>CAXKVW010001707.1:600000-1141105 GCA_964058825.1 Carex arenaria
ATAATAACAAGGGTTATATATACGGTTACTAAACCATGTATGATTATGATAAATCATAAATCATACATAGTTTATATTAAGAAACCGTTTATATTATCCTTCGTGTACAATTTGTTTTTAAGAAGGACAGATATCAACACTTATACTCCTGCAAAATGACATGTACAAATATTGGTATATTGCATACACAAATTCTATTTTAATTGACTATGTGTGTATGTTGGAGCTTATTTTCATGTGCGCGCCTCTGTCCTTTACACACTGTTAAATTGGATTTTTCTCTAATCCATATATGATGTGTCATGTATGATTAGCATTTTTGTAGTGATTTTCCAATTAAATAATTAGTTTTAAAATCCTTTTCTTTCTAAAGTGAGTATAAGTGTCAATAAAACTTATTTATTTGATAAGACGAATATAGATAATCATTCTCAAAATTACTTTATTGAATAAATATATGGGTAAAAATAATTTTTCATTGGATTATGCAGTAAGGATATTAAGAGTTATCCTGTGCCTATAACTGTATTAAATAGATGGTAATTATAAAATAATATAAAACATTATTTATTTGTACATTTAAAGAAATATAATTGTTATAGGAAAAATTGATTTGTAAAATATTTATTATACTTTTATTAGTTAGTATTTTATACTCTTACAAAAATAGTCGGACCAATAACTATAAAACTTATTATTATATTTTATAATATTGTATTAATGCCTTTAAAATTTGGATAGAGTACAGATGAAACAAATTATTGTTTAACCAATATAAATGTAGTAAAAATTCTCTTATAACGGATATTTGCGGGCTCATAATAAAAAAACAATGTTTAGGTATAATAAGAAGACATGAGTGGACACGAACAGGGGCGGAGGTAGTAAGACCAAATGGGGGTTAATTGACCCCTATTTATTTTTAAAATATATATATATATATGTGTGTGTGTGTGTGGGGGGGGGGGGGGTGTGGGTGTGTGATTTTATGTATAGTTTAGATCAAAATGTTACGAATACTATAAAATTGACCTCTATTTACAGCATAAAAATTTTGTATGATTGGCCACATTCATGTTTTATGTCTGGCTCCGCACCTGGACACGAACCACAATTATGATTTATGAAATAGGAATAAAAAATTTATTGTCATCTTATTATATTATAGTATACCTTGTAATCATGAACCAGGTCCAACTCATATCAGACAATTTTTTTTTCAAAAAGAACTAATTATATCAGACTAATTAACCCGATTTTTTAAGGAAAAAGTTAATCGTGGCAAATCGGGCTACTGAAGAAGTACGCCTCTGGTTAAAATTTTGTGATAAAAAAAATAAAGATGTAATAAGAGGTGTTGTTTTTGGATTCTGAGATCATTTCATTTTATTCTTGTTATAACAGTATGTAGGACATGATGTACTAATTACATCTTTTAATATAGCTTTGGTAGCTACTATCAAGTTTTAAAAAAAAAATAACCCGATTTGACAGCACCACGCCACGAACTATCTTACCTAATTGGCCAATAAAAAAAATCAATTGACTATGTTGGAACTTGCACCAATTTAGTATAATTAATTGCACGTAGTTTCATGCATTACAACTAGGCAAGAAAGGGTATATATCATGCATGGCACTAATTGACAACTTGTGGGCGATTAAAGTCAAACTAACATATAAAAATTATAAATTAATTAATTAATTAATAAAAAAATGTAAACAAAGGCAAAGGTAAATGTAATGATCTAATAACAGTGGGCTTCCATAAGGGTCTTTCTTTTCAAACCAGATGAGTTAAATGCCAGTAATTAAAATCTGACCCGACCAGATACCTCCAGTGATGCCCCAAATCAACCTATAACCGGCTTGCAACTGAGCCCAACTTGACCGGAAACTTGATCGAATTGCTATTCCAACTTGATCTAGAAATTCTGAAGCATCCAAAAATAGTAATTGTTTATCTTGATCACGGGTTGATTTGTAATATGCATATTGTCATAGCCTCACTTACTAAAATATATAGATACTATCTACTAATTGGTTAATAACAAATTCAGATGAACTATCTGTAAAATATATAGGTCACGGGTCTGAACTCCAAAACCGATATCCATAGTAGCAAAATATTTGAATTTGCTATTGCTTTCTATCATCTTCTCATCATGGAATTGGTACCAATTCATGCTAAATCACCTGTTATCTTGTTACATCTTGATCTCTCATCATTATTTGAGTGCTTATATTTTTAGAGTATATATAAATCTATTCTCCTCCTTTTACACCATATATTTTCAATCGAAGTGAATTTGAGTTCTTCACCATTCATTCCTTAATTCATTCTCCAATTTGGCAATCTCCACAAGCAAAAAATTTACCAATTTTCTCTTCGTAACTGTTTTAAAATTATAGTAATAATTAGTGATCCTTTACATCTCAATAATAAAGATTGTGTAGAAATAAAAAGGCCCATTGAGTTCTCGGATTTTTTTTTATTTAACACCCCAAAAAATCGGAATTAAATAAAAACCACTCTGTTTGGGGTTCTATCACAAATACCACCCCCGCACAAGCCTTGTGCTCACTTGAAAAACGGATCCGCACAAAGAATTTGCGCACCCGACGATCCACGGAGAAATTGCGGTTTCAAACGGGTTCGCACAACCATTGTGCGGATCCGGTCGGGTGCGCACAAGCATTGTGCGTTCCCAATTTTGTCGGGTGGTACCTTAGTAGCTTCTACCAATATTTCAAAAAAAAAATAATAATAATTTCGGGTGCGCACAACCCTTGTGCGTTTCCGTGTTTTCGGGTGCGCACAAGGCTTGTGCGGGGGTGGTATTTGTGACAGAATCTCAGCCTGAGTGGTTTTTAATTAAATCCGATTTTTCTGAGTGGTAAATAAAAAAAAATCCGTTGAGTTCTTCACCCATTTTATTCGTATATTATTTCCATTGCTGACGTTGAGGCTGGAGAAGCTGCCACCTGGCGAGTCAATCGTTCCAGCATTTCAAGGAAATGATATATTTTTAGTTGGGCCTTTTTGTTTGTAGACAATTATTGGGCCGTTACTGGGGCTTTTTGGGCAATCACGAGGGTTACAAACTAATCAAACCAAATATTTTTTTTGAAAACTTGATAGTGCTACCAATATTGTATTTAGATGTGATTAGAGCAATAACAGTTCCTAAATAATTACATCAGAAAATTAAATCAAATGCTTCTATGGTATGCCCCAAGCCCTTGATACATCCTCCCTTTCCCACAGAACCTCATCCAAAGATCCTCCCATAAACCAATACAATTTTAACTGTTTTGTCCATTACAAATTTAATTCGGTTAAACCAAATAAAAGTATAAAACTTACCATTACAATATCCTTATTTCAGCTTAATTCCAATTAAATCGCCCAAATGCCCCTACAATGCTTATTCGTTAAAAAAAGGTAGATACTAGTACAACTTCTGGTATACATAAAGATCATTTATTTAAGAGTCTGCAAGTATTATCTTACACAAAAAGTATATATTGATAATCATAATCATAATCATAAGCTCTTAGTTTAAAAAAAAAAAAGATAGATAATACTACAATGATTATAAGCTCTTTTACGAAATTCCTAGCATGAAACATCCGGCAAAACATCATTATAAATTTCTTACTTTGTGAAATACGTACGTAATTGCTAGCATTTCACAAACGGTAAAATATATAATAATGATAACAGCATATTTCACAGAGATAAATTGTCATTAAACAGTGATTCACTTTTACTTGAAAGAAAAAAAAAAATATGCAGACATGACCTGACTCATGATTGTCACTCCACATGGCCCCAAAACCCCAAAGTTCATGTAATTTATATCGGATGTAGTAACTTAAATTTTGTGTTTCTGCATAACGAATCTGAACCATTCGATCCGTATTAATTAGCACGTGCAAATATTAAAAATTTATGTATTACTGGTGATTCGGATTAATTTGAATCTGTTCGGAAGGTCGAAATTCTAAATTTAAAAATATGAGTTGATGCAGAGGATGCAAACTCAAGTTCATGAAATTTCTTGCTCAAGAAGGACAACGTGTGATGGGTTCTCACAATTAACTCTAGAGATTTTTTGCGAGATTTGAACATTGGCCCTGGTTTTATTTATTTATTTATTTTGTCCAATGAATTATACTAGAAACCTTTATTTTAAAGATCTTGACAATTTTATAATTATTATTTATTAAATATTCAGTTCTCTAAAGAAATACATTCAGTTACTATGACATACAAAATATTTTCTTTATATTTAAATTTGAAAGTGGAGGTTTATAACTTATAAGTACATAAAAAACCTCCACTTTCTAACTTAAATTAAAATGATATACTTGAGGAATGAAAATGCACGAAACTATGAAGAAGGGTTGATCCCTAAATAAAATAGATCAATTTTGATCAATTCTTGGAATATTTTACCAATTAATTCCTTGAAATGATCAATTTCTCAAAAACTATGAAGAAGAGTTAGAGTTTTAAAAAAAATAAAGTTCATGATAACTATGAATTTGGATGAAAATAACGAAGGAAAATTCAAAGGGTAATATGAGACACAAAAAAGAAAGTGCTGGAGACATCACTGGGTGCACAGAATTGGAGAAGTTTAGAGTTCAGGGGACACATTTTGGTGCTCCCTAGCCTTGTGACCTAACTGGCTGGTCTAGGAAGGAAAAGAACAGAGAATCTGATGTCTGGACATGGTTTTCATTTAAACTAACAAGGTAGGACCCTTTCTGAATCTCAACGAGCTAGTGAACCATGTCCACATTTGACAAAACGCAGGGCTCTCTTCAAGACAAAAATTTACAAGCGGGCCCTCACCAATTCCACACGTTTCTCAATTGAACTCGGTTCAGGATTCTTCGGCGGCTCATGTATACCAAAGTTGAGGTCATCTGAAAGGATCATATTCTTCCTTGACTTCAAAAAACAAAATAAAAATAAAAATAAGAGAAACAGAAAGAAAATTGAAAAAGCAGAAATTAGAAAGACAAATTATGTGCTGGCAATTCTAACGAAATATAAATCTCACGGAAAATTATGGTTTATTAACAGGTTTCTATTTAATACTTCAACAATGGATTTGTGAATTTTTTTTGCAATTTATATTAGCCTTCATCTGAGTCGATTAATTAGTTGACAATTTTTCAGTTTAACCATTTTGGATTTGATCATAAATTATGGATTCTATCTTCTCTCATTTGATTGAATTACAAATCTCTTACGAGAAATGACAGAAATTATGGGATTACTTGGGCCAAGCCCAAAATAAAAACGATATATATAGCTCAGAAGCCTGCTAATAATATTCTCTGAACTGCATGTTTCTTCTTGCTCGTCTTCTACAGTAATTTCCTTTCATACTACAGCTGAAAATTATTATGAGTCTGTCTGTAATTAATTTGATCAATAAATTATTTTAGTATATATCATGTAATTCGTAGATACATAATCAATAATAAATTATTTTAAGATACTAGGCCTTCTTCGTATTCAACTAAATTAAATAAACCAAACAATTTTAACTGTTTTGTCCATTACTAATTTACTTCGGTTAAACCAAATAAATTTACAGCTTGGTGCCAGTTGAATTGCCCAAATGCCACAACAATTCAAGTTATGGTGTATATAAAGATCATTTATTTAAGCGTCTACAAGTATTAGCTTACACAAAAAGTATATATTGTTAATTATAATCATAAGCTCTTAGTAAAAAAAACAAAGGTAGATAATATTACAAGGATTAAACTCTTATTTATATATTCATAATCATAAGAATCCTCCATCCGAGTTTCAAATATGCAACCTCTTAAAAGTACAATAAGATATTTGTTACTCTTTAGGGAAATAAAAATACAATAAAGTACAATAATATATTTGATAATCATTAGGGATATTAAGAAATACATATATACATTTGTTATTAGTAGTGGTTTATTATTCTGAGGCACACCAAATTAAAAGTATTATCTTAATCACTAGATCAAAGATTAGTTATCAGATTTTACTATTCTTATCTTTTTTTGAAGGTTAGTGGTTCGATTTTACTGTTCTTATCACACAAACTGATCTCTGCAAAAAGGAAAAAAAATAATAGTATAATTAGCATTTCTGATTTCTCTTGCAACTAAGCGCCCCAGTTAATGTAATCATTGTTCACCACATGAAATAATGTAAATCGGCACCTACAGCAAAGAATTACAAGTGATTTCAGAATTTCTATCTTGAAGAAAGACATTAAAATTACATTTTCATTGTGCTGTGCAAAAAGAAATTGATAATTACATTAATATTGATCAAAAGAAAAGGTAATTAATGATTCAAATTTTATGCTACGCAGTAGTGAAAATTAATGCCTCACCTGAAAGGAAACAAAATTGAACTCTGTTTTCACAAAATTCATGCAATTATTAACATGCAATTATTAACCAAACATTGGGATCCTTTCCAATTATTACACTAACTCCTAAATCCTGCAAAGGGGAGGTAGCACAGTTGGCTAGGAGAAAAGTCTTAGGATTGTTGGTTACCCAAAGGTCGAGAGTTCGATTCTCCCTCACGACTTCGCAGCTTCTGCGAAGATTTAAAAAAAAAACTCCTAAATCCTGCATTTAGAAGTTGTATATTGAAAAATCAAACTGTTTCGGGTGGCTGAGAATGGATTAAATCGGTGAACATGTGATAAAAAGCTGCCAAGGGGAGAAATTGGCTATGCTTTCTTCATGACAAAAATAAAATAAAAATAAAAATGATGATGATTCTCTTGTACTGCTATAGAGAATTACTGTGAGTATGGTGCTTCTATTGTGGAGGCTGACTAGTTCATACAGAAACAAAAATAGAAGAAATAAAATTTAGAAATGGATAAATCAATTAAAAAGATAAACAATGGTAACAGTTATAAAGGTAAATGATATGATAACAGTGAGCTTCCATAAGGGTCTTTCTTTTTCTCAACCAGATGGGTTAAGTGATGTGCCCGTAAAATCTCACCCGACCTGATAACCCATATCAGTCTCCCACGGATAAAGATATTCACATAGCAGTTTTTGCTTCATGCAGCACATGGACAAGAGAGTAAAAAAGCATTGCAATTGACTCGTGCGCTGATTGAATCAAAAACAGCTCTGTCAATATTTTTACCAGTACAAATGGATGGCAACTGAGCCCATGCCGACCGAAAACATGATCAAATTGCCATTCCAACAGGACCCGGGCTGAAATCTCAAACAAGGCTGACACTGTGAGACTGGGTTACACAAAGTCATATATATTACCAGTAAACTATATAGTTACAATTTATTTACTAGTTAGTTTCTAAGTGGCTGATAGCAAAATTCAGATGGGATTTCCGAAATTTTTATTAACGGGTCTGAACTATGAACCCCATCAAAACTAGCAAAATATTTTCTCATCATCCAATTTGTACCAATTCATGGTTAATCACCTGTTATTTTGTTATCCATTGCACGTTCTGTACATGGGTGATTATACTTGAAATCTTCAATTTTTCGTGTTATCACATTAGAACAATTTGGTGTTCAGAGTGTCAGCTTGAAGTATATTGTTTAACTATTTAGATTTAAGAACTTAATAATTGCTGTTAAATAATTTTGAAATTGTTGATATTAACAATTATTCTAACAGGTGTTTATGCTTGCATAACTAGACGTCACTACAACTCAAAACTTTTACAAGAGGAAAAAGTAGCAAAATCGGCTCAACTTTTACAAAAATGATCCATTTTTACTCGGTACTTTTTGCTTTGAGACTATTATTGTGCCATTGTTGGGCTTTTCACCTATCAGTTACTATTCTTATGAAACATGTATTTTCTCTCTACAAAAATAAAGAAAACGTTGGGACAAAGGATACATTCTTATTTGGACTCTTTCCTTTGAGACTATTATTGGGCCGTCATTGGGCATTTCACCCATGAACTCAAGATCGTATTCCCTGAGATAACATAATATTTGAATTTAGATCCGGACTGCCCTAACTGACTGCGCCGCGCCCCTTTAATATTCGTGTAAAAACAGATCGGACGGTCCCGATATGAATTCCATGTCCTCTTCCTTCCAATTTACAAATACGTTATTACCGTTCTACCCTTGTTTTTTCTTCCTCAATTACACAGCAACTACTCGACAGATTGCTCCAGAGAGAGAGAGAGAGATGCAAACCTTTCTAAGACTAATAAGGAACTCAAACAAGAACCAACATAGCAAGGAATGGAGGAGCATCTTTTCTCTCTTCATGCACCACTGATGGAATGGGTGATAAGAGAGAGAGGCCTTACAAGGTAACAGAGCATCACTACTCTTACCTCCTGGAACTTACCAGTAAATGCCACGGCTTTCCTAGTGCTGAGAAACTCTTCCAAACTATTCCGAAATCATAGCAAAACGAGTTACTCTAGAACCAATTAATCATGTCCTGTTTGGGTAACCACAATATCAAACTTTCTAGTTTCTTGTTCATACAGAACAAAAAATGCAAAAAATGTCGTTACCTATATCTCCATTTGTATCTCATAGTTTAATATGTCAACATTTGCCACCTAGTCATAGAGAGAATATATCTCGCCATGCATGCTACCAACCATGATATAGATTAGTTGTCGAAGGTGTTCGATGAAATGCTAAGTGCCGAGGTAGAACCGAATGAGGTCACCTATTGCATTTTAGCGAAAGCCTATGCCAAGGCCCGTCTTTACACTGTTGGAGAAAGTTGGGTTCGTTGGATGTTCTTATAATGTTATATGACAGTCTTAACAAGGTTAAAGAAATAGATCGAACTTGGAAGTCGGTACAACAGTTGCCTCATTTGGTACCAAAGAGTTACTTGTTAGCAACAGAGGCGTTTGGAAAAGTCGGGTTGGTCTCTATTGCTGAGGAAATTTGAGACAACTTGAGGTTTAAAAAGATAGATCAAACGAACAAGTTCAATTCAATCTTGTCTGTTTATTGCTGGTACGGGATCATAGAAAAAGCAATGGTGATGTGCAAGGAGATGGATGCAAATGGGTGCAAACCAAATACAATTACTTGCAAGGAGATGGATGCAAATGGTTATCTGAAAGCGGGTCGGGTTACGGATGCAATAAAAACACTAAAAAAGGGAAAATTGAAACCTTTAACGAAGAGAATGATGCGATCAGCATCGTGGCTAGAAATCACTAGAGAAATAAGTACATTAATGATGATAAACATATAAAAATAACGTTCAAGTCCTTGAAATCAAACCATGATGTCTTACTTATTACAATTTACGACCATCCCCAATCGGTAATACTAAGAATTGTTGACTGCCAACAGAGAGCTATATAAAATTACCAGAAAAAAAAAAGAAAACAAAACAAAAGCAAAGTACCAAAACAAATGGAATACGTCCAAGACAACATACTGAAAAATAATGATAAAGTAAACGTGTGTAATGCTCACGGGCACACACACAACAAACACACAAACAAGCATTGAAACACAAATAAGCAGAATATAGGAACCATAAAACTTGTAATATTTTAACTAACTTTATTTTGAGGCACCAAGAGGCCATAAATCTGCAGCGTATGCATCATGAAAGAGGGAAGGACATCAAGTCTGAAATGAATAAATAAAAAGAGGTTTCATTATTAGCACATCATGTATATCCAATATATTCTGATATAACATTGCACATCATATATATCCTATCACTTTCTAACCGATTTGTTCTTACTAATTAACTGATGCATGCCTGAATTGCACAAATAACAAGATATCTATCTAGTACTTTTTGTTGGGATTATTAGGTATGATATAAATGTAGTTAGCTTCAAATTTTCATTTCTCAATTATATATTAAGCTGGCATACTTAAATTAAATTAAACTCGAATATACTCTGGAGATCATAATGTCTCATACATTTAAATTATGATTCTGGAGCGAAACTCAGTACTGTCTTTAGCAGCTCATTTTCTGGCCCTCCTCGTCCTTTTTATATCTTTTAGCAGTGCTGCAATATTAAGAAATTATAAAAAAAATGAATTAAAAAGATTTTATAGATTAAAAAAAAGACATTATAATGAAGTTAAAATTGGATTGGTACGTTAGAAGAAGCAATATATCATAAGGTGGATATACATTTGCATCATTCTTGCGTGAATTTTTTTTCCCATAATATATCTGCACATGGTCACATTAACACAAGGCGCCTCTGCTTTTGAAATTTATCAAAGTAAATAAAATCACTTAAAAATAAAAATCAAATATATGCTTGATTCTTCTTTCACCAATGAATACAATTGTTCATATATCCTGTAAAATATGTAATTACCTGATGGCAGTTTTCCATTTATATCTTGACCTTTAGTCTCCGCAAGCATAGGACAAACCCGAATCTTAACTTCCTGTAGAGATGCAAGAAACTGGAGCCCCCCTACCGACAGTACATTGTCACATCTCTCCAAATGCAGCTTTGATAGAGATTTAAGATTGCTTGTGACCTCAGCTGGAATAGATACCAAATGTTGGCATTTAAATATCCTCAATGTTTGAAGGGAAGTGAGGTTTTGCAAGCAACTGGGAATTGACTTTTCAAGGTCCCCACAATCTACCAGTTCGAGGCCCTTGACAGAGGGTGGTAAGACCATAGCATTTGTGCTACTCAGCTTGGGGCACAACATAATTTTAAGCTGCTCTAGTGATTCAAATCCTCCAAATGATTCTATTGACAGTGATTCCAGATTCTCGCAATCATGTACCTCAATATGCTTTAATGCTGGAAGGTGGTTTGGCTCCAACAAATTCTGCATGCTTTCTAGTTTGCGGCAATTCCCAATGACTAATTTAGTGATGAAAGGAGGGAGGTGAGAAATAGTTGAGACCTGAGAACACTGAAACTCAACTTCTGTTAAATTTGGCAAAAACTCTTCCTTCAACCAACTTGGTGAAAAATTTGTACCTTTATAAGCGCCGATTATCAACTCTTTGAGATTATGATGGGGGCATAAACCTTCAAGTACCTCATTATTGCTTTCTCCAACCCCGGACCAATCCAATTCCAAACGATTAATGAATGGTTTATTGTTCAGTTGTGCATTCTGAGCTTCTTCATTGCTGAGAATAGAGTTGAGACTGCTTATAGAAAGAGATCCATGGAGTTTGCAAAAGTTCTTTAATATCTCAATTTTCTTATTACGTCCCAAGCGAACCATCAGGTGGTTATATTGGATTGCTTTGAAAATATTTTCAAAACGTTCTAAATTAACCAAATTGTTGATTCCTTTGGGAAATGGGTCAATCCTTAAGCAATCCATCATGTTTAGATACTGGAGGTTGTAAAGGTTACAAATGGACTCCGGCAAATCATATATATCTGAGCCAGAAATATCCAGAAACTGAAGATGCTTTAGGTTTCCAATGTTTTCGGGTAGATGATTTATTTTGCATCTTGCAAGAGACAGTGATCGCATATTTGTAAGAACATTGCACCATGCTGCAATTCCAGCTTTGCAACAACTGTTAGGACCAACCTTTAGAGAGAGCAATTTCTTATATTTGCACAACTCCTTTTGCTCCTCCAGCTTTAATTTCTTTTGAAATACTGATACATGACGAATATCCGGGGAGACTTTCTGTTCAGATTGCTCATTTTCTAGGCAAAAGCACTCATCTTTTGTTATAGATAGGCACACATCATGCATCAGATCATGAATCACATAACTGTTGTCTTTGCCGCCATGTCTTTGGAAAAATGCTCTCCTTACAAGGTCAGCAAAGTAGACGTTCACCAGAGTTCTCAATTCTTTGTTGTTATCTAGAGGTCTGATAAAACCTTGCATGATCCAAAACTCTGTTAACTCAGATTGGGTGAATTTAAAATCCTTTGGATAGAGAGAGCAAAATGAAAAACATTTTTTCAGATAAGTGGGTAAATATTGATAGCTCAATTGCAGTATGGGAAGTATATCATGTTCCTCTTTTTGTAATTCCCACATTTTACTGTCTTTGATATTCGTCCAGTGTTCAACATTTAAATTTGTTCTCAAAAGACCTCCGATTGTTTTGGCGGCAAGCGGAGATCCTTTTAGCCTTTTACAAATTTCCTTACCAATAACCTCCAATTCTTGATTAATATTGTTTGATTCGGCAAACGAATCAAATGCACAGCTCTTAAAGAAATCCCAATAAATATGCTCTTCTAAACCCTCCAAATTTATCACACCTCTGGAGCCTATACTCATGCCTGGAATTTTCACACATTCAGGATCCCTAGTTGTCACCAGCACTACACTTCCTTCAGATGCTCCTTCCATTGGTGCCAATACACGTTGCCAGTCTTTGCTCCAAACATCATCAAGAACTAGCAAAAACTTCTTGGAATTTAATCTCTTTTGCAATTCCTTTTGCAGTTCATTTAAACTAATAAGATTGCACTCTTTTTTTATTTTTAGTGGCACTCTCAATCATTTCTTTAGTTAACCTTTCCAAATCAAAATTATCAGAGACACAAACCCACATAATTAGATCGAAGTACGACTTTATAGTTTTATAATTACAAACCAGTTGAGCAAGGGTAGTTTTCCCAACACCTCCCATGCCTACTATAGATAATACTGATACATTCTGTTTCTTATCCATTCTGCCGCTACTCTCCCCAATATTTAAATTAGACACACTCACTCCTTTTGCTCTCTTCCTTTTACCAGATCCAGAACTGGGAACTCTCATTAAATGGATCACTTTGTTCAACTCTTTAGCACGGCCATACACATTAGATATATCAACAAATGTGCTTGTAATCAGTCTAGCAGTTTGGCTAAATTGGTTTGGATTTTCTGGTATACCCCGCCTGTCACAGATTTCTTTCATTTCATTATAGACGTTATTCAGCCTATCAAGAACCACTTTTACTGTAGTTGGGAAATTGCTCATCCAGTTCTCTATCCATTTCCGAAAAATTTGAGTAACTGGTAAGCTCTTTTTGACTTTATGCTTCGAACTTTGGTACTGCAATTCATCAACTATGCTTTCAACTTCGTAGACAGAATCTTTTAGCAGAGAAAGATGCTTGTCTATTGGGTTGTATTTAGGTAGTCGCCAGCATTCGGCTCTCTCAATTAGGAGCTGTGCCTTAGGCATGCAGTGCCGCACTAAGTTCTAAGAGGTAATTATCAACATTGTTCCTATCACGCCAAGAATCTACAGCAGATTGACCAATGGTTGACACCAAAAACTCGAGTGCTTTATCCCACAAGATCATTCTCCCCTGTTACGGTTATCAACCACAAGCGAAGGGTTAGAGTAGCGAAATAAGAAGTAAAATATTTTTTTTTCTTTGTTCACAACACCTTCTTTGCAATGAATTGAAGAAAAAGATCGAAGTTGCTTTTCTAACAAAAGGAGGTTAATAAAATGGGATTTTCCCTGTCAACCAAAGATGAAAAACAGAGATGTGCAAGTGTTTTCCCTTTATATTTTTATGATGGAAGGAAGAAACACAACAAAATAAAAGTTGGGATCATCGTTCTGAAAATCAGAATCAGAATTGTAATCAAAATAATGAAGTTGATCATAGAATCGAAATCAAGTTAATCTGTGGGAATCGGCCAAATCGGACTGGAAACCTAATTTTTTTTTTAAAACATAAAAGCTTGTTTGTACTGAAAAAAACATTGATTTAAAAAAAAAAAAAAACTAATTTCCTGAAAAATTATGTTAGCTCCAAATATTTACTGAAATAATACGTTAATGTAATATATTCAAATATTTAATACTAAATAGGTAGCCTATAATTAATGAATTATCACATAGAGTAAAAAAAAACATAAAATATTATATATTTGATTAAATATAAATTTAAAATGCATATCAATAATTTTTTTTAAAACTGTATTATATAGAATTACAACTGGATCACACTTTTTTAGTGTTTATTTTCCGAATCAGTCAAGTCAACTCAGAATCACCAATTTTCAAAGACATGGTTAGGATACTATGATTTATGTCATCAAATCCTACGGAGTGTTATATAAAAAAAAGAATTCAAATCGGTTGATTTTCTCATATTGAGTAAAAAGGAAAACAAAAATAAAATATTACATATTTGATAAAAGATAAATTTAAAATACATATCAATATCTTTTTAAAAAAATAGATTATATAGAATTACAACTTGATCACACTTATTTATTTTCTTAATTTTTACAAAAAAAATACAAATGTTACATATATATATAATTAAATACGTTGAAGAATGCAAGTTACAAAAAAAAATTGCAACAAAAAGGAACTTTTATTTTAGGAGGAATTTCACGTATACCCCTCAAAAACTTCAAAATTACATATTTTCCCTCTAAAATTTGAAATTACGTATTTCCCCTTTTAAAGTTCAACAACTCACATATTTACCCATTTTATTGTATTTATATTAAAACACATTTTAAATTCATAAAATATCCATTTTACCCTTATTGAAAGAATAAAACATCAATCTCACTCCAATTTGAATCTGAAAGGTTAATCTACCGTCCGAATTGCTTTAAGATCTATGTGTGCTGGTTCAGCATGAATCTTGAAGCGAACACACACAAATATTGAAGCAACGTGCACAGATCGTACGGTGATGCAAGCAGATCAAATTGCTTTAAAATCCATGTGCACTAGATCAGTACGAATCTTGAAGTGAATACACACAGATCTTATTGCAATGCATCAGAATCAGATAGTAGAGGAATAATTCAGATTCAAATTTGAGTTTGATGGGGCATTTTATACTTTTAATAAAGGGTAAAATGAATATTTTATAAATTTAGAATGAGTTTTATTACAAAGACAATAAAATGGGTAAATATGTGAGTTATTGAAGTTTAGAGGTGGAAATATGTAATTTAAAAATTTAGAGGGGTAATACGTAATTTTGAAAATTTTGAGGGGTATACGTGAAATTCTCCCTTTATTTTATAAATAAAAGAACTATTTTTTAATATATAAAAAACTAACCGTTTGCTCATAAAATTTATTTATTACATTAGAGCAATCCATCATTTATTCGCTAAGGTTAATTTATTTGGCAAGGTTAACTATTGTTTTAACTACTTGACAATTCTATAATTATTCATTAAACACGTACTACTATAGAAAAGGCGACTATGCACGGTTGAAATTGCTAAACACATGATTCTATAACTGTGTCAACGCACATTGTGTACAAAAATGTAGAGAAATTGTACACGGCTGCGGAACCGTTTCTTTAGAGCATCTCCATCGCCTTTCATATTGAATTGCAAATCCGTGCTGGCGTCCGACGTGGCAATTTTATTTACTCAATCACCGATGCAGAGGGAATAACAAATTTGCAAGCTTTCATTTGGCCTTTCATTTCGCTGATACCGTGCGGTTAATAAATCGAAATGAACCTCTTCCTCTCCCCTTTCTTTTCCCCTTCCTCACCCCTTCAATCGACCTCTTCTTCATCTTCCCCCTTCTTCTCACGGACGTCTTCTTCGCGAGCTGAAAACTACCATTCTTTCTCTCCGCCGTCCCGTTCCCATTCCTCTGCTGTCACCGATCCTGTCGCCACCACCTCCACTGTTGCCCTCTCTCTTCTCCAAAACAAGACAGATCATGTAAAGAGCTCTCCTGCATGACCTCCGCTCATTGCCACGACACTACGCCTTACTTCTCTCCTTCTCTGCTTGTTTTCTCAGATAACTGAGCTCGCTCTGCTTGGTGATAAATAGGGATTTGAGAGATTCGCCATTGCCATTGGCAGTGAAACCAGGTTAGTTAACTGAAATTACACTCAAATTACTTTTCTTTTGAATTTGTTACAAGTAGATAATTTTTAGTTAGTTAAATTATTGATCCGAGAACTGTTTAATTCTTGTTAATGGGAAATTCTAAAAAATAACAAAGCTTTATTTCAGGATCTTTTGGACATGGAATGTTTCAGGATCTTAAAATTGAATAGGTTGAGCTCCGAACTACCACACCTCCTCCAGTAAAGCAATTCACAGAGATGAGAATTATTGAATAGAATGGAGAAGAGACGATGAAAACAATACCAGAGTTGAGAGTAGAGGGGGGAGAGAGAGAGAGAGAAGAGGGGTTCTGCAAAGCTTTAAAAAAAAAGAATTGGAGACGGAGAGAGACGACAGTGGAAGAAATAAATGAAAGGTTCATTCGTACTTTAAGATTCGCGTAACATAAACTTTTGCAATTAATATTATTTCATGAATGCAGCCGCTTTGCAATCAATTGCTAATTTCAATTTGACAGCTGTCTTGCAATTGCAAATGCATTGCATTGATGGAGATGCTCATCCTTTACATATATATATATATGGTTTCTACAAACGATCTGTGTCAGTTCTCCAACAAAAAGCCCTAAAACAAGTGCATTACTCAGAATTTGGTACTTTCATTTAGAATTTTGTTATTTTGCAGTAAGATTACACTAATTTAGGACCCATTCAAGGAATACAATTAATATATAATAATATAACTTATGCACTCTTTTCACCTAACAGTTTGTATTTTAATGAAACGTGTTTTCTCTCTGCAGATAAAGAAAACGTCGGGACAATGGATGCATTCTTATTTGGGCTCTTTGCTACGATACTATTATTGGGCTGTTTTGGGCATTTGGCCCATGAACTCAAGATCTTATTACCTTAGATAACAGCATATTTGAATTAGATCTGGACTGTCCAAACTAAATGCATCCCTTTAATATACGTGTAAAAACAGATCGGACGGTCTTGATATTAACCGAAAATTTCTGTTACCTTAGGTGATATGAATTCCATATCCTCTTACTTCCCATTTATAAAATATGATATTACGGTTCTACCCTTGTTCTTTCTTCCTCTATTGCACAGCAAGTGCTCGACAGATCGCTCCAGAGAGAGACAAAGAGAGATGAAATCCCTTCTAAGACTACTAAACAGTCAAACAAGATTCAACACAGTATGGAATGGAGATGCATCTTTTCGCGCTTCATGCACCACTTTTTCACCCACACTGTTGCAATCGGTACGGATCCTCAATGGGACTATCTCGCGTCTGATCCGCAACCTCCACCTGGACCTCCGTATGTACATGGATTGGGACACAATATGCTGACGTGGAGGCTGGAGAGGCTGCCACATAACCAGTCAATCGTGTCAGTGTTAAAGGGGTGGATGCGAGATGGATTTGCGGTGGAATAGCATTTTTCGAGGTATTTTGTTAATTTTTTTTTTTTTTTTTTTTTTTTTGCTATTCAACCCTTTTCTTAGAATTTAATTTAAGTTAGTATTTATTGATTGTGTAAAGGAAGATAAGTTTGGTTTTTTCTTGCATTCCCACCCTTCATTTTTTGTAATTTAATTTCAATTAGTATTTATTGATTATCTAACAAAAAAAGTTAGTGTGTATGTTTAGAAGAGGTATTTTTTTGTCTTTCTTTTTGCATTCCCACCCATTATTTTTTAAAATTTAATTTCAGTTATTATTTATGAATTATCTAAATAGAAAATAATTGTTTGTTTATTCGTTTATCGGAGGTACTTTTTGTTTTGTTTTTGTGCATTCCCACCCTTCATTTTTTGGAATTTAATTCAGTTTGTTTTTCTTAATCAGTATTTTATTTATTTACAGAAATAATATTAAAATAATATAGGAATTTCCGCACATTGTGGGACAATTTTCTTTCAGTTCCTGTAAAATATATATTTTTTTCTTAGAATGACCCAAAAGTTTCGGTTCCTTGACCAGTCAAAGTAAGGCACAGAATTATTTCTGTAGACCATAGAACCATATATTATTTTAATTTTATTTCTATAAATAAAAAATTTGTTTCTTGATAATCTAAAGAAAAAAAGTTTGTTTGTTTGATTGTTTACAGGTGATGGAATTGATGATAGATAAACCTTACAAAATAACAGAGCTCGACTACTCTTATCTCCTGGAACTGGAATTTACCAGTAAATGCCACGGCTTTGCTCATGCGGAGAAATCAAACTGTTCCGTAATCGTACCAGAATGAGTTATTCTACAACAGATTTGTCATGTCTTGCTTACATAACCACAATATGACTTAATTACCCTTCCAATTTTATCCTGGTTTATTAATTGCAATAGCATCCAAAGTTGGCACCTATAACCCTCTCATGTATGTTTTCAACTATGAACCCAGCATTAAACTTTGATTTGGACGAAGCAGCTTGTTCCTAGGGTTATAGTTGTTTTCCATAATAATCTTTTGTGAAGGTTATTTTGAACCTCAATAAAATAGTTATACACCAAAAAAAGTGTCCCCAAAAATTTCTAGACATGAAAGGGATAATTATCCATTGGTATTTCAATTATCAGAAGTACCTGTTAAACCGAACTAATTTGTCAATGTTTCATGCTTATTGTTTTATTTTGTGTTATTTTTTTTTGTTGAGATTACTGATTTCTGGTGCCATTGACAATTCCAGTGATGCTGTTTAAGCATGCTTGATCTCTTTTTTGCATTTTTTTTTTCTTTTGCCCATCACAAATTATTGTTTTTATAAGAATCATACAGCTTGGAGCAAATTAGAAAAATAAATTATAATAGTTGACATTGCCATGTTAATTGTTATTCCCTACTACTAATTTTTTGGGCATGAAAACAAAAAATTTGGAACAATTTAGAGACATGTTAATTAGTACACCATTTTATAGGAGTCTGTATCCTCTGATAATTCAGAGACATGTTAATTCAAAGACCTTTTTTATTAGGGGCAATTTCATGTATCCCCCTCAAAAACTTCAATATTACGTATTTCCCCCTCAAAAGTTTAAAATATCATATTTCCCCCTCAAAATTGCAAAAACTCACATATTTACCCAAATTATCAACTTTTTCATTAATTTTAAATTTATCATCCTTCTAAATTTATAATTCCTATTTTACCCTTATTAGAATTAAAAGAAACTAGTAGCTTCTTTCCTCTTTCAGATTAAATTCACAGCTCGCCCCACTGTAAGCCTATATCGCTTTATGAAAAAATAGATAAGAAATTCAAATTCGTATGGTATAAAACGAACAGATTTTGAATGATAAAAAAACCATTTCCAATACCGGACCGAGGTTCTTCTTTTCTGAGAAAAATGGGGGTCATGTCCTCTTTTGATATCATTGATTGGCAATTACATAGTGTTTGTAACAGTAAAAATTAAATAGACACATAGCTCAAGACATTTGAGTTTCAAAGGAAATTGAAATGAAGCTCGAACAATAATCTCAGCTGGTAAGACAACAAAATAAGTTTAGCACTCCACTCAATGGGGAACCACTCTTTAGATTCATCAAACAGAATAATCTCAGTCGCTAAGGCAAAACAAAATAATTGCATAATTTCATTTAGCATGCACTTTCACGTTTCTCGTTTCTACTTTGTTGCGGATCTTAAATTTGCATGATATGAATGTGGCACTTTTAGGAGTGGTACAATTTTAGAAATCCTTGTTAGTGCAGTCTATGGAAAAGTATAATTCTAGCAAAGTTTAAAATAAAAATAGAAGATCAAATTTATCCCCAGCAAAAAATTGTCAGATGGAACTTTTTTCCAGAAGCCAAACCGCTTACCTAATAAAGTTCAATAAACAAAAACCTAAATAAAGTGAGTTGACTAAATAAAGAAGTTTGATATTGATCCAAGCACAATCGCGTACCAGTGCCTAGTATAGTTCTGGTAAAACAAACAAAAAATTTGGAAAAAAATAATTTTGTTCCTGATATCTCAGGTTAAGATTTTGATACTATGGCTTTGTCCTGAGCACCATCTTTGATACTAGTTGTTGTACCAGTGGTACCAGTACAGATACCGATGCAGGTACCTGATCCCTCATGTGAATTTTTCCTGGTATGCCAATTCCACTTGAAGTTCACTCAATTGTTTCGTGGCATACCACATAGTACCTCATGGGAATTTTTCGTGGTCCTGCTGGCCCTATCCATGTTATTTGTCAACTATGTAAACTATGTCTCATCATCATACTAAGGTACAAATGGACTTCCAATAGTTCTCAAACTAGTTCAAGCCTACAAGGACTAAATCCGAATATAAGTTAAATTCAGAAACTGAGAAGGACGAGTGGTGACATCAAGATAATCAGAAAGACCATGTCTTATAAGAACTCGCAAGATTTTCAATTACAGGGAAAATAATTCTCTTGGTTTAAAATAGTGCTGATTCAATGGGTGACCTTACAACATCACACCATAGCCAAACTTAAGAGCCTTCTTCTCAATCACGAAGACCTCCTCTCCCTTCCTCAGCTACCAATTGTTCACCCACCGATTCCCCTCCCCAGTGCATTTAATCTCAAAGACAAGTACCACATGGATGATTGATGATGGATTCAAAAATCCCCTTCTCAGTAAACTTTTGAATTAATTTAATCTCAAAGACCAGTAAGAATATAAGAATTAGTATGTCGTGAATTGCATGTCTTGGATGATTGGTTCTTCAATGATCTGTAAAGACAAAATTTTGGCTGGAGCGTTTGACGGACAAGATGGAGAGAAAGAATGAGGAATGAAGGGTATAATGGTCTAAAGTAAATTTTAAAATCTGAAATATTATTATTTAATTATTTTTACATATATTAATATATTTCATTGAAGAAATGGGTAAATATGTGAGTTTTTGTAATTTTGAGGGGGAAATATGATATTATAAGTTTTTGAGGGGGAAATATGTAATATTGAAGTTTTTGAGGGGGATACATGAAATTCTCCCTTTTTATTATGCTTTAATAATGGTGCAGAAATGATTTGAATGGTCCGTAATTCCCACGGATCAACTCAAAATTTGAGATATCTCAGGGGATGTGGATTCATTGTGTAGTGTACGCATTCTCCTAGTATACGAAGGCTTCAATTCTCCTAGTATACACATTTTTTTTGCTTTTTTTGTTTCTTCTCTGTTTTTTACAATACTAGAAAAGATCTATTTTGATTATAATACTTATATTATATTAAATAAGTAGATTACTTTAGTGGATTATTAACATAACTCAATTATCCGATAATTATTCGTTTCATATCCGTATTCGTAAATTATCGCTTTGTATCTGCATATGTTTAAGACGGATGATTTTAGATTTTAACATTCGTTTACTATTAGTATTTGTATATGCTCATTAAAAAGCCGATACGGATATTGTATCAGTATTATCCGCTCCGTTTCCACCACTGTTACAATGATCACTGAACTCCCCATGTAATATTTGTTAATTTAAACTGTAAAAGCGTTATTCTAATTCTATAGTCTCCTCCCTTCCTAGAGTTTATTCTGATCACAACCCCTTAATTTTACAAACTGATTTCACCACAGTTGCCATTAGGAAAATTCTTAAATTTGAAAAATCTTTGATAACTCAAGAGGAATTTCCAGAACTACTTAATTCCTGGTGGTCCTTTTTCCCTTTACCCCAAGATACACCTCAGGAATTAGGTAACTCCTGAAAATTCAATCTTCAGTTCTTAAGAAAAAAATTAAAGGGTTGGAATGCAAACATTCAAGGGGAAATGAAAAGACAAAAAATTCATCTTTTAGAACAATTAGATCATTTTGAGAGTCTTCATGATACAGACTCCTTGACCCAACATGACTATAACATTTGGAGAGATTGCCAAACAGCCCTCTATAAACTGTATCATGATGAGGAAACCTAGTGGTAGCAAAGAGCCAAACTTAAATGGTTTTTGGAGGGAGACCTCAATACAAAGTTTTTTCATTTATCAGCTTCTATTAGGAAGAAAAAAAAACACAATCCTATTGCTAGAAATAGATGGAATTACAGTTTATGACCCTGACATCTTACAATACCACATCACCTCATACTTTAAAACTTTATTAGGTACTTCTCAGAGTAGATTACTTACTTTACAAAATGATCTCTAGCCCCCACAGAAACAATTGACACCTGTACAACAATCCTCTCTTGAAATACATATATCCTTAGATGAAATCAAAACCACTCTATTTTCCTGTAACCCATCTAAAGTCCCTGGTCCTAATGGTTTCTCATTTCTATTTTATCAAACATATTGGAATCTCTTAAAAACTGACTTATACCTGTTAGTACAAGCTTTTTACCATAGGACATTAGATCTATCCAAACTTAATCTAGCCTCAATATGTTTGATCCCAAAGAAAGCTGATGCATCAACAATCCAGAACTTTAGACCCATAAGTCTGATTAACTGTAGTTTTAAACTTATTACAAAAATCCTAACAAATAGATAAGCAAAAGTTATTGATCCTTTAATTGATGATTCACAAGCTGCATTCATTAAAGGTAGGCTAATAGGAGACAACATTATATGTGCCCATGAACTTTTGCACCAAATTAGATTAAGTAAACAACAAGGAATACTTCTCAAGCTTGACTTTGAGAAGGCTTTTGACAAAGTAAACTGGGACTTTCTGTTTGAAATCCTTCAGGCTAGAGGATTTGGTCCTCTTTTTATTAGTTGGATAAAAGATATACTTAACCATGGTAGAACCTACATATCTTTCAATGAAAAACAGGGTACATATTTCTCATGTAAACAAGGGTTAAGACAAGGAGATTCATTGTCACCTCTCCTCTTTGATCTTGTAGCAGATGCACTCAATAAAATACTCTCTAAAGCACATGCAGCTGGTCTTATTTATAGTTTAGGAAACTTAAACAAAATTCTCAATCTCCACTTTGCTGATAACACTTTGATATTCCTACAGGCTGACCCACTAATGGTAGAACACTTAAAGTTCATCCTACTAGGTTTTGAATCACTTTCATGTTTAAAAATTAACTTCCACAAAAGTATCATTGTACCATTAAATATACCTCTACCCTTAGCTACCTCACTGGCTCACCAACTTAGTTGCCAACTATCATCCTTACCAATCACCTATTTAGGAGTCCCTCTTCACTGGAAAAAACTTAGTCCAAATGATTGGAATCCCCTAATTTTCAAAATAGAAACTAGATTACAATCTTGGAAAGGCTCTCTACTATCTCTAGGAGGCATAATTACTTTATTGAACTCAGTCCTCTCAGCAATCCCCTTATACTGGTTATCTATCTATAAAATGTCTGTTTATGTTAGACAACAAATAGACAAAATTAGAAAAAGATTTCTTTGGGCAGGCTCAAATCAAACTAGAAAAAAATATCACCTTGTAGCATGGGAACAAATTTGTCTAAGTAAAAACCAGGGAGGACTGGGAGTCTTAAATCTAGACAGAATAAACATCTCATTACTTGCAAAGTGGTGGTTCAGATTTAAAGACTCCACCACTAAAGGTAAATGGAATGATCTGTTGATAGAAAAATACAGTAATACAGATTTAGATTCTAATAATTTATCCTCTTTCTGGTCAGGCATACTATCACTAAGGCACATAGTTGAACTAGGTATTAGCAGAATTATACAGTCAGTTTCCAAATATTTTTTGCATCACTACTGACCCTACCATTTCAGTGGCTAATGTTGTAACACCAACCTCTCTACATATCCAGTTTATCAGACAACTTACAGGAATATTTTTAGAGGAATTGACTAAACTCCAATCTCTTCTTACTGTCTCCCAAATACCTAGTGACCCATTAACACTTGACACAATTGTGTGGAGATGGAAAACCTCTAGATTATTCACAGTTAATTCATTATACAAATGGTTAGAATATGAAGGAATACAAAACCAGACCTATACCACATTGTGGAAGACCAAAATACCCCTTAAAATTAAGATATTTATGTGGTTAATTAAGGAAAAAAAAACTGTTAACCAAAGATAACTTAGCCAAAAAAGGCTGGAATGGAGACCAAAAATGTCATTTCTGTGACTTTTTAGAGACCATTGACCACCTTTTTGTAACATGTCCAATAATAGCTGCTCTATGGTCATGAATAGCTAACCATAATAATTTTGTCTTTAATTGTAATCAAATAGAAGACCTTTGATTATTAGATGCTTACATATCCCTTAAAGATAGTCTTTTGCTTGAATTAATTAGAGCTGCCATTATGTGGGTTGTGTGGTTAACCAGAAACAATATTTGCTTTAGAAACTCAGCAGTATCACCCTTAACCACTTTAGGATCTAAAATTATAGCTCTAACAACATACTGGTGTAAGTCCAATAGAGATGAATCATACTTTAAACTTAGTTTAATTTTACCCTTGAATGTCTCATTGCTGTCCCAGACAGGTCCACTTATAATCCTCTCGGTGACCGATATTTCTCAAGAGGAAGACAATACCTGAGATTCAGAGGAAGAACCTTTTCTTGGGTTAGAGGAGTCAGACCTGTCTGATTATCTTAGAGACAGGGCAGAATATGATACCGTCGATGCTGCCTTTTTTGCTGCTCAAACTACCACAACTACTAGCTCTTCTCGATCCTCTCCAGCAATTTAAATGTCCTAGTTTTACATCTTTTGAATATTAAAATAGGTCTATGCTATAAACTCTTGATTACTGATGTAGGTATCTTGCTGACAGTGTCTACTTTAGTCATTAGTTCTCTTAGTGGTTAAGTAGAAACACTTACTTTCTTTCCATGCTTGATACCCTTTTGTACTATTGGGATCTCTGTTTTAGATATCTAGGTGTTATCAGTGATTATATCACTGTTTCTGTAATACTACTATATGTTTCTAATGAAGCCGGTGAATAATCCACTTTTAAAAAAAAAAAAAAAAAGCTTTCGTAATCAATTTATAAACTTTATTTTGAATAGAATTTTACCAGCGTTGAATTGGAAAAATTAATAATGGAGTTAGCAACCGAGAATTTAATAGCAAAGGTGATTGAACCAGTTCGGACCGAACCAATTAACATGTGTACTTTTTTTTTTTCAATTTATTGGAATTTATAATGGAGCAGTTTGACTTGGTTCGATAAAAATGATAAAGGTAGTTTTCTCTACTTTTGTACACCGAAAGAAAAGTTGATATTTGAAAATTGGGTACATTTTCGCTTATTAAAAGAGAAATTTCTACTGTATTCATCTAAATTATTGAAATAGTAATTTTTATTTAATGAAAAAATCCTCATTCAAACTTAACATTTAACATTTTTTTTAGTTATTTTAAAAGTTGAATTGACAAAAATATTCTTTTTATTTTAAATGAAGATAACCCTTTCAACTTCTAAAACTACATATGTGTGCAATTAATGAATTTTGTGTTATACAATATATATGTGCAAATTTGTTCATGGAACCGAATCTCCTATTCACAGGTGGGCAAAAAAATACTACCAACAGAATTCATTTGTTCATCCATCCATAATCTAAACAGTAATAATTGAAGTATGGGTTGTGTCTTTCATACTTCTATTATGACCATCAGATTTGAACAAGTGGTAGCATAGCTGGTTTTACTGGTAGACATTATCACCAGCACAGGCTGTAGCATAAAAACAGTCAAGTTACTATTAATTGTTTAACTTAAATTTTTTTTTAACATTATTCTAGAATAACTACACCATAATTTTATAGGCACTGAAAATATGAATTAAATTATCAAAATAGTGAGGTACTTCATAATTTATAAAGTTATGACAGAATATGAATTAGGGAGTTTTAATCATGGCTTAAATAATCAACTGAGTCCGAGTTGACTCAGTCGAGTGGGATCAGAATTAGGCGCCGGTGAGCCAATTTTTAAGACGAGTTACACAGTGGGCGGTTTATCAAGAGAAAATCAGCGGACTTGGTAAAATCAGTATGGAATTGTAACGATTCACCCAATTTTTTGTCCAGTTCGAGCCGATTCTTATGATTTGAAAATAGAAGCATATGAAAGAGAGGTAGCACAGTTGATTAGAAAAAAAATTATAGAACTGTTAGTTATCTAAAAGTCGAGTTAGAGTTTGATTTTTTCTTATGACTTCACAATCTCAGTAAAGATTTAAAAAAAAAATAAAAAATAAAAGCATAGATCAACCATTGTATCAGATCACACAGATTGTGGCGGGCCCCACTTACTTTATGGCTTGAATATTGATGTGGGGACGCGTTTTGCGGGAATTTTTTTTTATAAAACGTAAATAAAAAAAATCACAAGGCTGGTTAATTAATTTTCAAATTACAAAAATTAAATATAAGAACTAAGTATTTTTTTGTGGTTACCTGATAACCGAAAATTTCGTTCGGATATCCTTCTTGTACAAACAACCACACCCCACCATCCAACACACAAAACAAAAAGTATAACCGGGTAGAATTTTTCGGTTACCAGTTACCACAAATAAAAAGAATTTTTTTGGTAAACTTATAAAATTTTCAGTTATAAAAAAAAAATTGGTACTCTTGGTAACCCAAAATTATACCAGGTCACCCAACTTTTTTTTTTCTATTGGTAAAAGAAAATTATAACCAGTTACCTAATTTTTGTATTCTTATGTTTCTATGGAGTGGTATGGTGTGGCCCGGGTGCAAATGTGTGGCAATGGGTAACCGAATTTTCATTTCTTAGGGTATTTGTATTTTGGGGAGTAATCAATCCGTTTTGTGATTTTCTTTTCTTTTATTTACATTTTATAAAAAAAAAAACCCGATTTGCGGGGATAGTAATCCAGAGATTCGCATTAATTTGCCTGAGATTTGAACGGCTGAGATCGTAAGGCGTTCAAATGTTTTCAGTTTATGCATCCTTAATTTCCTAATCAACGCTCTTCATATAAATTTTCTTGCATAAATTGCATGATTTGAATAGTAAATTCTCTGTATAAGGATATATCAGATTATTGATTTAACTTTTGATATTTGTATTTTATAATTTTAGTGTATTATTTGAGTGTGTAATCTATTCAACTAATAAAATTATTCAATAAATTATTTTTCCATTTTTTGTACTATAAAACATGCTTCTGCACAAAAAAAATTCCAAGTTTCCAATTCAACAGTTAAATGACTGATTCCAATTCCGATTTCAATTTTGAATTTGCAAACCATTTTTTTTTTTTTTAAATACTAGCAGCTCAATTTTGAATTTGCAAACCATTTTTTTTTTTTTAAATACTAGCAGCTACTGCCGATTTTGCGAACCATGCTAATTATTACTATAACTAATAAAACAGTTAGGGGAGACAATATTTTGCAGAGAATGAAAAGGATAGATAGGCTCAAATGTTTTTGTGAGCTGAAGTATAATTGGATCTGCTGTTGAAATTTGTTGGATTTTTGTATTAGTAGACTGGTTCTTTGGTATAAGATAAAATGCTGACAAAAAAAAAGTTTACTAATTAGAAAATACACGTAGAACAAAAAATATAAATCAATTTGTGCCAATCTGATTGCGCACTTGCCAAACCCTTGCTCTTATACTCTCAAACCCGATGTTGCTTCCTCAATTTCTTGACCGGCAAGCGCATCTGGGCCAACATCCTTGAGCTTCACAACCACTGCGCATCCGTGCTTGCATGGATTGCCTTCTTCTCATAACTCAGATTGGCATCGTAGACACCCTAGCACGGTTTTTGAATCCATTAACCCATGCCTTCTTCACAGGAATGCTTATTCACTGAATATTTACCATATGTGAGGTCTTTGTTCTTTTTGTAATTGGATTTATTTATCTCTTGACAATAGGCTACTAGTGAGATCCAGCTTGATGATCTTCCTATTGGAATAATGCGATTCTTCAATACTAGTACATCAGGCCAGATTGATGCCCACACTATCGAGATTTTCAGTTAATCTAGATGGTACTTTTTAAGTTTTAACCACATGCAGCTAAGTAATAAATTCACTTGCCTCCAGACTATCTCATGACTAAATACTGAGCTACATCCAACTAGTACACCAATCAGCCCACAGTGCTGAGCTTAAATCTCCATTACAGTTTCAAATTCCAAAAAAAAAAAAAAAAAAAACTGAAATGGAATCCAAAATTGAGAAGGAAAGGAAAGGGTAGAAGGGTATAGTGGTCAAATATTGATATTTAATATATTTAATATATTAAATATATTTAGATATATTTAATATATTGGAGAGTTATAATGGGTAAATATGTGAGTTTTTGCTATTTTGAAGGGTAAATATGATGTTACTAACTTTTGAGGGGCAAAACATAATATTGAAGTTTTTAAGGGGGTTAATTAGTCTGCTAGTGTTTTCTCAAAAAAAAAAAAAGAAGTCTGACATTAGTTGGATCTGGCACATGATTACAAGGTAACTCTATATATAAAAAAAAGTTTCGATTAGGCACGATGCCTAATCGAGACTTCCGAATACTAACGATTACCTAAACACGACCCAATAGACAAGCTCCTTTACCAGTTTAAAGATTCTGTCTATGAAACCAAAAACATAGTAGGTGAATTGGAGTATGAAAGATTGAAGAATAAAGTCAAAAAGATCTTCCCAAGTATTAATAATATTTTGACTATCTAGATGAGATTTTTTCCTGACAAAACTAAAAGGGTTTCATGATAGGCTTAATAAAGTCTATAAAGAAATGAACGTAGTTTGTAACCATCATGGTATACCGGAAAATCCCAACCAATTTAGCAAAAAAACTAGACCAACTACAAGCACATTTCTTAATATATCTAATGTGTGAGGCCGTGATAAAGAGTTCAATGAAGTGATCCGTCTAATGTGAGTTCCTAGTTCTGGATCTGATAAAAGGAAGAGAGCCAAAAAAGCGAGCATGTCTAATTGAGATATTGGGGAGAGTAGCAGCAGAATACATAAGAAACAGAACGTATCAGTAACTGTTCGCCAGACATGTTCAAAATTCTTTCTTGTTGTCAAGAGGTTTGATAAAACCTTCCGTAATCGAAAACTCCATTAACTCAGTTTGTGTGAATTTAAAATCCTTTGGAATGAGTGAGCAAAAGGAGAAACATTTTTTAAGATGAGTGGGTAAATATTGATAGCTCAATTGAAGTACCACAAGTATATCATGTTCCTCTTTTTGTCAGAGACTCAAACTCACATAATTAAATTATTGAAGTATGACTTTACAGTTTCATCATTGCAAACCTTTTGAGCAAGCTAGGGTAGTTTTCCCAATGCCTCCATGCCTATTATAGATAATATTGATACATTCCATTTCTTCCATTCTGCTGCTACTCTCCCCAATATCTAAATTAGACATGCTCACTCTTTTCTCTCTCTTCCTTTTAGCAAATCCAGTTTTTGGAACTTCCATTAAACGGATCACTTCATTGAACTCTTTATCACGCGCATACACATTAGATGTATCACATGCATACTCTTTATCACTTCATTGTAATTGGTCTAGCAGTTTGGCTAAATTGGCTGGGATTTTCTGGTATACCAGGACTGTCACAGATTTCTTTCATTTAATTATAGACGTCATTAAGCCTATCAAGAACCCTTTTTACTGTGGTTAGGAAATGCCGCACAAAGACATAAGAAGTCTGTATCGACATCAGAGCTCTTACACCGAGAATCAACAGCAGATTGACACCAAAATTTCGAGCGCTGTATCCCACAAGCTCATTCTATCCTGTTATGTTAATCTACCAAAAAGGAAGGATTAGATAAGTTGCAAAATAAGATGCAAAATCTTCTCTTTTTTTTCGCTCCACCTTCTTTTCATTGAATTGAGGCAAAAGAAGTAGCTTTTAATTTGTAATATGGTTATCAACTATCTAACAATGGATAAGTATCATCACAACTGAACATGCTTGATAGAATCATTAAAATAAGAAGTATCATCAAACTAAAAAAAAAAAAAATCGTGTTGCTTCTGAGTACAGGAAAGATCTAGATGAAACATGTTACATATACCTATCCATTCTGATAACAATTATAGTCCTCTGACCACATGAACCGAACACCATGCTACAGATATGCTTCCCCATTTTATATTATATAATTGTGCTCCTAGCGAGAGAGTATTGCTTTTTCTACAAAGCACAGACCAAAATTCTAAGAAAATTACACCTAAATTTCAGTTAATTGAAATGTTGCATGAGATTCATTGATAAGAGTACAAATGAATAAATAACCCAAAAGCCAAAACTTGTAACTAAGACAGAGCAGTGTAGGCTTGTGGTATGTTAGCAATTAATTGGACATGAGATTAGCAACACTGCACTTTGCCCAAGGATGATTGATGCTAAAACTGGATCAAAATTGACGCTTAACCACAGAAAATCATTAAGACGTGATTTGGGCGGTTACCAGGAATGGAGATGAGCAAGGGAAGGATCGGCGCCAAGGTCGTCTGGGAGAGAGGAGAGAGGGATGAGTGGTGGGACCTCCTGGAATCGAGGAATCAAAGATCGGACTGAGAGTCTGAGAGAGACGATGAAGAGAGGCGGAGGAATCGAAGAGAGGGGGGCTAGAGAGGCGAATTCAGATCCAGTGAGAGAGGCTGCTCTCTGGACAAGGAACTGTGGTATTAGCAAGTTGTGTAAGAAAGTTATTGGTCTTTGAAGGATCTGTCAAGCCTGTTTTTCCACCAATACTGGGCTCAATCTTATCTAGGCCCATTTCGTAGGGTGCTTCGACGATACTAGGCCTTCTTCCTACTCAACTAAAAGTAATCATGCCAGATTACGGAACCGCATCCTCTGCTGCAAAATAAAAGTGCAGCATCCTACTGCACTTTCGGACAGCCCAGATTTAATCTCAGCCGGTGAGTGCTCAGATGATGGAGGGGGCAGTATTAATTTTTCTTTAAAATTTGTGCAAAAATTTTATTTCGTCCGTCCGATAAAAAACGAACGGACCAGATTAAAAGTGCAGCCTCTGCTGCAAAATAAAAGTGCAGCAGAGGATGCGGTTCTGCTAGATTATTAGATAGTTAGAATGGTTGTTCGCAAAATTAGAATAAAAGTCGTAATCGGTCATTAGACCATAGAATAAGAATCGAGTGAATCAGTCGATTAGGATCGGAAATGTAGATTTTTTTTTTAAATCTTGTTTTGTACAAAAAATAGAAAAAAAATTAATTTACCAAAAAATAGTGTTAAGAGAAAATACTACATTAAAATAAGCCACTTATACGTACAATATTATCTACTTATATCAACTTTTTTTTTTGGGTTGCAGAGTTTAGACAAATTAATCCATATAAGCTTGTTTGACTAACTGATCAAAATATAATTCGAGTGTATATAAGCTTGTTACTAATAATGTTTAATACTTGCTTGTTGGAACTCAAAATATAATCTGAGTTGAATTTCTAATTGATGTTCACTAATTGCGTGTGTTTAGACAAATTAATCAATATAAGCCACTTTTTTGGGTTGTGCGAATTTAGACCGAAATTTTTATTTTTACCATCTTAAAAAAACCAAACAACGTCTCTATTTTCCTAAAAAAAATCGATCTTTTACTCTATCCGCAGATTCAAATTGCGGATCAAATTTTGAATGTCCACCCGTAATTTTGTTTTTCGACAATTGGTTCGTGCATATGCATTTGCTGTGGCGCTAATGATGATGGTGGTGTGGTCCCAATAAAAGGCGATCTTGACATGTTTGACTTACCAATCTTTGCTATAAATTGATAAACCAAGAGAGATAGCCAGTCTTTTGAGCAAAAGGGCCAAGGTTATATGAAAACAAGAAACAAAGCTTACCTTTGTTTCTAATATTTGAAGGAATAATCTAACAAATTGATTGATTCTAAACTAAAAATATAAAATCTAATAAGTATATTTATTCTCTTCTTAATCTCCAAGCCTACAAAGCATCAAGTCAGCGTATTAGGAACCAACCCTCAAAGAAGCAATTCAGCTAACAGTCGACATGCGTTTTTACGCTCCCAAATCTATAGAAACCATCGATCAAAAGTGTATCAGTAAACACATGGGGATGGATTCCATGCTTGACCATTGCTCGTTTCAACTCTTAAGTCTTAACTCATAACCATGTTGAATCTTAATCCAACGTTGAGCATATATGTAATATAATTATGAATTGTTTACTGTCAAATATGATTGTCACAATTAAAGTGATCTAATATGGAATTAAGATATTAGACAATCTATGTATTCAATAGGATGTGGTCCATAAGTATGTAGAACAATTTGGACAAAAATCAAATTATTGATGGATTGATTATGAAATTTGCAATTGAGAAAACTGCATTTTGGACGCTGAGTGTGGGTGGTCCACCCACACTGGATCTGAGTGCGGACGCACTCAGTACTTAGCCAAAATCTGGAATATTTTGGGGCGTCCAGTGCGGGTGATTCACCCGCACTGGATCTGAGTACGGCCGCACTCAGTACTTAGCCAAATTTTGAGAACTTCGGACAACCCAGGAAAAGTCCGAGCGTAATGCAGACGCACTGGAACCCCAGTGCAGAAGCACTCAGTACTTAGCCAAATTCTGGGAGCTTTTGGGGCGCCCAGTGCGGGTGGTCCACCCGCACTGGATCTGAGTGCGAACGCACTCAGTACTTAGCCAAATTCTGGGAATTTTCAGGGAGCCCAGTGTGGATGGTCCACCCGTACTAGATCTGAGTGCGGACGCACTCAGGAAATTCAGAAAAGTCCGAGCGTAATGCGGACGCACTGAGAACCAGTGCGGGTGAACCACCCGCACTGAGGACTTAGTGAAAATTTGGGGCTGAGTTTTAAGGTGGTTATTTGGACGCGAATCATCTCAGTGCGGACACAGTGAGATCCAGTGCGGGTGGACCACCCGCAGTCGTGCTGCCAGAATGTGTAAACTATATATAGATGGGTCCCCATGGCACAAGATAACTAACTCTTTTCCAGAAGTTATCCTCTACAGAATTGAGTGCCTTTCTCCTTTCTTCCACCATCAAAGAATTGAGAGGAGAATTCCATTTAGAAAATTGGAGAGGAATTCTCAAGAGGCGATCTTGTTGTTTTGGAAGACCTAGTCTACGACCATACAACCAAAAGACGAGAAGAGAAGGACTTCTTGCCATAGAAGACGAGTCTCGTGCTCACGGAGACGATTCTTCGCAGTTAAGGATTCCATGGCCAACGTTATGGAATCAGGTATTGTATTCCGCACTTATGATTATGTTTATATGAGTCGGCTTTGGCATAGGGCGGTCCATAGGTTAAGGTGGGGACTGTTTCTTCTTCCCCAGAGTGTAAGTGTTTGACCCCTAGATGAGATGTAATTGTTTGATCTCTAGATAAGGCGTAATTATTTGGCCTTCATGATCCCCCAACAAGTGGTATCAGAGCCTCCCTATGCCGAAGGATTAGGTCTTTGGATCTAGAGAGAATTAGGATTTGAATTGATGATTTTTCGTTGATTTTTGTTGGATTTTCTTGATTGGTTTTGATCTGAAAATTAAGTTTGGAGAGCACAAAATATGTTCCTAATTAAGATTCTAATTGCTCAGTTTTTCAAGTTCTCAAGTTGGTTAGGGTTTCCTCGAAGATTTCCATTAGAAATCGGAAAATTCCTAATCAAGATTCGGTCTTGGAACACGCTTGAAATTCCGCATGTCATTCATTTGGCAAATTTTCTGGGCAATTTTGGAATTAGGAATTTACAAAGTTGGAAAGAAATTTCTAAATTTGAAAGGTTATTATTAAGGTGCTTCCATAATTAAAGTCTCTCTAGATCATGTGTTAATTTCAGCATAATAAATGCAGTTATTTATTAGTTTTCAAAACTCAATCAATAAAATGAATTTTCAAGTTTTCTAGGATTTTGTGCGGCCCCTCATTCTGCATCTAAGGTCGCACAAAGGCTCTAGAAATTCATCATGAAGTCAATAACTGCAGTTATTATGATGCAATTGTATTTATTTATTTAATTGCACTTTTATTTTTATGGCTAAGGTATAAATTATAGTTCTTATAAAGGCATTAAGGTTTATATATACCTTGAATTGAATTGATGGAGTCATTATCGTACCCTCCGGTGCCTCTTTTGACAAAGTTAATTTAAATTCATTGTATAAAAAGAAATTAGGTGTGCATTTGATGGAAGCGATCATATATCAGCCCTCCGGAAGATAATGGTTGTTGAAATTGTATGTACAATTTAGTGATAATAAAGTGTAGTGATGATTATTATGTTTTATTACATATGTCAATAAGTCGGCCCTCCGGAAGGCATATTGTCGATATGTTACTGTATCATCAATGCTTTATTATTGCACCAAAGTATCATAAGAAATTAATTCGTTACCCTCCGGTGACCAATTAATGGAAACCGATGCTTTGTTAATGATGGAAATGTTTAGCCTTTATTTGAACATAATTTATAAATTTCAGAATTTATTTTGCTAAATCGTGGTTGTTTTGTGTGTTTTTGTTCGTATTTTTCAGCTAGCATTACTACTAGCCTTAAAGACATTCCGATGTTGAATGGTTCCAATTTCAGGTACTGGCAGGAGAGTGTTATGATAACTCTCGGTGTCATGGATTTAGACTTAGCATTCAGAGTGGACTGTCCCATCATTACTGATACCTCTACTCCTGATGAAAAGAGGGAGAAGGAAAAGTGGGACAGATCCAATAGAGTGAGTCTAATGATTTTGAAAAGGTCCATTCCAGAGGTATTTAGAGGCTCGATTACTGATGGGATTACTAACGCTAAGGCATATTTGGCTGAAATTGAGACAAGGTTTGTCAAGAATGAAAAGGCTGAAATTGGTACACTCTTGACGAAACTTGTTTCAATGAAGTATAAGGAAAAGGGAAGTATTCGGGAGTATATCATGGAGATGTCTAATGTTGTTTCAAAACTAAGGGCACTTAAGTTGGAGATTTCTGATGATCTCTTGGTGCACTTAGCATTGATATCCCTTCCTTCACACTTTGGACAGTTTAAGATGAGCTATAATTGTCAAAAGGAAAAATGGATACTTAATGAGCTCATCTCCCATTGTGTGCAAGAAGAGGAAAAACTGAAACAGGATAAGACAGAAAGTGCCCATGTTGCTACTACTTCCAAATTTAAGGCATCGTCTAAGCGTAAGAAATCAAATCAGACTAAGGATAATAAGGATGCTGCAACGACCACCAATAAGAAACAGGATAAGGGCAAGAAAGTTACCGCATCTGAAAATCCCTGTTACTTATGTGGTGCGGTTGGACACAAGAAGATTCATTGCCAGAATTATCACTCATGGCGTGCTAAGAAAGGTAAATCTCTTGTTATGGTTTGTACGGAAGTTAATTTATCTTCTGTATCTAGATATACTTGGTGGATAGATTCTGGTGCAACTACTCACATAAGTATATCTTTGCAGGGCTGCCTAAATTGCCGGAAGCCAAGTGATGATGAAAGATTCATCTTTGTGGACGATGGCAATAAAGTTAAGGTGGAGGCTATTGGAACTTATAGATTATTATTAAAATCAGGATTTTATTTGAATTTGTATGAGACATTTGTTGTACCGTCTTTTAGACGTAACTTAATTTCTATTTCTGCTTTGGATAAATATGGATTTACTTCTACTTTTGGAAATGGAAAATTCAGTTTGTTTCATAATTCAAAACAAGTTGGTTCTGGTTTTCTTTCGGTTTATGATAATCTATATTTTTTGGATGTCAATAGTTCTTATATTGAAGCCTTGCATGTGGATACAAATAGTAAGGAAAGAAAATTAACTAATGAGAATTCGACTACATTATGGCACAAGCGATTAGGTCACATTTCTCAACGTAGAATTGAACGACTTGTGTCTAATGAAATTATTGAACCCTTAAATTTTTCAGATCTTAATGATTGTATTAATTGCATAAAAGGGAAACAAACTAATTTTAGAAAATATGAAGCCAAAAGGTGTTCAGAAGTCTTGGAATTAATTCATACTGATATCTATGGTCCGTTTCCAACGGTTACAAGAAATGGTCACCGGTATTTTATTAGTTTTATAGACGACTATTCAAGATATGGCTACATATATTTAATTAAAGAAAAGGCTCAAGCTCTTGACATGTTTAAAAGTTTCAAAGCGGAAGTTGAGTTACAACTTGACAAACGCATTAAGGCCATTAGATCCGACTGTGGTGGTGAATACTACGGCAGATATGATGGATCGGGTAAGCAATGTCGAGGGCCTTTTGCACATTTCATAGATGAATGCATAATTGTACCTCAGTATACATTGCCCAGTTCGCCGGCAATGAATGGTGTTTCTGAGAGGCACAATAGAACGCTTAAGGACATGGTAAGAAGTATGATGAGTCGTACTACTTTGCCACAAAATCTATGGGGAGAAGCCTTCAAGACAGCAGCATATATCCTAAATAGAGTACCCACTAAAGCAACTAACAAAACCCCATATGAAATTTGGAATGGTGAAAGCCTAATTTGAAACACTTGCGTGTATGGGGATGTCCAGCTGAGGCAAGGCCTTATAGGCCGCACGAGAAGAAACTGGATGAAAGGACTATTAGTTGTTATTTTATAGGATATCCCGAGCGATCAAGGGGTTTTAAGTTTTATAATCCTACAGAACATTCAGTTTTTGAGACGGGAAATGCAAAATTTTTTGAGGATGTTGAGTTTGCGGGGAGAGATAAAATAATGGATTTTGAATTCGAAGAGGAATGTGCAAACATTCCCTCAGCTGTTGAAAGTTTTGTGGACATTGAACCCATTTTTACTCAAAATACAATTGTCGAAAACGAAACCATTATTGAAGACCAAACTCAACAAGAGCAAACAACACAAAGAGAAATTTCAGAAATTATGGATGATGTTGTTGTTGGCCAGATTGTTGTAGACAATGCTGGAAATTCTCAAGAAAATTTAGAAGTGCCAATAAGAAGATCCACTAGAGAGAAAAGGTCTGCAATATCTTCGGATTATATAGTTTACCTTCAAGAACATGAGTTTGATGTTGGCATGTTAGAAAATGACTCCATAAATTTACAACAAGCCATGCAAAACTCTAACTCTCACAAGTGGATCGATGCCATGAATGAGGAAATAAAATCTATGGCTGACAATGACGTTTGGGAAATTGTCCCATTACCATCAGGTGCGAAACCTATTAGTTGCAAATGGATATTTAAAACCAAGAGGGATTCGAAAAGTAATGTGGAGAAATATAAAGCTTGTCTTGTCACTAAAGGTTTTATACAAAAGGAATGTATCGATTATAAAGAGACTTTCTCTCCGGTTTCATTGAAAGACTCTCTAAGGATTATATTGGCATAAGTTGCGCATTTCGATTTAGAGCTTCATCAGATGGATGTTAAGACAGCGTTTCTCAATTGTGACATTGAAGAAACGATCTATATGGTGCAACCAGAAAACTATGTATCGGGAGATGCAAAGTCTATGGTGTGCAAATTTAAGAAATCCATCTATGGACTAAAGCAAGCGTCTCGTCAGTGGTACTACAAATTCCACAATGTGATTATGTCATTTGGTTATGAGGCAAATCTTGTGGATGAGTGTATATACCTCAAGTTCTGTGGGAGTAAGTTCGTATTTCTGGTTTTATATGTGGATGACATATTGCTTGCCAGCAATGATATAAATATGTTGCATGAGACCAAGAAATTTCTGATGAAGAATTTTGAGATGGAAGAATTTTGAGATGAAAGATCTTCGTGATGCATCATTCGTCCTAGGGATTGAAATAATGAGGAATAGAACCCAAGGTATATTAGGTTTGTCCCAAAGGAATTATATCGAGAAGGTCCTGAAAAGGTATGACATGCAAGACAGTAAACCAGAAAATACCCTTGTGGCAAAAGGAGACAAATTTAGTCTCAGCCAATGCCCAAAGAATCATGTAGAAAAGGAAGTAATGCAAAAGTATCCATATGCCTCAGTTATTGGGAGCATCATGTATGCACAAGTGTGTACGCGTCCAGATATTGCATTCATCACTGGCATGTTGGGCCGATACTTGTCAAATCCAGATCTATATCATTGGAAAGCAGCCAAACGGGTCTTGAGGTACCTGAAGCGAACAAAAGACCACATGCTCACGTATCGGAAGTCGGATAAGTTAGAGGTCATTGGGTATACCGACTCTAATTTTGGAGGATGTCAAGATAGCATGAAATCGACATCCGACTACGTTTTCATGTTAGCTGGAGGAGCCGTTTCGTGGAAGAGTGCTAAACAATCACTTATAGCATCTTCCACAATGGCCGCAGAATTCGTTGCATGTTATGAAGCATCGAATCATGGTGTATGGCTACGCAATTTTGTCACTAGGCTGCGCATAGTGGAGTCTATTGAGAAACCACTAAAATTGTTGTGTGACAATAACTCAGCCGTGCTATACACAAATAACAACCGAAGTTCGTCAAAGTCCAAGCACATTGACATCAAATTTTTTGTTGTAAAAGAGAGAGTGCAGAAAGGTCAGTTGTCAATAGAACATATAGGGACAGACTCTATGTTGGCGGATCCACTTACTAAAGAATTACCACCCAATAAGTTTGAAGAGCATGTTGCTCATATGGGTGTAATTCCTATTAGGGAAATTCAGTTTTAGTGGGAGTTTGTTGGTTGTTTAATTTTTTGATGTTCTATTTACTTATTGTTATTTTGGATATGTAACTTATGACATAAGGATATTGTTATTTTGCATTCTGTCTCTATTTTAGTTTGACCTCAAATTTGGATATGTGCTTGCAAATTGTTTATTTGAATTTTGCATTTTACAACAAGTTTATGAAATTTAGTTTCAAGTTTTAAGTGGAAGACCTAGTTAGAAATTGGCACGTAAGATCACAATTGCGTGTAATTTCTATGCTACACATCCACATCATGATTCATGTCATTGATGTGTTTTGAGCACTACAAGTAATAATTCCTAAATTGCGCTCAATACAGTTGCAAGTATACAACCTTATCGAGTAGTACTTAGGGATCGTCTCCACATGGACAAGTTGGAATATCAATTCTAACCTAACAATTTAATTTAGTAAAAGGAAGTAAAAGGGTTTTTGGTTGTTTAATGGTTGGTTTGATTGCGATTAAATTAAATTATACTAAAGTCTTAAAGCGAATTCTAGATTTTTAACAAGAATGAGAAAGTAGGGTTTCTTAGGGTTCCTATCCACTAGTGTTATGATGAATTGATTTGTTAAATTTGTTCTTGTATTTATGAAGGCACAGTTGGATGTAGTAGGTACAAAATGATATCTCTATATTAATACCATCTTCAAATTAGAGTAAACGTCACCTCTCGGTACTTGGCTACGCTAATCTAAAGTCATTAAGTTCTTGACTGTCCTAATTGATTTAGAAATTATCTTTCACCTCTCGGTACTTGGCACAATTTTCTAAGCAATTAGGTAAAGCCCGTATAAGACAAGCGTCATCTCTCGGTACTTAGCCTATTAAATACCCAATTCTTTATGGTCTGGACTTAATATTCAATTTCTCAATTAAAAATACCAAATCCTCAGATTTCATGCAATTTCGGTTAAGTCCTCACAATCAAATAGAATAAAGGATTGGTCATAACAAAGAACACGAAAATATAAGATAAAATCAACTAAATCATAACAAAAGTTTCAAGTACAAACCCTAATTAACCCTAGAAATACCTTTAGCCGTTCATGGCTAAGGCACAAATCAAATAAAACAAGTCAAGGAGTTCCAAAGGATAGAAAATAATAAAACCCGATCAATGATGTTCTCTTCTTCCTTCTTCTCTCCTCTCTCTTTCTCTTCTTCTAAAAGTCTAGAAAATTATGTCTAAAAAAGTCCTTGTTCTATTCTACAGGTTTCTATTTATATGGCCCAGCAAAGCCCAGTCTAAATCCTTAAAAATAACCAATTCGTGCTCTGTAACCGCCTCATTGCGGGCCGCAAGAAGTTTGGTTGCGGGCCGCAAGAAGTGCAGTTACAAATTTTGTTAGCAGAAAAAATAATTCATTGCGGGCTGCAAGAGGTTTGGTTGCGGGCCGCAAGAGGTGAGTCAGTGAGCCAGAGAGGAGTCCAGAAAAAACAAAGTCTTGCGGGCCGCAATGAATTTGGTTGCGGGCCGCAAGAGGTGAGTCTGAGAGTTGTCCGAATGCTAGAAAAATAGGAGTATGTTGCAGGCCACAAGAGATGTTGTTGCGGGTCGCAAGAAGGGAGTCTGGAAGTTTGGCAGACTGCTGGATTGATTGCGGGCCACAATGAATTTTATTGCAGGCCGCAGTACATTCAAGATTAGTGTCATTACAACTAGCCTTTTTTAGGGGATAACTCAGACTCCCTGACGAGACCGCAAAAGCACTGATCCAATCATTCGTCGTTGAAAAGAACAAATCGACTACGTTCGGACGGAGGAAGCTGTGTCCGAAGTGTCAAATGATGCTCTCTTGTATGGGGATTCGAGTTCAACCACAAAAAGGGGGAGTAATAAAGGTGAAAATGCTCCAAATTTTGTGCTGACTTGCTACGAATCACCCGTTTTGCTCCGTTAATCTCCAAATACTTGATTACCTGCAAAATAAACATAACTAGGGCAGTAACTTGAACTTTTGGATATTTCTAAACTAATCAAACCTAATTTCAACAGAACTTGACTTAAATTTCATATCAAACCCGAGGTTTCAATAGATACCATTTCGGCTTATCAGTAATTTGGTTATGTTAGTACTGTAATTATTGATGGTTTAGTCATGACTAAAATAAATGTGACCAAAGCCGCTTTAGTCCTTTGCTAATATGATTGATGGACGGAATTGGTTTGGGAATACATGAGGATGACAGAAAAGTATGTGCGCACATAAGGCAGACAATACATAATTAAAAGAGTATGACATATTGCTCAAGTGGGAGATTGTTGGATCTTAATCCAACGTTGAGCATATATGTAATATAATTATGAATTGTTTACTGTCAAATATGATTGTCACAATTAAAGTGATATAATATGAAATTAAGATATTAGACAATCTATGTATTCAATAGGATGTGGTCCATAAGTATGTAGAACAATTTGGGCAAAGCTCAAATCATTGATGGACTGATTCTGAAATTTGCAATTGAGAAAACTACCTTTTGGACGCCCAGTGTGGGTGGTCCACCCGCACTGGATCTGAGTGCGGACGCACTCAGTACTTAGCCAAAATCTGGAATATTTTGGGGCGTCTAGTGCGGGTGGTTCACCCGCACTGGATCTGAGTGCGGACGCACTCAGTACTTAGCCAAATTTTGAGAACTTCGGACAACCCAGGAAAAGTCCGAGCGTAATGCGGACGCACTAGAACCCCAGTGCAGACGCACTCGGTACTTAGCCAAATTCTGGGAGTTTTTGGGGTGCCCAGTGCAGGTGGTTCACCCGCACTGGATCTGAGTGCGGACGCACTCAGTACTTAGCCAAATTATGGGAGTTTTGAGAGAGCCCAGTGTGGGTGGTCCACCCGTACTAGATCTGAGTGCGGACGCACTCAGGAAATTCAGAAAAGTCCGAGCGTAATGCGGACGCACTGAGAACCAGTGCGGGTGAACCACCCGCACTAAGGACTTAGTGAAAATTTGGGGCTGAGTTTTAAGGCGGTTATTTGGACGCGAATCATCTCAATGCGGACGCAGTGAGATCCAGTGCGGGTGGACCACCCGCAGTCGCGCTGCCAGAATGTGTAAACTATATATAGATGGGTCCCCAAGGCACAAGATAACTAACTCTTTTCCATAAGTTATTCTCTACAGAATTGAGTGCATTTCTCCTTTCTTCCACCATCAAAGAATTGAGAGGAGAATTCCATTTAGAAAATTGGAGAGAAATTCTCAAGAGGCGATCTTGTTGTCTTGGAAGACCTAGTCTACGACCATACAACCAAAAGGCGAGAAGAGAAGGACTTCTTGCCATAGAAGACGAGTCTCGTGCTCACGGAGACGATTCTTCGCAGTTAAGGATTCCATGGCCAACGTTATGGAATCAGGTATTGTATTCTGCACTTATGATTATGTTTATTTGAGTCGACTTTGGCATAGGGCGGTCCATAGGTTAAGGTGGGGACTGTTTCTTCTTCCCCGGGGTGTAAGTGTTTGACCCCTAGATGAGATGTAATTGTTTGATCTCTAGATAAGGCGTAGTTGTTTGGCCTTCATGATCCCCCAACACAAATCTCCAATTCTACAATAGCCGCCAATCAAGGTATTGTAATTTCATTGAACAGATGAAGGGTATCGATCGATTAATGTTGTCATTAGTACAGTAACTGGGTATGAGAAAATTTAAAGGTCTGTCATGGAGAGGAAATCCTATATTTAGAAGTGTATAAGTAACTGTTTCGGTACAGAAGTTGCCTCATATGGTGCCAAAGAGTTACTCGTTAGCAACAGAGGCATTTGGAAAAGTCAGGTCGGTCTCTATTTTAGAGGAAATTTGGTCAAATTGAGAAGGTTTAAAAAGATTGATCAAACGAACGAGTTCAATTCAATCTTGTCGGCTTATTGCCAGTACGGGATCATAGAAAAAAGCAATGGAGATTTGCAAGGAGATAGAAAAAAAGCAATGGAGATCAACAAATGGGTGCAAACCAAATGCAATTACTTACTGACATTTGACACTGAGTTATCTGAAAGCGGATCGGGTTATGGATGCAATAATAACACTAAAAAGGGGAAAATTGAAACCTTTAACCAAGAGAATGATGCGATTGGCATCGTGGATAGAAAGCAGTAGAGAAATAAGTATAATAATGATGATAAACATATAAAAATAAAGTTCAAGTCCTTGGAATCAAACCATGATGTCTTACTTATATATGACAATTTACGACCATCCCCAGGCGGTAATACTAAAAATTGTTGACTACATGCCAACAGAGAACTATATAAAATTACCAGAAAAAGAAAACAAAACGAAAGCAGCAGTACCAAAACAATACGTCGAAGAGTACATAATAAAATATAATTAATGCAAAAGTAAAAGTGTGATAACGATCACAGACACACAGAGAGTTACACAAACACACAAACAAACATTGAGACACAAAAAGCAGAATATGTGAATCAAAAAACTTGTAATGCTTTAACCAACTTATTTAATTTGATGAACCAAGAGCCATAAATCTGCAGAGTATGCCTGCACCATGACAGTTAATAAAAAAAGGTTTCATATATTAGCACATCATTTATATATCAAATATATTCTGACATAACATTGCACACAATATCCGATCACTTTCTAACCGATGTGTGCTTACTAATTACTAGATTCATTTCTTCCTTCCAACCGACCTCTACTCTATTGCCCATCATGTATATCAAATATATTAGCACATCAAGCCTAAAATTGATTAATAAAAAGAGGTTTCATTATTAGAACATCATGTATACCAAATATATTCTGATATAACATTGCACACAATATCCGATCACTTTCTAATCAATGTGTGCTTACTGATTACTAGATTCATGCCTGAGTTGCACAAATTACAAGCTATATATCTATCTAGTACTTTCTGTTGGGATTTATTATGTACTATATAAATATAGTTAGCTTAAAATTTCCATTTCTCAATTATTAAGATGTGAATTATACACCATTTTCGCATATATTTCGGTGATAGTAATGTATCCTACATTTTGAATTAGATGGATACTCTAGAGCACTGAATACCTGTTAAATTAGATGGATATTCTGGAGCTAAAGCCTGTACTGTCTATAGCAGCTCATTTTCTTGCCGTCCTTGTCCTTCCAGCAGCTCTGCAATATTAAGAAATTATTAAAATATGAATAAGCTTTTATCGAATAAAAAAAAAAGACATTATAATGAAGTTAGAAGTTGGATTAGTACGTAAGAAGAAGCAATATATATCTCATAAGGTGGATATACAATTACATCATTCTCATGTGAAAATTTTGTTTTTTCCCATAATATTCTATTTGAACATAAAGTTGTATAAAATCTTAAGAAGTTCGGAAAGTACTGCAATTTGTAGCTAACAGAAATGAATGAGTCTGTCAGCACAAAGTCACATAAACACAGGGTGCCTCTGATTTTGAAATTAGTTAAAATAAAATAACTTCAAAAAAATCAATATATGCTAGATTCTTCTTGAACCAATGAAACCATATCTTCATATCTCCTGTAAAATATGTAATTACCTGATGGCAGTTTTCCACTTATATTTCGACCTTTAGTCTCATCAAGATTAGGACAATCCAAAATATAGACTTTCTGTAGAGATGCAAGAAACTGGAGTCCCCCTAGCGACTGTAAATTGTCACATTTATACAAAAACATGATTGATAGAGATTTAAGATTGCTTGTGACCTCAGCTGGAATAGACACCAAATGTTGGCAATCACGTATAGTCAAAGTTTGAAGGGAAGTGAGGTTTTGCAAGCAACTGGGAATTGACTTTCCAAGGTCACCACAATCTCTCAGTTCGAGGACCTTGACAGAGGGTGGTAAGACCATAGTATTTGGCCCTTGACAGAGGCCCTTGACAGAGGGGCAACAACTAATTATCAGCTGCTCAAGGGATTCAAATCCTCCAAATAATTCTACTGACAGTGATTCCAGATTCTTGCATCTTTGTACAGCAATATACTTTAGCACTGGCAGGGTGTTTGGCTCCAACAAATTCTGAAGACTTTCTAGTTGCCAGCAATCCTCAATGACTAATTTAGTGATGAAACGAGGGAGGTGAGAGATAGTTGAGACCATACACCATCCAAATTTAACTTTTGTTAAATTTGGCAAAAACTCTTCCTTCAACCAACTTGGTGATAAATTTCTACCTCTATAACCGTAGATTTTCAACTCTTTGAGATTAGGATGGGGACATAAACCATCCAATACCTCATTACAGTTTTCCCCATCCCCGGACCATTTCAATTTCAAACGATTAATGAATGGTTTATTGTTCAGTTGTGCTTTCTGAGCATCTACATTGCTGGGAATATATTGGAGACCGGTTATCTCAATTTGGTTGAGTTTGCAAAAGTTCTTTAATATCTCAATTTTCTTATTACCTTGCAAGTGAACCATCAGATAGTTAGCTTGGATTGCTTTGACAATATTTTCAAAACGTTCAAAATTACCCAAATTGTTGAATCCTTCGGGAAAAATTTCAATCTTTGAGCAATCCATCATATTTAGATATTGGAGGTTGTAAAGGTTAAAAATGGACTCTGGCAATGTTTCAACATGTGTGCCAGAAATATCCAGAAACTGAAGATGCTTTAGGTTTCCAATGTTTTTGGGTAGATTATAAATTTTGCATCTTGCAAGAGATAATGATCGAATATTTGTAAGCTCATTGCACCATGTTTCAATTCCAGTAATGCAACAACTGTTAGGACCAACCTTTAGAGAGAGCAATTTCTTATATTTGCGCAACTCCTTTTGCTCCTCCAGCTTTAATTCCTTTTGAAATACTGATACATGCCGAATATCCAGAGAGACTTTCTGTTCAGATTGCTCATTTTCTAGGCAAAAGCACTCATCTTTTGTTATAGATAGGCACACATCATGCATCAAATCATGAATTGCATATCCATCGTCTGTGCCACTTGCAAGTGTTTGGAAAAATCCTCTCCTTACAAGGTCAATAAAGTAATCATTCGCCAGAGTTCTCAAATCTTTGTGGTTATCTAGAGATTTAATAAAACCTTGCATGATCCAAAACTTTGTTAACTCAGATTGGGTGAATTTAAAATCCTTGGGATAGAGTGAGCAAAAGGAGAAACATTTTTTCAAATATGTGGGTAAATATTGATAGCTCAATTGAAGTACTGGAAGTATATCATGTTCCTCTTTTTGTAATTCCCATATTTTACTGTCTCTAATATTGGTCCAGTGTTCAACACCAATATTGTTTTTCAATGCACCTCCAATTGTTATGGCAGCAAGCGGAGATCCTTTTAGCCTTTTACAAATTTCCTTACCAATAACCTCCAATTCTAAATTAATATTGTTTGATTCGGCAATCGAATCAAATGCACAGCTCTTAAAGAACTCCCAGTAAATATGCTCTTCTAAACCCTCCAAATTTATAACACCTCTGGAACCTATAGTGCCTGGAATTTTCACACATTCAGGATCCCTAGCTGTCACCAGCACTACACTTCCTTCAGATGCTCCTTCCATTGGTGCCAATACACGTTGCCAGTCTTTGCTCCAAACATCGTCAAGAACTAGCAAAAATTTCTCTGAATTTAATCTCTGTTGTAAATCTTTTTGCAGTTCATTTAAATTAGTAAGATTGCACTCTTTCTTATTTTTAGTGGCACTCTCAATCATTTCTTTAGTTAATCTTACCGAATCAAAATTATCAGAGACACAAACCCACATAATTAGATCAAAGTGTGACTTTACAGTTTTATCATTGCAAATCATTTGAGCAAGGGTAGTTTTCCCGACGCCTCCCATGCCTACTATAGATAATACTGATACATTCCATTTCTTGTCCATTCTGCTGCTACTCTCTCCAATATCCAAATTAGTAACACTCACCCTTTTCGCTCTCTTCCTTTTACTAGATCCATAACTGGAAACTCCCATTAAACGGATCACTTCGTTGAACTCTTTATCACGCCCATACACATTGGATGTATTAAGAAATGTGCTTGTAATTGATCTAGCAGTTTGGCTAAATTGGTTGGGATTTTCTGGTATACCACGACTATCACAGATTTCTTTCATTTCATTATAAACGTTATTAAGCCTATCAAGAACCGTTTTTACTGCAAATGGGAAATTGCTCATCCAGTTCTCTATCCAGTTCCGAAAAATTTGAGTAACCGGAAAGCTCCTTTCAACTTTATGCTTCAAACTTTGGTACTGCAATTCATCAACTATGCTTTCAGCTTCGTAAACAGAATCTTTTAGCAGGAAAAGATGTTTATCTATTGGGTTGTATTTTGGTAGTCGCCAGCATTCGGCTCTCTCAATTAGGAGCTGTGCCTTAGGCAGTGCCGCACTAAGTTCTAAGAGATAATTATCAACATTGTTCCTATTACGCCAAGAATCTACAGTAGATTGACCAATGGTTGACACCAAAAATTCGAGTGCTTTATCCCACAAGATCATTCTCCCCTGTTACGGTTATCAACCACAAGGGAAGGATTAGAGTAGCAAAATAAGAAGCAAAATAATTTGTTTTTCTTTGTTCACGACACCTTCTTTGCAATGAATTGGAGCAAAAGAAGTTTCTTTTCTAACAAAAGGAGGTTAATAAAATGGGATTTTGCCTGTCAATCAAAGATGAAAAAACAGAGATGTGCAAGTTTTTTCCCTTTATTTTGTATGATGAAAGGAAGAAACACAACAAAATGAATGTTAGGATCATCGTTTTGAAAATCAAAATCAGAATCGAAATCAGAATCGTGATGTTGATCATGGAATCAAAAATTGAGTGAATCTATGGGAATCGGCTGAATCGGACCGAAAACCTTCTTTTTGGAAAAAAAAAAAAAGTTTGATTGTAGTAAAAAATAATTGAATTTTTTTTTAAATAACTACTTTCTTGTAAAATTATTTTAGCTCCAAAAATTAAACTCAAATAATACGTTAATGTAATACATGCAAATATTTAAAACTAAATAGGTAGCCTATAATCAATTCTCACATGGAGTAAAAAAACAAACAAAAACGTAAATATTATATATATATGATTAAAGATAAATTTATAATGCATGTCAATATTTTTTTTTAAACTGTATTATATTGAATTACAATTAGATCACACTATTTTTAGTGTTTATTCTCTTAATTTTTACAGAAAAAAATACAAATATTACACACACAAAATTAAATACGTTGAAAAATACAAGTAACAAAAAAAAATTTGGAATAAAAAATAACTTTTATCTTATAAATAAAAGAACTAACTTTTAATATATAAAAAAATAACCATTTGCTAATAAATTTATTTATTACATTAGAGCAATCCATCATGTATTCGCTAAGGTTAATTTAATTAGCAAGTTTTCGCAGTTTACATTAAAAAGATTAAATAACCTAGGTTTAAATTGATGGATCCAATGTAAGAAGTTCCTTCTTCTATCTCTTTCTCTTATTCTCTTTCTTATTTCCGACCTGTGTTTTTTTTGACATCTAGACTAAAATTCAAATTGCTCTAACAATAATATTGCCAAAATCGGTCAAGTGATAAATTGGTCAAAACTTTGAAAAAATTGGGCCGATTTTTTCGATTCTACCCCAACTTTATCGGTTTGTTGTACAAAAATCGCCCAGCCAATTCAAATCGGGAAAAATCGGCTTTCCTCCAGTGAATTCCACTCCAACTCGGTCGAGTTAGCTCGGAATCGGACGATTTTCAAAGACATAGTTAGGACACTATGATTTGTGTTATCAAATCCTACAGATCTAGTTAATGTCTCAACAGTCAACAAATGGATAATAAGAATTATTTAAGATAATTTATAACCATCCAAAGTCAGTTTGAACTATAAGAAAATAGAAGCAACAATTGAAAACAGAACTGTAAATAAATATAATTTAATTTTTCACTAAATATAAACCTATATAATTGTTACCAAGTTACTGAATTAAAAAAAAAAAGAAAAAAAAAGAGAAGCACATACAATTTGTTACAGGAGGCGTGACCAAACGAATTAAGCAGCTTCGTGTAGATACTTGGTTTCGGAGGGGATAATTGGCATTTTAATTAACAGTATGGCGATCTATTTTTTGAGAGGATAAAGTCGTATGGTTGAAACTCCAATCAATGACTAACAAATAATAAAGAAATGAAGAATGTGTCCAGCAATTGCTTTTATTTATTTATTTTCTTGAAAAGAACTTGTTTAGTTTATTAAGATTCGTTCTCATCCAACCATGTTAATTATTAATTACAATGCCCAACTAGATGCATTGACCAATAAGAGCAAAACAAATAATTAATTGATTTAATATTGATAACTTGTAGTTCATCAATAAATGTCACGTTAGTCTGCGGAGCACAATACGGACCACTGTTCCCCACCTCAATTGAATTCACTTCCTTTGAGATATCTCAAATTTTGAGTTGATAAGTGGAAAATGAGAATCGTTTAAATTCTTTTTGCATGAATCTCCAAGCACAATAATGTACTGGCTCTCTGCATTTCGGACAGGCACCGAAAAGAATAGACCCAATTTTAGATAAACTGAATCTAAATTATCTCAGAGGACAAGGACTGATAGTAATCATGCATGTTACTGCTCAGAGAATAAAACTAAAAAGATGTGTTGCCTTGCTAATGTATACAAGAAGTCATTAATCTACTCAAGATTTTTTAGAATCTTTGTTTTTACTATTTTCTAAAATAAGTAGAGAAATACAATCATGATGATAAAAAAAAAAAAAATACATTTGAAGTCCTTGAATTCAAACCATGATGTCTTACTGATTACATTATATATACGACCATCCCAAGTGGTAATACTAACAACTGTTGACTGCCAACAGAGAACCATATAAAATTACCAAAAAAATAAAACAATACTAAAGCAGCAGTACCAAAACAAATGGAGTACTCCCGGAGTTCCTACTCAGGAACTCAAAAATGTAACCAAACATGGTTAATGAAATATAGGCTAGACCCTTATTGTTTCTCAAAAAAAAAAAAAAAAACAAATGAATTACGTCCCAGAGTAGATAATAAAACAAAATGCTTAAGTAAACGTGTGATAACGCTCACGGGCACACACACAAACAAGCTTTGAAACACAAATAAGCAGAATATGGGAACAATAAACTTGCAAAACTTTAACTAACTTATTTTGTGGCACCAAGAGGCCATAAATCTGCAGCGTATGCGCCATGAAAGAGGGAAGGACATCAAGTCTGAAATGAATTAATAAAAAAAGGTTTCATTAGTAACACATCATTTATATCAGATATGTTCTGATATAACATTGCACATCATATCCGATCACTTTCGAGCCGATTTGCGCTTACTAATTACTAGATAAATGCCTGAGTTGCACAAATAGCAAGTTATATATCTATCTAGTACTTCTTGTTGGGATTATTATGTACGATATAAATGTAGTTAGCTTCAAATTTTCATTTTTCAATTATTAAGATGTTATACACCAGTTTCGACCTTCTTATCATTAAAGAAAATTAAATTCTCAAATACTTCGAAGATCATAATGTCTCATACTATTTGAATTAGATGGATACTCTCCAGATCAATGAATAGTGAATACCTGTTAATATTATCATTATGAAGCTCATTTTCTGGCCCTCCTTGTCCTTTTCCTATGTTTCAGCAGCTCTGAAATATGATGAAATATTAAAATATGAATAACCTTTTATAGATTAGGGAAAAAAAAGCATTTTGATGAACTTAGAATTGGATTAGTACGCTAGAAGAAGCAATATATCTTAAGGTGGATATATATACAATTACATCAATTCTTGCGTGAAAAAAATTATTTTTTCCCATAATATTCTATTGGAACAAAAAGTTGTAAAAAATCTTAAGAAGTTTGGAAAGTACTGTTATTTGTAGCTAAGAGAAGTTATTTAACACCAAAAAAGAAAAGAAAATGAACAATAGACTGCTATAGATATTGAGTTATGTTTCAAGGAAAAGGAATGAGTATGCACAATGTCTCATTAACACAAAACATCTCTGCTTTTGAAATTAATCAATGTAAACAAAATCACTTGAAAAAAACAATATTTGCTTGAGTCTTCTTTCACCAAAGAAAAGATTTATTCAAGAAACACCAAATGGCGGTTGTTAATTACCTGATGGAAGTTTCCATCTATATCTTGATCTCTTGTCTCATCAAGCTTAGGACATTCCCAAAGATGGAGTTTCTGTTGAGATGCAAGAAACTGGAGCCCCCCAATCGACTGTAACTCGGGACAACTCGCTATATTGACTTCCTGTAGAGATGCAAGAAGCTGAAGCCCCCCTAGCGACTGCAACTTATTACAGCTATCCAACTGCAGTTTTGATAGAGATTTAAGATTGCTTGTAACCTCAGCTGGGATAGTTACCAAACGATCACAATATTGTATAATCAAAGTTTCAAGGTTAGTGAGGTTTTGCAAGCAACTGGGAATTGAATTTTGAAGGTCACCGCATGTTGCTAAATGAAGGCCCTTGACAGAGGGTGGTAAAACCATTGCATTTGGGATTCTAAGCTTGGGGCAAAAAGTAATTTTAAGCTGCTCAAGTGATTCAAATCCTCCAAATGATTCTACTGGCAGTGATTCCAGATTCTCGCAACTATTTACCTCAATATGCTTTAGCACTGGAACGTGGTTTGGTTCCAACCAATTCTGCAAATTTTCTAGTTGCCAGCAATAATTAATGGATAATTTAGTGATGAAATGAGGGAGGTGAGAGATAGTTGAGACCTTACAACTAGTAAACTCAACATCTGTTAAATTTGGCAAAAACTCTTCCTTCAACCAACTTGGTGATAAATGTATACCTCTATAACCTTTGATTTCCACCTCTTTGAGATTATGATGGGGACATAAGCCATCAAGTACCTCATTATCGTGTTCTCCATCGTCACCAATGAGACGATAATTCAATTCCAAACGGCTAATGAATGGTTTATTGTTCAGTTGTGCTTTTTGAGCAGCTTCTTTGCTGGGAACATTTTCAAGATTGCTTATACGAAGAGATCCACTGAGTTTACAAATGTTCTTTAAAATCTCAATTTTCTTATTACCTCCTAAGAAAAGCTTCAGGTTGTAAAGCATGATTGCTTTCATAATATTTTCAAAACGTTCTACCAAGGAGACCATTTCAAAAGGCAAATAGAAAAGTTGTAAATTAACCAATTTGTTAAATCCCTCGGGAAAGCATTTAATCTGTGAGCAACGCCTCATGTTTAGATACTGGAGGTTGTAAAGGTTACAAAATGACTCCGGCAATGTTTCAACATTTGTGCCAGAAATATCGAAAAACTTGAGATGCTTTAGGTTTCCAATGTTTTTGGGTAGCTTCTTAATGTTGCATCTTGCAAGAGATAGTGATCGAATATTTGTAAGCACATTGAACCATGTTTTTATTCCAGTAATGCAACAACTGTTAGGACCAACTTTTAGAGAGAGCAATTTCTTATATTTGCACAACTCCTTTTCCTCCATCGGTAATAATTTCTTTTGAAATACTGATGCATGCCGTATATCAGGAGAGACATTTTGCTCAGAATTCCCATTATCAAGGCAAAAACACTCATCTTTTCTTATAGATAGGCACACATCATGCATCAGATCATGAATCACATATTCATCATCTGTGCCATGTGCAACTGTTTGGAAAAATCCTCTCCTTACAAGGTCAACAAAGTAACCATTCGCCAGTGTTCTCAATTCTGTATCGTTATCTAGAGGTTCGATAAAACCTTGCATGATCCAAAACTCTGTTAACTCAGATTGGGTGAATTTAAAATTCTTGGGATAGAGTGAGCAGAAGGAGAAACATTTTTTCAGATTAGTGGGTAAATATTGGTAGCTCAATTTTAGTACGGGAAGTATATCGTGCTCCTCTTTTTCTAATTCCCACATTTTACTGTCTTTGATATTAGTCCAATGATCAACACCCGAGTTGTTTTTCAAAGCACCTCCGATTGTTATGGCAGCAAGCGGTGATCCTTTGAGCCTTTTACAAATTTCCTTACCAACAACCTCCAATTCTGGATTAATATCTGTTTCAGTAACCGAATCAAATATACACCTCTTAAAGAAATCCCAGTAAATATGCTCATCTAAACCTTTCAAATTTATAACACCTCTGGAGCCTATACTCTTGCCAGGAATTTTCACACATTCAGGAGACCTAGTAGTCACCAACACTACACTTCCTTCAGGTGCTCCTTCCATTGGTGACAATAGATGTTGCCAGTCTTTGCTCCAAACATCATCAAGAACTAGCAAAAATTTCTTGGAATTTAATTCCCTTTTTAAAGCTTTTTGCATGGAATTTAAATTAGTAAGATTGCACTCATATGTAGTGGCGCTCTCAATTATTTCTTTAGTTAACCTTTCCGAATCAAAATTGTTAGAGACGCAAACCCACATAATTAGATCGAAATACAACTTTACAGTTTCATCATTGCATACCATTTGAGCAAGGGTAGTTTTCCCCACACCTCCCATGCCAACTATAGATAATACTGATACATTCCATCTCTTATCCATTCTGCTGCTACTCTCCCCAATATGTAAATTAGACACTCTCACTCTTTTCGCTCTCTTGCTTATATCAGATGTAGAATTGGGAATTCCCATTTTACGAATCACTTTATTCAACTCTTTATCACGCCCATAAACATTAGATGTATCAAGAAATGATGTATCAAGAAATGTGCTTGTAATCGGTCTAGCAGTTTGGCTAAATTGGTTGGGATTTTCTGGTATACCATGACGGTCACAAACTTCTTTCAATTCATTATAGACTTTATTAAGTATTTCATGAACCCCTTTTAGTTTGGTCGGGAAATCTCTCATCCAGATAGTCAAAACATTACTAATACCTGGAAACATATTTTCGTCTTCATTCTTCAATCTTTGGTACTCCAATTCATCTACTATGCTTTCGGCTTCATAGACGGAATCTTTGAGCTGATAAAGGAGCTTGTCTATAGGGTCATATATAGGAAATCGCCAGCATTCGAATCTCTCGATTAAGCGCCGTGCCTCAGGCAGTGCCGCATGAAGTTCTGAGAGGTATCTATCAACATTGTTGGTCCTACGCCAAGAATCAACAACGGGTTGGCCAATGATTGACACCAAAAATTCAAGTGCCCTTTCCCACAATATCATTCTCCCTATTAAGATTATCACCCACAAGGAAATGATTAGATAAGTAACGAAATAAGAAGCAAAAGGGTTTTTTTTTTTTTTTTGTTCTCTTCACCTTCTTTGCAATGAACTGAAGAAAAAGAAGTAACTTTTCTAACAAATGGAGTTCCCTGTCAAAAGAAGACGAAATACAGAGATGTGCAAGCCTTTTTCTTCAATTTTTGTGAAACAAGAAACATAGTATTTTGTTGTATCATGAAGATTGGAAGAAACACAACAGATCGAAAAATTGAGAATATTGTTGAGAAGGATTTTGATCAGATTGAAAGAGGGGAACAATGATTCAAAGAAACATAGTATTGTAAATTGTAAAGAAGGATTTTGATCAGATTGAAGAAAAAAAATTGTATAACGTCAACTCGGACATATACAAAAAATAGTGGAAAAAATCTCCTCAATTATATTTTTTTGCTTGCACTGGATCTGAATCTTCCTTGGACTTTGACTTTTTATTTGCAGTCTTAAATTCAATACTTAAACTTTGTTAATGTCAGATTTCTTTTTGCTATGGTGTGAACTAAATTTCGTAAACATTGAAACTTTTACCCTTAATTAATATAGATGTGAACTAAATTAGATGTCTATATGTTTTTAAAAATATGTGTGTAGTAGATGCTCCGCTATGACATATGGTTCTGCAACCGTGTCTGCATACATCATGTATGAACGTGTTGATATAAACTTTACATAAATGGTTCCTATAAGGACACCGTGTTAGATCCTAAAAAAACCTCTAAAACAAGTGATTTATACACGGTCATTGTAATAGTGTATAATAACAAGGGTTATATATACGGTTACTAAACCATGTATGATTATGATAAATTAATCATACACGGTTTATATTAAGAAACCGTTTATGTTATCCTTCGTGTACAATTTGTTTTCAAGAAGGACAGATACCAACACTTACACTCCTGCAAAATGACATGTACAAATATTGATATCTTGCATACACAAATTCTATTTTAATTGACTATGTGTGTATGTTGGAGCTCATTTTCATGTGCGCGCCTCTGTCCTTTACACACTGTTAAATTGGATTTTTCTCTAATCCATATATGATGTGTCATGTATGAGTGATTTTCCAATTAAATAATTAGTTTTAAAATCCTTCTCTTTCTAAAGTAAGTATAAGTGTCAATAAAACTTATTTATTTGATAAGACGAATATAGATAATCATTCTCAAAATTAGTTTATTGAATAAATATATGGGTAAAAATAAATTTTCATTGGATTATGCAGTAAGGACATTAAGAGTTATCTTGTGCCTATAACTGTATTAAATAGATGGTAATTAATTATAAAATAATATAAAACATTATTTATTTGTACATTTATAGAAATATAATTGTTATAGGAAAAATTGATTTGTAAAATATTTATTATACTTTTTTTAGTTAGTATTTTATACTCTTACAAAAATAGTCGGACCAATAACTATAAAACTTATTATTATATTTTATAGTATTGTATTAATGCTTTTAAAATTTGGATAGAGTACAGATGAAACAAATTATTGTTTAACCAATATAAATGTAGTAAAAATTCTCTTATAACGGATATTTGCGGGCTCATAATAAAAAAACAGTGTTTATGTATAATAAGAAGACATGAGTGGACACAAACAGGGGCGGAGGTAGTAAGACCAAATGGGGGTTAATTGACCCTCATTTATTTTCAAAATTTATATGTGTGTGTGTGTGTGTGTGTGTGATTTTATGTATAGTTTAGATCAAAATGTTACGAATACTGTAAAATTGATCTCTATTTACAGCATAAAAATTTTGTATGATTGGCCACATTCATGTTTTATGTCTGGCTCCGCACCTGGACACGAATCACAATTATGATTTATGAAATAAGAATAAAAAATTTATTGTCATCTTCTTATATTATAGTATACCTTGTAATCATGAACCAGGTCCAACTCATATCAGACAATTTTTTTTTCAGAAAGAACTAATTATATCAGACTAATTAACCCGATTTTTTAAGGAAAAAGTTAATCGTGGCAAATCGAGCTGCTGATGAAGTACGGCTCTTGTTAAAATTTTGTGATAAAAAAAATAAAGATGTAATAAGAGGTGTTGTTTTTGGATTCTGAGATCATTTCATTTTATTCTTGTTATAACAGTTTGTAGGACATGATGTACTAATCACATCTTTTAATATAGCTCTGGTAGCCACTATCAAATTTTCAAAAAAAATAACCCCATTTGACAGCACCACGCCACGAACTATCTTACCTAATTGGCCAATAAAAAAAATCAATTGACTATGTTGGAACTTGCACCAATTTAGTATAATTAATTGCACGTAGTTTCATGCATTACAACTAGGCAAGAAAGGGTATATATCATGCATGGCACTAATTGACAACTTGTGGGCGATTAAAGTCAAACTAACATATAAAAATTATAAATTAATTAATTAATTAATAAAAAAATGTAAACAAAGGCAAAGGTAAATGTAATGATCTAATAACAGTGGGCTTCCATAAGGGTCTTTCTTTTCAAACCAGATGAGTTAAATGCCAGTAATTAAAATCTGACCCGACCAGATACCTCCAGTGATGCCCCGAATCAACCTATAACCGGCTTGCAACTGAGCCCAACTTGACCGGAAACTTGATCGAATTGCTATTCCAACTTGATCTAGAAATTCTGAAGCATCCAAAAATAGTGATTTTTTACCTTGATCACGGGTTGATTTGTAATATGCATATTATCATAGCCTCACTTACTAAAATATATAGATACTATCTACTAATTGGTTAATAACAAATTCAGATGAACTATCTGTAAAATATATATGTCATGGGTCTGAACTCCGAAACCGATATCCATAGTAGCAAAATATTTGAATTTGCTATTGCTTTCTGTCATCTTCTCATCATGGAATTGGTACCAATTCATGCTAAATCACCTGTTATCCTGTTACATCTTGACCTCTCATCATTATTTGAGTGCTTATATTTTTAGAGTATATATAAATCTATTCTCCTCCTTTTACACCATATATTTTCAATCGAAGTGAATTTGAGTTCTTCACCATTCATTCCTTAATTCATTCTCCAATTTGGCAATCTCCACAAGCAAAAAATTTACCAATTTTCTCTTCGTAACTGTTTTAAAATTATAGTAATAATTAGTGATCCTTTACATCTCAATAATAAAGATTGTGTAGAAATAAAAAGGCCCATTGAGTTCTTCACCCATTTTATTCGTATATTATTTCCATTGCTGACGTTGAGGCTGGAGAAACTGCCACCTGGCGAGTCAATCGTTCCAGCATTTCAAGGAAATGATATATTTTTAGTTGGGCCTTTTTGTTTGTAGACAATTATTGGGCCGTTACTGGGGCTTTTTGGGCAATCACGAGGGTAACAAATTAATCAAACCAAATATTTTTTTTGAAAACTTGGTAGTGGCTACCAAGATTGTATTTAGATGTGATTAGGGCAATAACAGTTCCTAATAATTACATCAAAAAATTAAATCAAATGCTTCTATGGTATGCCCCAAGCCCCTGATACATCCTCCATTTACCACAGAACCTCATCCAAAGTTTTGCATCTTCAATTGCCCTACCCGCCACCTTCCAGCATGGCAGCTTCGAAGATCAAAATATAACCTCGTTACGTTGTCGCCACAGAGACCAGAGGACTGACATGAATTCAGTGATCCATTTGCTGCTGTGTTGTCCCGTCGAATTACAATGATGCAGCCTTGAAGCGTCCCAAGTGGACTGTACCGAAAACCGGTACCGAACCAGAACCAGAAAAAAAAACTCCAGACCAGTTGTGCATTATCACACTCGAAAAACAAATGGTGGGATGTTTCAAGTGGACAATCATCGCACATCACACAGCACAGTTCACAGTTCATGCCCTGAGTTTGCATAATTTCATGTGTCAGAATTATGTCACCGAGTAGCAGAAAAGTGAAAATATGTATCTTTGACGGCACTGCAGTAGTCCAAACTTCATTGTATTTCCACACAATCCTCCCGGCAGCCAAAATTGTGTCATAATACGAAGAAGATGTGTATACACCTGTTGGTGACCACCTCCAAAACAGGGAATCATCAAATTCTGACAAATCCGGTAAAATACCGGGATAGTGCTCCAGGACCGGTGAATCTGTGGCAATCGCATCATGTAGCGAAATAAGCTGAGACGATGGCCTTCCTTGCCGATCTCTGATGTACCTGAGTGGCATTGTACCCCAATGGTCGTACCAGGAAGAAATGGATTTACCATTACCCACTACCCAGTAGGTAGACCAGAGGAATCGGGGCTGCATCTTAATCAAACCGAATTAAATTTAATCCAGTTCGAGTTCGAGTTCGAATTAATTTCAAACCGAGCTGGTTTGATTAGAATATGGGTTTTGAACTGAAAAGAAGAGTTTGAGCTTGATTTGAATTTGATTTGAACCAGTTTCAAACCAAACTGATTCGAAATTGAAGCAGGATTTAGAACTGAAAAGAAGAGTTTCGAATCAAACTTAACTCAGTTCGAGTTCGAATTTGAACCAATTTCCAATTAATTACGAAATATTTTTGAATCAAATTCAATCGAATTCAATCGAATCACGAGCATCCAAACATGTTTTCTCCAGTTTATAAAATACTATATCACCGTTTCCAGTTCAACCGAGGAAGGAATGGAGCATCTTTTCGCACTTCATGCACTACTGTTCCAGCCCCACTGTTACAATCGGATATATAGAGACCTTTCTCCAACTATTTATAACAAAGGCCAGGTTTTATGTGTTACAGTTACTCCATCAACTATTTATATTTTAATTAAAGCGATGGTCGCTCAGACTTAAGACTTTCAAAATCCAATCGCGCGCGTGGATCAGTTTTCAAAAGAAAAAAAAAAAAATATTTTCTTTATCGGACTATAATATGCGATTTTCAAAATCATTCTTTTATAAGGATCAGTTTCCAAAATAAAAAAAATGAAGCAATCGGATCCTCAATGGGACCATTTCGCACCCGACCCAAGACCGGGACCTCTGGCAAATCGGTCGTGTCAGTCTTTCACATAAATAATACATTTTTACTTGGGCCTTTTCTCGATCGAGACAACTTTTGGGCCGTTATTGGGCATTTTGGCCCATAATTTTGACTCCTCATTTCAGAATATTTGAACTGCATCCTCTGCTGCACTTTTAATCTGGTCCGTTAATTTTTTATCGGACGGATGAAATAAGATTTTTGCACGAATTCTAAAACAAAATTAATACTGCCACCTCTATCATCCGAGCACTCACCTGCTGAGATTAAATCTGGGCCGTCCGAAAGTGCAGCAGAGGATACGGATCCCAGAATATTTGGGTTTACCGTCCGATCAAAATTCAAACAAATCCGGCTCAAGATGAAATGCACACTTAATTTTGCCACCTGGTGAGTCGTGTCAATGTCAATGTCCATTCTCGTGCTCTCGAGATTTTTTTTTTTATTTCATTTCAAGTTTCAACCCTTGATTTCTTTTCAGTTAGTATCTATTGATTATGTAAAAGAATATTTGGGTTTGCTAGTTCGTTTGTTTATATGAGGTATTTTTTGTGTTTTTGTTGTAGCGTTCCCAACCTTCATTTATTTTTGCATGTTTGATTGTTTGTTTGTTTGTTTGGTATATTTTGTTTTTATTGCATTCCCACCCTTCGTTTATTGATTATCTAAAGAAAGAAAAGTTTGTTTGTTTGTTTGTTTGTAGGTAATGGAAGGTAACAGAGCTTTGCCAGTAAATGCCACTGCTTTGCTCGTGCTGAGAAATTCTTTCAATCAGTTCCTAATAAATCATACCAAATTATGAGTCACTGTGCAACCGATTCGTCATGTTCTGCTTCGATAACCGCAATATCAAACCTTGAATGCTACCAACCATGATATAGATGAGTTGTCGAAGGTGTTCGATGAAATGCCAAGGGCCGATGTAGAACCCAATGTGATCAGTTATTGCATTTTAGCGAAAGCCTATGCCATGGCCAGGCTTTATACTATTGCCGAAAGTTACATTAAGGCCGTAGAAAGGTTAAAAACGAGAAATAATTTGGGTTCATTGGACGCTCTTATAATGTTCTATGTTGTCTTTACAAGGTTAAAGAATTAGGTGGAACTTGGAAGTCGGTACAGCAGTTGCCTCATGTGGGGAAGAGGAGAGTGTCCGATGCCCATCGGACCAGAATTTGTTCGATGGGTGTCCGATACCGTCCAATTCACTTCAAGATCTGTGCATATCACTTTAATATCCGTGCTATTTGCTTTAATATACGTGCGTACAGATCTTGAAGTGGATCGGACGGTATCGGACACCCATAAAACACTGTTCTGGTCCGATGGGCATCGGACACCCCCCTCTCTCCTCATGTGGTGCCAAAGAGTTACTCCTTAACAACAGAGGCATTTGGAAAAGTCGGATCGGTCTCTGTTGCAGATGAGTTGTTGAAGGTGCTCGATGAAATGCAAACTTTGAATGCTACCAATTACCATGATATAGATGAGTTGTTGAAGGTGTTCGATGAAATGCAAACTTTGAATGCTACCAACCATGATATTTTTTTCTCGTTTTCCAGACAAATATTATATATCATGTAGTTGCTCGGCAACTTGTATTTAATTTAACAAATATTATCTTGAGAGTTGATGATCATTGCTACCATTTTTAGTATTCATTTTTTGTATTAATGTTCCGTTTATAGGCTTTATTATTCAATTTATAGACTTTATTTTGAATAAAATTTGGCCAACGTTAATAATGAAGGGGTCAAAACCGACAAATTTATGTAAAATTTAGAGCTCAAGTTTTTAAAATTTATGAGCTGCACACTGTTTGACATGAAAGGGAGGAAATTGGGGCTCCATATCAAATTGTTAGAATTGCATTTTTTTTTTTTTGTAATTGAAAAAGGGAAAGTCTATGATTAGCCTTTCACAAATTATTAGAATTGCATTCTTATTTTTATTTTTTTTAATTGAAAAAGGAAACTCTATATATATGACTAGCCTTTCACAAATTACTAAGTCTAGAGGCCTATTTTTGTTAAGATCTATAAAGCTGATAACTAGATTTAATTAAATTATTCTATTAAATGTAGGAACTAATCATATTCAATCAATTATGTGCGTAATTAAATTAAACTGTTTGGATTGATTAATTAAACAGAGATGCTCCACATTTTTTTAAATAATGACTATGGATCATTATTTTAAAAAAAATTAATACAAAAAGGCATTTGATTAGAGAATGTCACGTTATTCTCTCCATAAATGTAAACCATGTATTAAATTTTAATTCGCATAATATTATTTATTTTTTAAATAAACCATGTATAAATTTTTTTCCTCTTTAATTTTTGTCTTCAAAAAAGTGAGTAAATTCCACCGATTTTATTCCTCTTATAAGATAAATTATATTTTATTAAAAAACTGATTTCCTCAGTCATATTTTATTTTTTATTGGTTTTGTCAACATCAAGGTCCTTATTTCCTAAATTTTCTCTCTCATCCAAGTATAAATGTGATTTTAATTACTTTTTAGTAAAATAAAAAAAGGGTTTGACCAGTCCAGCTATCAAATATAAATTTGTCTCTCTCATCCAAATATAAATTTGATCTTAATTACTATTCAGTAAAATTAAAAAGGGTTTGACCAGTCCAGCTGTCAATTTTAATATTTATTTGGTTTTATAATTAAATGGAATCCGGTATACTGTTGTATTCAGACAATTAAGCTGTCACCTCTTGTAACTGCAGCTGTTTCCTTGACAAAGTGGCATGCAACCTTTTTTGTTTTAAGTTCAACCAATTTGACACTAATTTCTCAAATTTAAATTAACCAACCAACTAAAATCCACATGGTCCCCACCTAATAAAGAAACAATAAATAAACCATACCGACATAATCTAAAATTTAAAATTTTGAACACAAGAAAGGGGAAACAATAATTATATATTTATTTAACTTATTATCCCTGTTATATTAATACATAAACAAAGCCGCATGCAACTTTTTTTGTTTCAAAATTTACACTAAATTTTCAAATTTAAATCAACCAACCACCTAACCAACTAAAATCCACATGGTCCCAACCTAATAGAAAAACAATTAATAAACCATACCGACATAATCTAAAATTTATATTTGAACACAAGAAAAGGGAGACAATAATTATATAGTTATTTATTATCCCTGTTATACTAATAAATAAACAAAGTGGCATGCAACCTTTTTTTTTTGTTCAATTTCAACCAATTTGACACTAATTTTTCAAATTTAAATCAACCAACCAACTAAAATCCTCATGGTTCCCACCTAATAAAGAAACAATAAATAAACCAGCCCTACATAATCTAAAATTTAAATCAAGAAAAGGGAAAACTATTATTATATAGTTATTATCCCTTTTATAATAATAATATTAAAAACAACCAATGGCAAAAGTAGAGGGTGCCCACTTAATTCTCTGGCTGCCTCATGCCTGTCATGTGGGACCCACATAACAAATGAGGGTTTTTTTTGATGGCATATAAGCTAGCAAATCAACAATGGTCTCTCTTCTCCTAAGCACAGAGAGGCAAACAAAAGCAAAAGAAAGAGAAAAAGGAAAGGAAGAAGCACAAATCAGGATCTGATATCTGATATCCCTTGATCTGCATTTGTTAAATCAAGAAAGAGGTACCTCTAAAACTAATGATTCTCTCTCTAGAATTTACTTTTCTCAACTACTGTTACTTTTTTGCTTATTTAGGATTAATATTTTGTTCATAATGAAAATGAAGAAGATCCAGATTTGTGGTTCCAAAATATAAGCTCAGAGTAATACTGGTAAGCTTGATTGAATGCATTGAGTTCAATATGTATTTACCAGAAGAGATATTTTGGGTATTCGTTTGTGCAGATATGTTGAAATATAGAGCAGACTAAATTAGTTAGATATTTTGGTGAATATTATTGTTTTCAAACTCCAAATAGTCGATTTGAACTGTTCAACGTAATTTCTCTATGAAAATGTACTGGCAAACTAAATTTTATATTTTCAGGATATTTTTGCTATTTATTTTAGATAAGTACAAAATCAATAATTTTGAATGGTCTAGAAAATTAAGATCAAGTGATTTTCTTTCTATCTAAAAAAAAGTGAAAGAGTTCTAGTACATAACATCATAATCAGATGGTGTAACAACAAAAAATAATTATTCTTACTTTTGAAACCAAATAAGGTTTGTACAAAAAGAATTTCATAATTGAAAATTTTATAGGACATGGCAACAAATGAAGAACCGCCGAGCTGGGCCGAGACATGGGGCACAGGAGGTATAGGCGACAGAGATGCAGCAAAAACTGATGCAACTCATGAGGATAAGAAAAAACACAATTCAAAGGGTACATTAGCGAATGTGAAATCGGCAACTTTTACGGGTTTAACCAAGGTCAAGGTAGTTGCGGTATTAGGTGCTACGAAGGTTAAAAATGGTGCATTTACTGGTATTAAATGGGTCAGGGAGAAGTACCAGAAAAAGGATTCTGCTACTACTGCTCACAAGTAAAGAAAAATTAAAACACTTCTATGGAGAGTGATTTTTGTGCTGTGTCAATGGATTTGATGAAATCGGATGAGTATGTCACAATTTGATTGCTTTGTTGTTTTAGTCATGATTTTGGAAATGTATTTTTCTAGAAGATGGATTATTTCTCTCCATTTATTTGCAAAAAAAAAGGGGGAAAAAATATAATGTGTAGTTGTGTACAAATATTGCCAACAGTTTGTATAAAAAAGAGGAGGTTTTAAGCATAACCAAATATATTACTTGTGTAAACAAAATGTATCATCAGAAAGGGCAAGTAATAATTTTGTCTGTGAGAGATACGCTACAGTACTATGAATAGCATACTTTGATCCGTACTACGGATGTAGATCTCTATTTTTAAAGTCCAAATAGTCCATTCATTTCGCTCAACATGATCTCCATATGAAAATGTGATCATCTATCAAATTTTACATTTTTCAGACTTTTTCAAAATCATTTGATCTAAAGATTCTAGGCTATGTTACTCGGATACTTCAGATTGGCCATCGTACCCATATCGGATATGTATTGGATACTGATATGGGCCCGATACGCCACCGATACGTATCGGCTTACGTGGCGTATCCTTACTCACCGATACGGTCAACGATACTCTGTTGAAACGGCTGGATACGGCTTGATACGACCGAATCGAATCCAGAAACCGCGTCAGCTTCCGTGGACCACGCCCGCACCCATGCACTGCGACTGTGAAACGCTTCCCGCACACGTGCACCGCACCTATGGACCATCAAGGATTCTTTTTTCTGCTGAACACATGAATCGAACCTGGTTTCCCCTGTTAGCGCCAAAATCAATAACCACTCTGCCAAAGTTCGCTTGTAATATAACGCAGTAACTATAATATTTAATATATTCTTAGGTTAAATTATTTTTACAAATTTGATTTAAGTTATAATTATCTACATACAATATATAAAATAATTAAAAATAATATATATAATAGACATATCGTATCTTAGATTTTTTAAAATTACCGTATCGTATCCGATACGATACCCATACCCGTATCCATGCAACATACATTTTAGGTCATTCGAAAGTAGTGATTTTCTACATATTTAAAATTATAGTAAAAAATTTCTAAAAATATATTTAAAATTATAGTAAAAAATTTCTAAAAATATAAAATTTGATCTCTAAGTACTTATTCATAATAGAGATCATGATGAATGGTTAGGATCAACCATTTAAATTTTGAAAATAAAAATATAAATCCATAATACGAATCAAAATACACAATGTATAGTACTGTAGTCTCAATCTTTTGCACATATCCCTGACGATAATTTACTCGGTTTTTTTCAGTCAAACCAATCGGTTCAATCCAGTTCTGATAACAGAATAATATTAAACGCACAAATAGGCTGTAAAAGGTGGTATTTCACAAATAGTTTAGCTTCTTTCTTGTTTACAGTTTCTATAAATAGACAAATTTAACTTCTTATATTTCCCTTTTGTATTTGTAACAACTACCAACTGATTGAATTTAATAAGGATACAATTACCTCTTCTAGTAGTAATTATGTTTTCTAAGAAATTGTACCAATAAATATAATAATTTTCAAATTAATTAGAAGTTAGAACAAACAGCACTATAATCAAAGTGCATAAACCCAAATTTGTTGGTTAGAACCATAGAAACAATTCATGAACAGATTAAACATAACATGCTATTAGAACACATGAGATTGATATATATATAGCTAAAACACACTAACTAAACCCATTTCATATGACATGAAACCGATTAAGCAGAGATGTTAACATGACATAAACACATTAGGTATATTCTCCATCTTTTATGAAAAGGTAAGAAATCAACACTAGGAAAGAAAGACATACAAATCCCGACACACCGACACAGGTGTCGTGTCGGGATTGATGAGCGAATATACATTTCTTTCTGGGTTTCAAAGAAAAACAACAACTGGTACGGTATCATCAGCGGGACCCAAAGGTGTTCTCTCCACTGTATGTCATGTAGAGAAATCCATCTTCATCCTTGTTCTCCTCGTAAATCGCTGACATCATAGCAGCTGTAAAAAATAATTCAACATAATTTTAGAAGAATTCATTCAATTTCGCTTTCGATGTATCACTTTAACACTCAATTCTAATTAAAAAAAAGGGGTAAATTGAGTACTTCATAATTTAAAATGAGTTCTAATAGAAAAGGTCAATAAATTGGGTATTTGTGAGTTTCTGAAATTTCAAAAGTTATATATGATATTATGAAATTTAGAGGGGGGAATACCTAATTTAGAGGTTTTGAGGGGTATTGATGAAATTCTCCCAAAAATAATAGTTGGTTTCGAGAAGATTGAAAATGTAACTCAACGGTGGGAAGAAAGGTATTTTTGACAAAGATTAATAAAAAGAAAGGTGTAAATATTGGGTTTTCAATTCTAATGTATCTATATGATGTAAGTTGTTGATTGATTTATGCAGAAACCTTCTCATTTGTTCTTTAAGCATTTCGTATTTTCTAAAAAAAAAAAAATACTTAAGATCTTCATACATTACTTTCAGTATTTTTAGAAAAATTCATTCAATTTAGTTTTCAATTAAGTGCAATTAGTTCTCAAATTAGTTTTGAGACTGTTAAAAATGTAACATTCAGATCCCACATGTTACTTTACTAATTTTACCAGGTTTTCAGTTCTAATGCATCCATTTCAAAAATTAGGTGCAATTAGTTCTCAAATTGGTTTTGAGAAGGTTAAAAATGTAACTCACCGGTGGGAGGAAGGGTATTTTTGACAAATATAAAAATTGCCTTCTCGGCACTAAGCTTGATCCTCTTGCGCACCACATAGACAAACTGGCCCACTGTCAGATCAGCAGGTACAAGGTACCTATTTTGTATAATATATAAAACATTTCATAAATACCTATAGAGAAGTATATTCATTGAACATTCTTCATGAATTAAACTAACTATTTCATAATTTATACTAACTTTTTCTTGTCAATTTCAGGGATGTCGCTCCTTTCAGCCCGCTCAACAATAACCTACATCACAAAATTTTAGAAATAACAATTAAAAATGTTTAATTTATCAATTGATATAATGATAAAATAGAGAAAAATGCACGAACAGGGATTCTGTCGGGGTACTTCTCTCTGATACGAGCAGCTTCAGCTTGCCTCTTCTCTGCAAATATAATATAAAAAAAATTAAAACTAACATATAACATATATACACAATGCAATACATATCTACTAAATTAACTAAATAGTAGTAATTAGATTAAAATTAGTAGTTATTAAAGACAAAGAACCTCCATTAAAAGCTAATTTTAATGGAAAAATATAACATATGTAACCTATAATCAATCAAGATTGAAACACTAACGAATTAATTCTCTATGAATCACTAACATATAAAAGGAAAGCTATGAAACAATGCAATATACATCTACTGTTCGATTATACGAGCAACCAAGAAATCAATTCCAACCAAACCCCTAAAAATAGAACATTCATTAAAGGCTAATTGTATCAGTTCTTCAAATGATCTTCTAGTTCAAGGGTTTATTCAACAAGAGTTTTAATGCAAAACATTATCAATTTCAATCTCCCAAAGGGAAACCCTAAGTTGTATGAAATTGAAATCAAGGGGAAAGATCAAACCAAGGGGATGCTCCAGTTTGAACGAACTCTTGGCCATGGCTTGATTCCTGAAATTTTTCCCAAAACAAGAAACCATATTATCCCCCAAATCCAAATCGATCAACAACCCATCAAATTAAACAGTTCAAAAAGAAGAATAACAAAAGTAGGGAAACCAAATCGAATCGAATCGACTCACCGATTAAAGAAAGAGAGAGAGAGAGAAATCGAGGATAAATTGTGTGTGAAGAAATTAGAGAAAGAGAGAGATGGAGAGAGAGAGAAGAAAAAAGAGAGGTTTTATCGGTGAAGGAAAGGGACAAAGACTACGGATTCTCTGAAGTACCTCAATTTTTAAGTTTATTCTGAACCGTCCGATCATAATCCTGGCCTATCCGATCGAAGGTGGAAGCGCAGGATCGCTCATGCCGAAACAGATCGGACGGTTTAGATCTGAAATCTAAATTTAAGTTACTTTAGGTGGAAGGTATTATGGAAAGGAACGTAGAGTGGTTGGATCCCCTAAAGTACCTTAATTTTTGTTAGACCGTCCAATCAGAACCCGGGCCAATCTGATCCTAGGTGGAGAAGTGGAGTGCACGGGGTAACTTTAATATTCGTGCTCAAGCAGATCTGACGGTTTGTATATAAACTCAAATTTTATGTTATTTTAGGGGTAGGATGGGATTTTGTATGCAGTACGGTTTCTTTTATTTCTTTTATTTTAGAAATAAATCATTCAACACGGAACTGGTAAATTTTTATATGGACCTGGGTTTTGTTCGTGCTACATGGACCTGTTCTCGTCATAAGAAATAAACAATTAAATTAGTGGGATATAGGTATGCTAATTACGGATAGACTATTTTATAATTTTATATTTACTAGGTAAGAATAGCAGTATTTTTATTCACTTAAAAATGAAGGATTAAATTTGTTCTCAATATTATTTGTAGTTATGGATATTATAACACGAAATAACCAGCTTAATGGAATGTCAATTATAAAATACTCTCCATTTTTCAAAATAATATCTTTCAGTAGGTAATTTTTAGTTGTTAATTTGAAAAAAAAAATTCTTAATTTTATATGTATATTACATTGTATAATTTTCTGCAATTTCTTATTGTACTATATTATGTGATCAAATTCTAGATACATCACAATATATAAAGACCATTATTAATTAGTTATGGAGCCTGTGATCCTAGGTCCATTAAAATATATTTCATATTTTAAGCATTAGTTATTATCTGGTAGAGTTATATTTGTTTTTGTTTTATTAAATAGAGAATTCTTATGTCTCAAATTTGAAATGATCTGTCATTATTCATAATAAAAGTATCTATTTAATATTTTAAATGTTAAGCTATTTTCTTGCTTAAAAATGCTTTATTTTAAGAAGATAGCTAATTATTTTTTAATTTTGACCATTTCACAAGTGAAGATGCCCAAAAAAAAACTATTAACATAATAAGTTTGAGAGCTGAATATTTCAAATTATTATTATTAATTTCCATGTAATATAAAAAATTTAACAGAAATTTGGTTCATTTTACAAAAAAAAATTAAGAACAAAATCAAATATATAATAATAGAATATCAAATTTCAGGTTGGATTTATCATATTTTTAGAGGTTCCACAAACCGATCAGCTAGGTGTACCAACGCCCGGTGCATGAGATAATAATAGCAAGTAGACCCATGATGTTAGGAGTCTCCTGCACATCAAAGAAACCCAATTAACCTTCAGAAGCAATCTGTGATCTCCTACAACGCAGGTAGTATGAATTCTACCATTGCTTGCAAATTAGTGTTTTTGGAGTAATCTTCAAAAATATTATTTTTAGAGTAAACATCAATCTTTTATCCTTAAAATACGTTTTTAATTTTAGGAAAAAACGTAATTCAAATGTCTTGTTTCTATAAATTAGTATATTTTGTAATTGTGTATAGATTAAAAAGTTTCGAGATCAATAAAAAAATTGTTTTGGGATGAACAGAAATGTTTGATACACAATATAACTCCAAAATTTTTATTTATATCCTCAATAAAAAAAATTCAAATCTGCTCTCATATTATTTAAAAAAAAAACTACTACCACTAGTTTTTCCGGCAGTTGTCTTCCTAGAATACCGCTAGAAAAATCAACAGTTGTCTTTGGACATTTTGATAAAAAAAAAAAACTATGAATATATGTTAAGGAGATGAACAAAGAATGTTATGAACCTGATATTACACTAAAGTTGAAAATATTATAATTATTCAATTAATTACTATAATAACTTTTTTATGAATTTTTTTAGCTTTAAATTAGGTAGAAAATCGTACTTCCTCCTATTAGTCTCTTTTTTTTCTATTTTGTCTATGATGACACACTCACAAAGTTGAACCCAACAAACCAAATTACTTTAATGTACATTTTTTTTTTAAATGAAAGATGGAGGTCAAGCTTTCAAATTTCATTAATAGAGACACAAAAGAATCATGATTTTACAAAAAATTTTACAAAATGAAAATTAAAAAAGTAAAGAAGCCTTCAAATTTCATTAATAGAGACACAAAAGAATCATGATTTTACAAAAACTTTTACAAAATTAAAATGAAAAAAAAGTAAAGAAAACATAAAAGAGAATATATATTTAATTTACAACACCAATGTTAATATGTTGTTATGCCTACTCTGAAATCGTTGTAAACCAATCAGTACAAATCATGTATCGTAGTACATTCTATCTACTGATTTCTCTGTCTCTAAATATATTTCTACATCTCTATCTATCCTTCAATGTACATTTAGATTGACATTTTGATAATTCTTCCCTTCTCTTCTAACTCCTATCTTTAGAATATCAAATGACAATAAGATTTTCAATGCATCCATATCACGTTCTAAAAAATAAGTACTTGTGCAACAGTCAACCGTTGTAGAGGATCTAGCTAGGTAGGTTCCTGGTATAATTTATTTAGATTTTTAATAAAATAAAAGGAAAAATTCTTTTAAAGATTCGTTTTGGATCAAATTATATCCTTGTCTGATTTAATTATTTCTTGTGTGTTGACTTATTCACAAAGTTCGGTGAACAATTTAATTTAATTTGACGGTGTGCCTTTCTCTAAATTAAGCTTGCAATAATTATGTGTTTAAATAAACACTGTTTTTATAATTAATCTACAGAAAATGTCTCTGACGCCTTTTTTTATTTTTAGTAACAATTAGAAATCAAATCATCTACCAATTTAATATTTACATGAAATTATCCATTCGAATTTTTTTTGTAATTTTTCATACAAAAATATTATTAATTGTTATTGTCAAACCAAAATCTGATTCTCTATTTTTTTTTTTGTTGGTTTTGATTCACATTTTTTTAGTCTTTTTTGTTTCAATGTGTTCATATTTGCACCTAATTTTATCCTTGCATCATCACATCTAAAATTCACATAACACTAATAGAACTTTCATTTACTATTACTATGACTTTAATTAAATCATTATGTAAAAATCAAATTTAAGATGATTAAAAATATCTAATGATGATTTATAACAGTTTCATTAATTTAATGCAGCTTATACATTATTTTTCTTTACATTCTTAATAGAGGAGGGATCAAGTTACAACAAAGTTTTTTTTTTGAAATAGTTGGCAGCGACTGCCAAAGTTACAACAAAGTTACAACAACGATTTTTTTTTCATTTTCAAAGTCCAAATCGTCGATCCAAACCGTTCAACATGATTATCTAAATAAAATGTGCTTCCAGATCAAATTTTACATTTTTTTGAATTTTTGTACTATTTATTAAGTATTTTACAAAAAGTAGTCAAATTCAGACCATTCAATTTTGTATCCATCTTAATAAATAGTAAAAACAAAATAAAAAAAATGTAAAATTTGATATGAAAGCATATTTTATTTAGATAATCATGTTGAATGGTTTGGATCGATAATTTGGACTTTAAAAATAAAAAAATCATTGTCGTAACTTAAATTTGTTGTAACTACATAATTTTATTATATAAATCCAAAACGGAGATTGAAGCTATCAAGGCCCAATTTTTTATACATTGTTACTATAAACTCTTATTCAATGAATTATTCTAGGCCAGCTATAGTGTACTAATTTTGGGCCGTCTATTGGGCTTTGAAGAAATTTATTCAATTTTCTTCAAACTGAGAGAATTGAAAAAAAAAAATCGTAATTAGTTTGCTCTATTCTCGCTCTATTTGTTATGAGCGAGTTTAATTTTAATTTGACTCAATTTGGATCATGAGAAGATCAAACTCGTAATTAGTATGCTCTATTTTAGCTCAGTTCGTTATGATTGAGTTTAAATTTGACTCAATTTGAATTGTTCTAGCTTAGCTTGTTTCTCAATTTGTTCTAAAATGAAGTTTTGTCTTTATTCTCTCCCTATTTTTTTTTCTGTGTTCCTCACAAGAAGATTAAACTTGCTACAAAAAAAAAGTAACTCATAACATTAAATCTACGAAAATCTTTAATCAATATGTAGTTTATAAATCAAATGATATGACTCATTTCAGCTCTTTTAGACATAAATCGAGTTTAAACCGGGTTTAGCTCGACTTGTTTTTGGCTCCTTTAGAATCCTGAATCCGCATCAACTATATTAACGTACCATTTGAAATAAAATTTGGACTGTGACATCAGAATTCGAGCCAATCCGACCCACACCTGTAACGCACGGTGTCCTTTAATATTAGTGCAGATCTAAATCGAACGGTTTAGATCTTAACTCAAAATTTGAATCAATGCATAGGATAGGAATCCTTATTAGAATCCGACATGGAAGTTGAAAAGTGGATAAAAAGAAAGAGAATGAAATGATTGGCTGCTCCAAATAAAAAAGAAAAGAGAAAGGTAAAAATAAAAGCAAGTTAAAAGAAAGGATAAACAGGTAATACCAGAACACCGTACAGTGATGAACTGATAGAGATGGGACACTTTTCTGACAGTTCTTTCTTTCCAGCCTTTCTTGGCCTTATCCTTGTGCTTGTGCCATATAAAAGATAAAAGAGTTGTGGTGCTTGTACTGTTCTACAGGTGTAATCCAAAGAAAGCACCTCACATGATTCATTACTTAATTAGGTTCAAAACATTAAAATAAAGTTATTTTATCCGCATGTTTGGTATGGATTATTCAAAATTCTAGTAATACAGGTTTCAATGGACTGTTTTTATTTTTGGAGGAATTTTATATATGCCCCTCAAAAATTCATAATTTCAAATTTACCCTTCTAAATTTTAACAACTCACAAATTTACCTTTTTTATTGCATTTTTTTTTATTAAAACTCATTTTAAATTTATAGAATACACATTATACCCTTTATTAAAAAAATGTATCATTGCTTCATAGAAATGTCAGTCTTTTCATTACTCAGTTACTCAGTTTCCTATGGCAAATGGGTAATTTTATATGTTCCCCTCAAAAGAAATGGACTGTTTTTATTTTTGGAGGAATTTTATATGTGCCCCTCAAAAGCTTTGAAATTACGTATAACCCCTCTAAAATTCATAATTTTATATTCATCCTTCTAAATTTCATAAATCACAAATTTAACTTTTTATTGTCTTTTCTATTAAAACTCATTTTAAATTTATAAAATACCCATTGTACCCTTTATTAAAAAAATGTATCATTGCTTCAAAAAAAGGTTAGTCTTTTAATTAGTCAGTTACTCAGTTTTCAAGGGCAAATGAGTAATTTTTCTACTTCTGATACTTACACAAGCATATACCGGAATATCGATCATTGTACAAGCATCAGAAGTAGATAAAATATGCATTTGTTCTCGAAAACCGACCAACTAGAATATTGACATTTCTTCTTAAACATGCTACATTTTTTTTCTTTTTACAATAAATGGTAAAATGGGTAATTGTGAATTTAAAATGAGTTTTAATAGAAAAGATAAAAATAGACAAATTTGTGAATTTTTGACATTTAAAAGGTTAAAGATTATATTATGAACTTTAGAGGGGATATACGTAATTTTGATATTTTTTTTAGGGATATACATGAAATTCTCCTTTATTTTTTGCCCTTTTGAATCAGACGGTCTAGATCTTGATTGATGTGGCAAAGTCGCAAAGATAGGAGCAAGTGGACATATATATGATTATGATTGATTTGAGATGAACAGTGATTTTTTTTTTTTTTTCTGAAATGTTATAAAAGTTTTTATTATATATTAGACACATTAAATACATTTTTAGATAGAGACAAGATATATCAGTCATTCGATCAATACATATCAAGAGAAAGTTTAATAAAATCTATACAATTGGAGAGGAGATAAATTTCTTAAATTGTGGAGGATCGTTTGCCAGTTATTTATTTTGACTATATTGAAAATTATAAATAAAATTTTAAAATTTAATATTATAGACATTATATATAGTGCAATATCATGCTTATAAAATACGAAGAGAGCAGTACATATAATTTATATGTTCAATTTAAATTTTTATTTTTTATTTATTTTTAATGCATTACCAAATCATACTCAAGTTGCATCTGAAATTTGATTGACACTTTATTTACATAAATTCAACAGGATATATATAATCAACAAGTTGCACATGAATTTGAGAAAATCATTATCAAGATTATGAGAATGATTCCTCCTATCTTAATATCTGTATATTATCATTAGCTAGTGCTACTATATATTGTTCAATTCAGATCATCTAAAGTAAAATTAAGTTTGAGTTTGAATCTAGATCATCTCATCAGAATTTGCACAAATGTTAAAAGAGCATCATAAATTTTATTTCAAACCAAATTGGTTCAGATTCTAATCCGACAGTCCAAATCTAAATTCACCCTACATTAAAGAATTGATGTTAAGTCCAAGTCTAGATCCTAGTTATAGTTAGCCTATAAAGATAATGACTTCATATACAGTCTCATATATAAGTCCGCATTAAAATCTGTATATGCAGCTTCATACTGCATTTACAGTATGCAGTGACCTTTCACATGAATGAAAAAAACCGCATTTGGCAACATTAATTGTCAGCCAAGTATATGTTGAAATGGATGTTACATCAGTAATCCATTAAATTATGCAATCAAATCTCCTTTTCAACCATAGGGAATCTAGACTTAATTATATTTGGCAGTTCAAATATACATGATATTTTCCTCGAGCAAAGAACTGATGTCAAGTCCAAGTCTAGATCCTAGCTATAGTCAGCCTATATATAGATAATGACTTCATTAACAGTTGATTAATTAATTTCCTCTTTAAATTATGCGTTCATGTCATAGCTAATTAGAAACCATTACTAACAACTATGTGCACACAGTTGGTAGTTCTATTATCATTATTAAAATATATAGCACACCTAATTTATATTAACATTTCCAAATTTAATATAGATAAAGAGATTTTAAATAGTCTGGCTTAGTATGAAATTAGCGTCATACGACACCAACTCCAAAATTTATTGAATAAAATTTAAATGACTAATTCAAACTGATTTACTTTATGAGTGATGCATGCAATTTTTTTATTTTTTCGAGTTATTTTAGTATCAAGTCAATTGGTCAAAATCGTTGAATAATGAATGTATTAAAATTAACTTAAAATCTTTCGCATTTGACCGCTTGACTTGATAGTAAATAAATTCGAAAAAAATATAAATTTTATATGTAAACGCACAACTAATGAAGTAAATCGGTTTGAATGGTTAATTTGGATTAACCATTTAAAGTTGATTCGATAGGTTTTGAAGTTGATTTTATATAAGTTGAAATGACTCTGATGTTATACTAGCCAAACTCGATTTTAAAATGAAACTTACTGATTAGGTGTTAATGAAATTGGGTATAAATAAGGTGTGTGATTTTGTTCAAATAAAGTTAGGTGTGATTTTGTATTAATATATTATATTTAATATATAACACCCCTACTTCTATATTAATATTTTAAATTATGTGTGATTGTGCTCAAATAAAACTTAATGATTTATTTTAATTCGTTTTATATAAAGATAAATAGATTTCAATTTTTGTTTAAATTCGTTTATCTAATTGCCCTATGAAAATGTTCTGTTAATATAAAATTGGGTATAAATTAAAATGAAGTCTGTTTCATATTTGATCTGCTTTTAATTAAACAAATAAAATAGAAGATAACACATCATTTTCACACCTTATTTCATGCCTAATTAATGCCTTGTCAAAGATGTCTGATTCAGTTTTACTGTAATTAAACATGGCTCTGAATTATTTAATTTACTATGATATACTGATTGTCTTAATTGGTAGGACCGTACGATTTCACGAGATTTGATTGCTAATACATTGAATTTCTATTTGAACCTATATAAAAAAAATTCTCTATTTGTATCTATCTCTAGATGGACCATACAATGAGGTATGAAAGACATATGAAGCATTTGAACTCTTCTATTTTTTATTTGCATTTAGAATAAATAGTATATATTACGTCTAACAATTTTATTAACATATTAGTTTTAGAATTTTTGTTATTAAAACATTATAAAATTTACATAACAGATGCACAAAATATGAATGTATTTATGTGTGTATATATCTGCTCATAAGCATAGTGACATAATTCGCGAATTATTCACAATTTGTTTTTGGCAATTCTGAACCGAATACCAAATAAAACGCAAAAAAAATATATAATATGTTTTATTCGCGCATAAAACACGAATCACAAATTATTTACGAATAAAACGTGAAAAAAACTTGATTTTTTTTTTTTTAAATTTGGGTATTTTTGGTTTTTTTTTTGCTTCCTTATGGTATCAAATCATTTCTGAAATATACATGAACTATTTTCAAATCACAAATTTTTTATCATGTCAAACCGAATCCAAAGTATTCGTTTGTCACTATGCATACAAGTTTTTAAGTACATTACTAACTGCATCTGAGTGCCCAGAAGATCCAAATTCTGTTGAACTTCCCACCTTGTTGGATAGTTTATGTAATTTATGGAGTAAAATTAGGGTGTTTCTAAGTTCATCAAATATTTTTGTGCTAACTCAATATTAAAATTTATTGAATTGACTTCAAACAATGAATCCAAACCGTTGAAATTCTTCTACTTTATGAGTGATCGATATGTCTACATGTGAAAATTTTAGAGTTTCGAATTAATTTAGTATAAAGTCAAGTGATCAAATTAGAAGGTTTATAAATTAATTTTAATGCATTCATTTTTGGACGACTTTTGATCACTTGATTTTATACAAAATAAATTTTAAATTTTAAAAAAATTGCATGTAGATGCATCACTCGTAAGATAGAAAATTTTCAACGTTTTAGATTCGTTGTTTGAAGCCAATCCGATAAATATTCTAATTAAGTTCAAAAAAAAAAATTAGTGAACATATGAACACCCTAGTTTTACTATGTAACTTGTGTACTACATGTACTACATTTTAAAGTGAAAGCTTGCTAATGCTACTAATTTAATTTCAGGTAGATTAGATAAGAATGTTAGGTGCAAGGCACTAGATATATCACTTGTCAAATCATTTTCCATTTCATGAAAATTAATGGAGACCTCCATTTCATTTTTAGCAATCTAATAATAGTATTTTTATGTTTTACAAAAGTTATATCAAATGCCATGTACCAATTTCTATCACAGGGAACTAGATACATACTTATAATAAAGTTAGAAACATGAATATTACTCCAATTTTTTTTTTTCAAAGTATTCAAATGAATAAGATGAAATAACACACATATATAGTGACTTTGCTATATATTCATGAAATCAAAGTTAGTTACATTTATTACTTTTCACTGATTCATTAATTTTTCTGTAATGACATATTTTAATTGGAGAGAAGCAGGATTCTTATAAATTTTCGTTCTAGTTGTTTCACCCTTTTTTTTTTAATGAATTATGCAAATATATCATTGTATAACCAATTGAGACATCTCCGTTTATGAGAAATGGAGACTTAATATGATGCACAGAATTTTAAAATAATGTTCCCAATAGCATTCCTTCACAAAACCACAGGCAACATGAATTCGTATTACCTAAGGTAACAAAATATTTCTGTTTGGATCTGGACCGTTCAATCAGAATCTGCACGACTATTAAAGTGGTTCAGTGCGTTCCACTTCAGACCGTATTGACTTGGATTTTGATCGGACGGCCGTGATTCAAACAGAAATATTCTGTTACCTCAGAGGATATGGGTTCCAGGCAACATGACCATTCCAGATAAAAAGATAATTTAATTAACTAATTATTCATCAGATAAGATGACACTGTTTTTGTTCTTGGGACCAGCAACAAACAGTTACTAGCTACTCATAGGCCACAATTAACATCCAATTATCTAAGTTCTTTTATTTTTATATTATTTTTATCAAAGGTCCCTCCCAATATAATAAATTGCTTTTATATAATTTTATTAGAGTTGGGCTATGGTACTCTATAGAGTACCATGGCTCGGTGCTCTACGGCACTATATCTCCATTTTAAAAATTCAAACATCCGATCCGAATCGTTGAACATGTTCTTCATATTGAAATGTGCTTGGAGACCAAATTTTACATTTTTTGGAATTTTTTTGCTATTTATTAAGCCACTTTGAAAATCTCAGATCCGATGGTCCAGAAATTTTTACTGTCTTTTACTGTTCACAGCAGATCTGAGATTTTCAAAGTGGCTTAATAAATAGCAAAAAAATTCCAAAAAATGTAAAATTTAGTCTCCAAGTACATTTCAATATGAAGAACATGTTCAACGGTTCGGATCGGGTGTTTGGATTTTTAAAATGGAGATATAGCGTAGAGTACCGAGGCGTTTTACTCCATAGAGTACCATAGTCCATCTCATTTTATTATATATATATATATACACACGGAAACCTGAGCCAATTTTTTTTTTTTTTTTTTGTAATGAAGAAGTTTTCGAAAATAATAAAAACTTTCCTCAAGCAAATGTATATTTAATATAATTTGAAATTTCAAATGATAATCTCAAATACATAAATTGTCATGATGTGATTACAAGTTACCAACAGTATAGCTGCGGATACTCTGTCAGTAATACCGATGCGTTCAGAAATCGCACTTTTCTGTTGGTGTACCCTCGTGAGTAGTCACTTTTTACACTGCAGATCATAGTGGCCTATTTTGTAGTATATAAAATTTAAACTGTATGAATTATTTGAATATGAATCCGGAAATTGTACATATTGAAATGAATGCATTGCTTTCTCCAACGTCATGATTCTATTAAAGGAAAATACCAAACTGCACCAACGCCGCTTTAATCATATCATACAAACTGTTATTGAAATATAATTGCTAAATTTATGTTGCTATATATACTAAAAGCAATGTTGTAAAATGCGGTTTTGTTCATGCATGCGGATGGCCACCGCATACTGCATATGCGGTATGCGGCCGCATATGCGGAATTTCATGCGGACTTATATATGCGGATTTTAAACTATATATTAATTTATTTTCACTCAAAACATGCAATATATTTCCATTAAAAATCATTCAAACAATAAATTCGCACATATGCGGACCAATATGCGGACATATGCGGCTCAATCGCACATATGCAGACCAATATGCGGAAATATGCGGAAATATGCGGCCCAATATGCGGCCGCATATGAAAAACCGCATATTTGAGACCGCATGAAAATTTTCATGCGGTTTTCGACTGCAAACGCATATGCGGCCGCATATGCGGTCCATGCGGCCGCATTTAACAACACTGACTAAAAGAGAGACGTTACATGAGTTGGTTTAAGCACAACATTTAACCAATAGGTCCAATATATAGTGCAATTAATATTCACATTTGGTACAATCCAAGAAGTAAATATAATTATAAAAAAAATGAAATTTTGAGTTTATTTTTAAAATTAATTCCTAAGACAAAGTTGGCTCTTTGATCTGTCTGCATTAGTTGCTGTCAGGTACAACATACTCTTGAGGGACCATTAAACCATGAAACCATACATGAAACCACCTAGCATAATAAATATATAAAAGCATGTACAAAAGGCTACAGCTTCTTTTATCTATCTTTCCTTTCCCTTTCATGCTGGTGTAACCTAGACACCAAATAATATCAAATATTTATTAATCCAGTATATATATCCTCTGGCATTCTTTCTCAATTGTAGACTATAAAATCCATTGATATAATTTATTACATGAGTGAGTCTATGGTACTATGCATATCACGGGTTGATCTGTAATATGAGTCAATATTCTTGTTTTCAAAATCTTAATAGTTGATCCGAACCGGTCAACATGACCTCCTATGAATATCTACCTGCAGACCTAATTTTATATTTTTTAGAATTTTTTTGCTATTTTTTAAGATGGGTAGAAAATTACTTGATCTGAAAATTCTAGACCATCCAAAAACAGTGATTTTCTACCTATCTTAAAAAATAGCAAACAAATTCTAAAAAATATAAAATTTGGTGCAAGTACATATTCATATAAAAATTATTTTGAACAGTTCAGATCGATCGTTAGAACTTTAAAAATGAAAATATTGATCCATATTACGAACTAAATCATGATATGCATAGTACCATAGACTCACTCTTATTACACGAAGGAATGAAGCACAAATAATACAATTGCTCAGATTTGCATTTGAGAGAAATTACTGAGAAATATGGTAAAGAGCATAAAATATATAATAATCATTTACCTTCACTACCTTCCACTTTGTGGGGTTGCCTTGTTTGGGTACATTTGTGGGTCCCTTAAATAGTTCTAGTCCATGATTAGAGCAACAACTACCTCAACAAATAACTTTGACCCTTTAACAGAACATGAAAGTTAATTTAGTTTGGCCCAATTTTCCAACTTAAACATCAAGTTGTAAAGACAAGTTAACTACAGGCACAAACAACACAAAACAAAACTACAAATTAATTAAGTACATATCAAAATTTGCTTTTGGGTTTTAGCATTCTCTTCAAAATTCCAACAACATATATATCATTAAAGATTTCTTTTCCTCTTCTATTTTACTTGTTTTTTCCCTTAAATTTGGTTGTCACAACTAATAATTAAATTTAATAGAAAGTTAGGTTTAGGTCTAGTTAATAAAGACAATGATTTCTGTATAAAAAGTTGAGTAACTTTTGTTTTGATCTTTACTAAAAAGAATTGGATATATATATATAATATAAAAGGTACCATTGGATTCATCCAGTAATGTGATGGTTAACCATTTTATAGATATGTTGTCTAATCAGACCCCTTTTTAAGGACATTCGAGCGGCTTCAATGAATTAATACTTTTGCACAATCAAGAAAATTTACCAAGAATTGAGGCATCATGATCAGGAGTGCTCCAAAACCCTAGAAATGTTGTATACTCAAATCCAAAATTATTGTTGGCATTATTGTATACACATTTATATTCCACTTTATTACTATAGCATATGTTATAACTTATAAGTGCTATAATTATTGGATGGATAAGATAGAAAGGTTATATAGTTTGTTGGTGCCTAGATAAAAACCTGAAACAATGAGAAGGCAGGTGCACATGGGGAGACAAGATCTACTATGGCACAAGGCAAACCTAATTCATCCATACAAATATGAACATCTCTATTTTTATTGTAAATATGATTATTATTTTTTCCATTTGAAGGACATTTTCCTTTGTTCCTTTGTAGTTCTAACTTAGCAAAACAAAACAAAAAAAAATGAAATTTAGCTAGCTAGAAAACATGATAAAATTTAAAATGTATTATTACAACCGTTCATATATAGATTGCCACAAAAGATCGTGAGTATACATAAATTAGTCTTGGTAGTAGTGGTTTTGACGTACATAGTCGGTTCCTATTAAAAACTAGGGACAGAGAAGAGAAACAAAATTAAAAAATGAAGCTCATGAATATGGATAACATCGGATCCATATTCGTAAATTTATATTAAATATTTATGTGGATAAAGATACTAATATAATTTTATGTTTTAATTATTTGTATGTAAATTGTATATATATAAAAAATTTATAAAAAAAATATGTTATTTACTATTGTTACGATCTGATCTGAATTCGTATCTATATCCATCTGATATGATATGCACTCCGTATCTGTATCCAGAAACAAAAAAAAAATATAAATATGATTTTACCATTATCCTGTCCATATCCGCTCCGTTTTCACCCGGCAATGATAGATTATACAAAAACAAAGAAAACCAAATTAAGGGACATGTAAAACTAGAGAGGTTTCATATATTTACTCATTAAATAGCATACATTACAAAAAGAGACACATCTGATGCACCTTATTAGCACCAAGCTAATTACTCAATACTCATCCCCACAAAATCTCAGTGCTGAAACAATTAAAGCACTGAAGCACTCATCACCTAATGCTAGTAACTACAATGATCATCTAACTAACAAATAGCAAAAGCAAAAAGGGAAATATAAGTAAATGGAAAAAGGAAAAAAAAAAAGAGACACACTTAACCTACCATTATATAATTAAGTGGCATGCAAAATGTTTTGGTAAAAGTACCCATAAATTATTAGCTAGTAATTAATTTTTTACTCAAGAAACCCAGTTTTTGTAAGCACTGCACGCCTTACTCTACTGAGGTCTCTTCCTTTGAGTGTTCTACCAGCACCTTCACACACAGAGAAAGAAGAGATATTGCTCCTTGCCATCTTTCTTGCTAGCCATTCATGCGGTGGGATCCTCTCATCAGATCCTTCCTCTTCTCCCGAGCTATCGTTTGCCCCATCATCATTGCAAGCGGGTGTTGATGAGTAGTTCTTGTTTTGGTATATTTTGGACCAGTCAGGGATGTTAACTGGTGCAGATTGCCTCATGGTTTTGCTCATGCCATTAGGTTTTCTTGTTTTAGGAGAAGAGGTGTTGGAAGAAGAAGGAGAAGAGATTATTACACCTTTGTTTTTGTGCTTCTTGGTACTTTTTGTTGGGCTAGTTCTGAAATCTTGTTCATTTCCAAAAGAGCCCCAAATCTCCTCTTCATCAAATTCACCATCTGCCATTCAAGCTAAGCTAGTTAGTAAATTGGTTGTACCAAGAAAGCAAAGTGTTGGTTGTGTTTTGCTTTCAAGAGAGAGGTTTGGGAGAAGAAAGAATGTTTTTTTGTGGGCATATGATATATGGGCACCTATCTAGTTGCATGATGCATGATGCACATATACACTATACATAATTGTTACCTTTCCTGTGAAAGATATCATGAGGTTTCTTTTATAGCAACCCCACAAGGCACCAATTAAATATAATTGTAGTTGTGCAAATTAGGATTAACCAATAACCAGCTCAATGCCTTTTACTTAATTTGATTCTACTGTATATTGTTAATTACTATAATTAATAATCTAACAGTTTTAAGGCAGGACTATTGTTACAGGTATTGGAAAACGTAAAATGATTGTCAAATGCCAATATATCCCTTGCTAAAATTATTACTGCATTACAGATTTACAGTGCCCTGTAAATACTACGAGTAGGGTTAAAATGCAGCATTTGTTTTCATGCTCCAATCATGTCTCACATCTTTTTTGATTGTTTTCAAAGTCCAAACAATTGATTCAAACTATTCAACATGATCTCTATATTAAAATGTATTTGGAGACTAAATTTATATTTTTTACATATTTTAATAATTGTTTAGCTAGGTTCAAAATCACCATTTGGTAGAAGATTCTACACAATAAAAAAATTGTAATAATCTAAAAAATAGTAAGAAGTATAAAAAATATATAAAATTTGGTCTTCAAGAACATTTTAGTATGGATCAACTGTTGAGCGATTCAAGTCGACTGTTTGAATTTTGAAAATAAAAATGAAAATGTGATGATTTAATTGAGCACAGAAATAATTAATGTAGCATTTTAATCCTATCCCTATACTATATGAAACCTTGCACAACCGATATCATGTGTAGGTGATGAAAATCATTTGATGCTCTCTTGTAATTTAACATTTTGTACATCATAGATCTCTACGAGGAGGGTTTCAATACCTCATGCCTTTATATCTCATCATACATCTTTTGTATCTGTTAGTTTTATGAATTTTGAGGAGAGAATTTTTATGAGCAAGAACTGTTACTTTTTTCATTCAATCTGTCGCTATTTATGTTACAATATTTATTACTGTTACTGTGTACCTATGTTACCGTTACTGTGTCTGTACCAATATACAGTACATCTAATAAATGCAAGGAGACTTTTAATTCATTGATCTAATCCTAGCCCTCTAATTCTAGATCAATGATGATTATTAATCTGAGATCTAATACTCTATTTCTCAACACCCTCTCTCAAGCTTGGAATGTAAATATCGTGCAATCCTAGCTTGCTTGAATTTATCTCGAATGGACTCGAATCCAAGCCTTTGGTGAAGATGTCCACTAATTGATCTTCGCTTCTAACATATGGTGTTTCTATTTCCTTCGATTGAATTTTTCCTCTAATGAAGTGACAATCCACTTCTATATGTTTGGTTCGCTCATGAAAGACCGGATTTGATGCGATATGTCGTGCGGAATTGTTATCGCAATACATCTTTATTGGTTGATCATATGCAATGCCTATTTCGTTGAGTAGTTGTTTGATCCAAGTTAATTCACACGCAATTGATGCCATGGCTCGGTATTCCGCTTCGGCGCTTGATCGAGCCACAACACTTTGTTTCTTGCTTTTCCATGTGACTAAATTTGCGCCTACAAATGTGCAAAAACCGGTCGTGGATTTTCTATCGAAACTTCTAGCCCAATCTGCATCGGAATAGCCACATATTATATTAGAATTATTATTCTTCATCAAAATTCCTTTGCCGGGATTTTTCTTGAGATACCGTAAAATCCTATTTATGGCCTCTAAATGTGGAGTTCTTGGTGAGTGCATAAATCTACTAATTTGGCTTACCAAAAAGGAGATGTCCGGATGGATAACTATTAAATAAATTAATTTTCCAATTAACCTTTGAAATTGGTTTATATCTTTTATTGGTTCACCATCCTCACTATTTAATTTACATTTATTATCGATTGGAGTAGAAATTGGTTTGCATCCTAATTTACCGGTTTCTTTCAAGAGATCTAAGGTATATTTTCTTTGAGAAATAAAGAGACCTAATTTTGAATATGCTACTTCTATTCCTAGAAAATATTTCAAAAAACCAAGATCCTTGATATCAAAATTTTCTTTTAATTGTTTTTTAACATTTTTAATTTTCTCTAAGCTATTTCTGGTAACTATAATGTCATCTACATATACTAGTACAAGGGTTATATTTTTTCCATCATTTTTGATGAACAAAGAATGATCGGCACTACAAATTTTAAATTTGCAAGAATTTAAATAAGAGCTGAGTTTTCCATACCATGCCCGTGGAGATTGCTTCAATCCGTAGATTGATTTATTTAACCTACAAACTAGGTTAGCATTGTTTTCCAATTTATGGCCGGGTGGTAGGTTCATATATATCTCTTCTTCAAGTGTTCCTTGAAGAAATGCGTTTTTTACATCCATTTGGTACAAATCCCAATTATTATTTACCGCAATAGAAAATAAAATCCTAACGGTATTCATTTTTGCTACCGGGGCAAATGTTTCGTTATAATCTATTCCATAAGTTTGAGTATATCCTTTGGCCACCAATCTAGTTTTGTACCGTTCTACGGTACCATCACTATTGTATTTGGTTTTGTATACCCATTTACAACCAACGGATTTTTTATTTTTTGGTAATTGTATAATTACCCAAGTTTCATTTTTTTTCAAGAGCTTTTAGCTCTTCTTCCATGGCTTTGCACCATAATGAATTGGTAATGGCTTCTTGATAGTTATTTGGTTCTAGTTCTTTCTCAATGGATGTGAGAAATGCATTATAAGAAGGAGAAATATTCTCATATGATACAAAGTCTTGTATGGGGTATTGAACCGTATTTGTCACATAATCTCTAAGTTTAGTAGATGGTTGACGTGCTCTTATGGTCCGCCTAACTTCTAAATTTTCTTCTATTTCACTATCATTAGTATCAATATTTTCAATTGTTTCTTCAAGTTGATTTGTCTCAACCTCTTGATCAATATTTTCTATTGTTTCTTCAAATTGATTTGTTTCAACCTCTTGATTGACATCTTGTGTGAAAACTTGATCATTTATAAATGGTAGTACCGTACTTGGTTGATTATTTTCACGTAGTGTTTCACTTAATTCTAAATTTTTGAAGTATGGTTCGTCCTCACAAAATATGACATCCCTAGATGTGAATAATTTTTTTGTAGTAGGATCATAGCACTTATACCCTTTTTTATATGAGGAATATCTTAGAAAAATAGTTTTCTTTGACATATAGTCAAATTTATCTTTTCTTTTAATTTTTACAAAGCATACACAACCAAATACTTTCAAATAATCAAAATTAATTTTTCGTTGGTAAAGGATTTCCATTGGACTTTTATTTTTTAAGGTAACGCTTGGCAATCTATTTATTAAATGACTTGCGCAAAGGATGGCATCCGACCAAAATTTTTTTGGAACATTATTTTGGAATAATAATGCACGTGTCATTTCTAAAGTGCCTATTTTTTCTTTCCGACACCCCGTTTTGTTCGGGAGTGTCTATGCAAGTTGTTTGATGAATAATTCCTTTTTCTTTGAAATTTTTTGTAAAATGTTTGTTTACAAATTCCGTTCCATTGTCCGATCTAAAAATTTTAAGTTTTGCATTAAATTGATTTTCTACGAGACATAGAAATTCTTGAAAATAATTGAAAATCTCATCTTTTGATTTTAGTAAATATAACCAAGTGGCTCTAGAAAAATCATCGATAAATATAACAAAATACTTAAATCCATTATAAGAATTAATTGGGGCCGGGCCCCATACATCGGAGTGAACAAGATCAAACAAGGCTTCACTTTTGCTATTTGATTGAGAAAAGGGAATCTTTGTTTGTTTTGCTAATTTGCATATATCGCAATTAATACAATTTTGAAAAGAAAAATCTAGTGCACTATTTAGAATCTTGTCGGACGGATGCCCAAGCCTCTTGTGCCAAACGTCGTGATTAGCGGATTTTGCAGAAGCACAAAAAAATGATTCTTGTAAATTCAAAAGGTAATGCCCATTCTCAAGAAAACCTTCCCCAATCTTCTTTCCGGTTTTCCGGTCCTGAAAGATTATATTTTCACAAGAGAATGTTGCATTACAATTAAAATCATGTGTTAATTTTTTTTATAGAAAGTAGATTAATTGGAAATGTTTCAAGGTATAGGGCATTTTTAATTTTTTTATTACAAATATAGGTATCTCCTATACCGTCTATTTTTGTTTTCATACCGTTGGCTACTAGTACATATTGGTCGCCTTTGGTTATAACCAAATTGATAAAGAATTTTTTATTCCCGAACTTATGATCGGTAGCTCCGCTATCTATAATTATTTGATTGTACAAATTAAAATTTTTTGAATGAGAAACAATACCACAAGTGTTGTTTGAATTCTTCTTGGAGAACCACACAGAAAATTCCTCAAACAGCTGCTGCATTGGATTTGACCCGCCAGCATCAGATCTGGTTTGATTAAATTTCGGTTCAGCTGAACCGGCCCCAGTGTTGTGATTTAATTTGATCGGTTCAGACTGGAAAGAGAAGCCCCCCCCCCCCCCCCCCCCCGATCTTTCTCTTTTTCTTTCTTCTTCCCGTCATTTCCTTCCCCTTGTGCCGCTACTGCTCTGCCCTTTGAATCCTACCATTTCGGCCTCAAATGGGGGTGTAGAAAATAACATCTTTCGGATAGGTGACCTTCCTTCTTGCAATGAGAGCACCTATCTCCCTTGTTATTTGGCCGATTAGGGTGATTTTGGAAATTAGGGTTTCTTATGAAATTGGGGTTCTTTGTGGCGAAGCTGTGGGTTTCGTGTCCCTCGTTGCCACTGGCCTGTGGACCACCCATAGCAAGCCGTCGGCTTTCTTCTTGCTCCACCATGGTGGTAATTTGGGCAAAGGAGGGAAGGGTGGTTGTCAATAGAAGCTGTGATTTTATGGCTTCGTAGCTTGGATTGAGACCCGTGAGGTACTGAAATATCTTGTCCTCTTCTTCCCTCTGGATTGCTATTGGATCTGAAAGTGGTGGTCGGTAGACCCGGAGTTCATGCCATTTTTTATTAAGAGCACCCAGGTACTTTGTATTACTCCTTTCTCCTTGCTGTTCTTGTTGGATTTCTTTTTTTAATCGAAAGATATGAGAATTGTTGTTTTGTCGGCCATACATGGCTTTAATGCTTTCCCACAGTGAGAATGCGGTTTCATGACCAAGGAATAGGTCTGAAATTCTTGGCTCCATCGATTGCATGAGCCATGTCATAACTCTGTCATTTTTAGATTGCCACTGTCTTGCTGCCTTTGTTTCAGCTTCGGTTGCCTATGTTTTTTTTGGTTTTGGCTTTTTCGACTCTCCTGTGATGAATTCTAACACCTCTCTTCCACTGAGAGCTAATCTTGCGGAACTGGCCCATGAAAGATAGTTTTGGCCGTTGAGTAGTGAAACTGTGAGTTTTGAGGTATTGGTAGCTTCTCTAGAATGCTGCCCCTCTAATGCCATTGCTTTACTGTGCTAGGCTGTTTTATGGATTTGTTTTTTCTATGTACCAGATTTGCTGGTACGATATTGGGGAATTTTCGGTTACAGAGATTATTGCTCTGATACCATGTTAGTTTTATTAATTCTGAGGAGAGAATTTTTATGAGCAAGAACTGTTACTTTTTTCATTCAATCTGTCGCTATTTATGTTACAATATTTATTACCGTTACTGTGTACCTATGTTACCGTTACTGTGTCTGTACCAATATACAGTACATCTAATAAATGCAAGGAGACTTTTAATTCCTTGATCTAATCCTAGCCCTCTAATTCTAGATCAATGATGATTATTAATCTGAGATCTAATACTCTATTTCTCAACAGTATCTTCATTTTCAAAGTCCAAACTATCGATCCGAATCGCTCAATACGATATTCATACTAAATTATGCTTGGAGATGAAATTTTATAATTTTTGGAAATTTTTTACAATTTTTTTAGATAGGTCGAAGATCACTATTTTTGAAAAGTACAGAAATACTGATTTTGTACCTATCTTAAAAAAAAGTAAAAAATTTCAAAAATTAAAAAATTTCATTCCAAGCATAATTTAGTGTGGATATCATATTGAGTGGTTAGGATCGACAGTTTAAATCTAAAAATAAAGATATAAAATATGAAGTATGATGAGGTATTGGAGCCCTCCATACGAGAAGGATGTACAAAATGTTAAATTACAAGAAAATTGATAGGGCCATTAAATTCATCATTTATCTCACAACAACCATATTTGGTTACAAAATTCTAACTATATATGATTTCACTTTTTTAGAAAATATAGAGAGAGGCTGAATTTTTTATTAGTAGAAGTTGGAGGTCAAGCCTTCACTCAAAACAAATTATGAGAAAAGAAATTATATTAATTATAACCTGACTTTGAATAACATAGAATATTGATAGTTTATTAATAACAGTACAGATATTCTCTAAACAGAGAATTGACAAAAATAAACCTTTAAAATACATTACCTGCTAAATTCATTAATAAATTCTTCCTTAATTTAGCCTGCTATACAGTGGCTAAGGCACATGGTCTCTATGTAAGAGATCATGGGTTTGAAACCCAGATGGAGGAAATCTTTTGTTATAATAACAAAGGTATTAAATAATTGGGTGGCTTGACCTCCAACTTTACTCAAAAAAAAAAAAATTAGCCTGCCATACTATAAGTATGAGTGTTAATGAGGACAATATGATTCGAGTGGAAATATTTTTATATCCATACCCAATAAGAATTGACCTTATCTATACTCTACCCTTACTCATTAATAATTGACGCTATCTTATCCTACCATTACACATTAATATTATAGGTAGCAGACGAATAACAAATAATACTAATATATAATAGATAGTTTTATTATTTTTTATAAATAGATTATCAAAACTCATTCATTTCACACATATGCAACCATATTACTAATGTAAAAATCCAAATACAAATGTGTGATAAATTTCAACTGTTTTTTATCAAAACAAGAAAATTCAAAATATATATGAATAATTTTTCAAATCTTCAACTAAAAAACAAGACATGTAATTGAAAAAAATAGAGATGCGCAACTACTAGAAGTGAAATCACGACTGGGCCAATCTAACATTTATTATGCTATCTTAATTGCGTGTTCAATGTTTTATATGATCCCTAATGAATATATATATAGGAGGGATCCACTCATAATATGTTATAACATTCAGTTTTGCGATTTTAATATAGAGAGCATGTTGAACTAGAAGCACATTTTATTTAGATAAATAGTAAAAAAAAATACTTAATATAGTTTTTGTAAAATACTTAATAAATAGTAAAAAAAATATAAAATTTGATCTAGAAGCACATTTTATTTAGATAATCATGTTGAACTATTTGGATCGATGATTTAGACTTTAAAAATGAAAAAATCATTTTTGTAACTTTGTTTTAACTTGATCCCTCCTCTCTCTCTCTCTCTCTATATATATATATATATATATGAGTAGAACTAGGGTGCTCCTAGGAGGACCAAACCCCTTTCTACTCTTCACTCTAAAACTTATCGGATTAACTTCAAACGAAGAATCCAAACCGTTGAAATTCTTTTACCTTACGAGTGATTCGTCTACATGTGAAAATTTTAAAGTTTTAAATTAATTTAGTATAAAGTAAAGTGGTCAAAAGGCTTGAAAAAAATGAATGCATTAAAATTAATTTAGATACCTTCTAATTTTGACCACTTGACTTTATACTAAATTAATTCGAAACTTTAAAATTTTCACATATAGATGCATCACTCGTAAGGTAGAAGGATTTCAACATTTTGGATTCGTTGTTCGAAGTTAATCCGATAGGTTTTAGAGTTAAGAGTACAGAGGGGCTTATACTCCTAGGAGCACCCTAGTTCTACTATATATATATATATATATATATATAGGGATGGGCTATGATGAGTTGTGAAGTAAAATAACGTTTTACTTCATGCTCGTATTCTAATTTGAAAATCCAAACAACCGATCCGAACGCTCAATATTTTCTCCATATGTAAATGTACTTGGAGACTAATTTTACATTTTTTTGGATTTTTTTACTATTTATTAGGCCACTTTGAAAATCGCAGATCCGGGTGAACAGTAAAAAACAGTAAAACTTTCTGGACCATTGGATCAGCGATTTTCAAAGTGGCTTAATAGATAGTAAAAAATTCAAAAAAATGTAAAACTTGGTCTTCACGCACATTTCAATATGGAGAACATGTTGAGCGGTTCGGATCGGTTGTTTGAATTTTTAAAATAAAAATATGAGCGTGAATTAAAAATGACATCTTACTTCACAACTCACCATAGCCTATCCCTATATTTGCGCTCATATCTCTATTTTCAAAGTTTAAATAGTTAATCTGAACCGCTCAACATGATCTCCATATTAAGCCACTTTGAAAATCGCTAATTCGATGGCCCAGAAATTTTTATTGTTCACCCGGATTTCCAGATTTTCAAAGTGGTTTAATAAATAGTAAACAAATTTCAAAAAAATGTAAAATTTAGTGTCCAAGCACATTTCAATATGAAGAACATGTTGAGAAGTTCGGATTGACTATTTGAACTTTGAAAATAGAGATATGAACGCAAATTAAAACACTAATTTTAATTTGCAAAGCATATATGGTAGCTTTACTCTCTCTCTCTATATATATTAATAATTACCATATAGGGTAATAAGCACAAAATAATATTTACTCGTATCCTTATTAGTTTAGCTAACAAAAAAAATTCTTACCATATCCATATCTAATAAACTAATTAACAAAAAAAACCCTTGTCCATATTCATCTTATTGTATACGATACGGTCGGATAGATGGTTCCAAGGGTTCCATTGACACCCCTAACTGTATGTCTGTTATTATTTAGAAAAAGTCTATCAAATAAAGTATGTTATTAACGGATGATGAAATGAGAGACACACCATAATTAACAATTTCGAAACAATTTTGGCAGTTGAGAATATGATCAATAGTTATCCTGTTGCATATAATAAATTCCTTCGAACTTAAGTCAATATATAGTGTCTATAATTAATGTAAATATCAGGGAAAATGAAATTTGTTTAATTTGTTGAAGTTAGTAGGGAAAATTCATGAAACAAAATATATTGTTTTATAAAGTTAATTAATTATATCATTCAAAGAATCAATGTTTGCTCTAGTCATGAGAAAGACAACATTTTTTGTGTCAACAATCGTAGATCTGAAATACGGACGAAAGATCTTAATTTAGGGACCAGCTTGGGTCTGATGCCCATCGGACTCAAAGTGAGTTCAATGGGTTCTATAACTGTCCGTTCTGCTTTAAGATCCATGTGCACATATTTTAAAGCAAACTTGTACGGATTTTAAAGCGACGCGCACATATCTCAAAGAGTATTGAATGGTTATGGAACTCATCGAACTCAGTTTGAGTCCGATGGGCATCGGACCCAAGCTGCTCCCCTTAATTTATGAAGTTGGGTAACTTTGATCTCAAAATTTTACTAAAAATTTGATTCAATTATGTGAATAATTGTAGTTTAATAAAAGAATAGTAACAAGGAGGAACATATTTACTTATGAACTCATCATCCTCATCACACAAAAATGCAACACTATTTAGCCCTGAGACCACAGTCTGGCTTCTACCATGTCTCTTGGTGATAGACAGGAAATAAGAACAGATCGAGTACCTGTCCTGACACTGTTTGCAACACTATTTTGTCCAAAGTGTTTCAGGTGTGAGAGAGAGGGGGGATAAGTTCATTGGTTCTCTTGAAAAGAGAGAGAGAGAGAGAGAAGGGATAGAGAGAGAGGGGGAAGGTGATATATATGCTCATTAAATTCATCATATATCTTACAACATCCTAGTTACCTCTAATACTATTTTGTTACAACAATACTGACTATAATTTCAGTTTGTTAGAAAATTTGGCGAAGTTGAAATTTTTATGACCAAAACGGTTGGAGGTCAAGCCTTTTCTCAAAAAAATTATGAAGGAAGGAAATTGTATTCTTAACTCGACCTTCAATCATGCATATAGAGTATTGATGATTGATTAATAAGAGTGACCAGGCTATATATTATGCATAACGCAGATTTGCATGCATGAATACAATTATATCAATATTTTTGCTTTTTTGGAAGCGATCATACAAGCAATAAGACACCGGATTCCATAGAAACTTTGCAGTTAAGCGTACTTAAACATTAGTACTAGAATGAGTAATCTCAAAAGTCCATGTGTCAAAAGTCCATGTGTTCCATCTCTTTTAAAGAGAAATGACATTTGGTCTAGTGAGAAAATTCTTTGTGATATCAAATAGTTAGGTGGCTTGACCTCTAATCTTTATTTAAAATAAAAATATTTTTATTTTCAAAGTCCAAAATAATTGACTTGAATCAATCAACATGATTTTATTTGATAGATTTTTTTTTGAACAATTCCAAACCATTTCAGCAGTTGAGAATAAGATAAACTATTCTCCTGTTCCCACTGGCGGATCTAAAGAGGGTAAGGAGTAGGCACTTGTCTACCCTTGAATCAGAATAATTTTATACCTAGTGGTACTTATACTTGTGCCTACTCCTGTATGGAAATAATGTCTACCCCTGATTAGAGATATGTTTCGTACTGTGACTAGTCACTCCGTGACTTGGATATATGCTACTAGAAATCTAGATATGTTTCGTACTGTGACTAGTCACTCTGTGACTTGGATCACGTGCCATGTCGTGATCAAATTTGAAAAGATGGTCAAGGCAAAAGAATGATCACAACACGTTAGTCACGCTGTGACCAGACATAACTATTTTTTTATAATTTAAGTTAGTTTAATCAAGATTCACTATTTGATCAAGATCTAATAGTCCTAATTACATGTGATTCACGTGATCATGTGTGCCATGACCAAATCTTTCACGTGATGTGTCATGTCAAATTACCGAAAGATGGTCATGTCATGTGAATGGACACGGCACTGAACACGTGAGTCACGGCACGTAACCAGCACATGTGCCATGTCGTGCTGTGATGAAACTGTGACATATCCGGTCAGGACGTGACTTTTTTAGATCCCTATTTACTACTCAGCTCTGATTCGTCAGGAGAAAACAAATTGTACTTTGTCGGTATTTTGTGTCTATTCCTGTCCAAAATTCTTAATCTGCTCCTGACTTAAATTAAGTCCTCCAAAATTTTGCCAATAGTGTCTATAATTAATGTAAATATGAAGGAAAATGAAATTGATTTAATTTATTAAACTTAGTAGGGGAGAATTCATGAAACAAAGAATTAGAACGAGTTATATTAATTTATATATTGACTTGTGAACTCATCATCATCATCATCATCATCATCAGGAAAACAGAGTGGGTCCAATGCTCATCGGACCTACTTTTAGGTTCAACGAGTTCCGCGACCGTCCGATTCATCTTGAAATCTATTTACACGAAAATCAAAATAAATGCGTACAAAATTTAAAGATTGCACACGAATTTTAAAATAAATTCAACGGTGACTGAATCTACAGAACCAAAGTAGGTCCGATACCCATCCGACCTGCTCTCTAAGTCCTATCATCAGACAAAGTTGCAACACTATTTAGGCCAGTGACTACTGTCTTGCTTCTACCATATATGTCTCTTAGCCATAGACAGGAAAGAAGACAGATCAAGTACCAGTCCTGGCACTGTTTGCAACACTATTTTGGCCATAGACAGACAGTTTTCAGGTGTGTGAGAGAGAGGGGATAAGCTCATTGGTTCTCTTGAAAAGAAAGAAATGAAAGAGAGAGAGAGAGAGAAGGAAAAGCAGAGCAGGGGATTGGTGAACTGAGGTGCAGTGTACTGAACTGGTATTCGTACACTGAGAGAGAAATAAATGCCAAAGAGAAAACGATCACATCTTTCAGAAATCCAATAATTTGTCAGTAGAATGGAATCCATTGTCTAAGACAGCTAAATTTGCTTAGCCATTTCAGGCAACTAATCTTATCAAACTCCAGAAGCAACCACACCACGCTCAATTTATGACTACATTTTTCCTTTTTTATTTTTAAAGAAATTTAGATGAAGGTCTAAGTTTCTAAATTTAAATATTTATAAGGTACTTCATTCGTTTCGAAAATGCGACATTTCACACGGAGGACATTTTCAAGTCTGGTTCTCGATTACATTTTTAATGTTATATGACCTTGAAAATTTGGACGGTATTTTTTTTCTTTCTATTTTGACTATCTGATGTTATAATGTACATATTAGTTTCACGAGTCGAACTCGGGTGCTCCTAAGTTCACAAAGCCTCTTTGTGAACTCAACTACAAAATCTATTGAATTGATTTTAAACGATGAATCCAAACCGTTGAAATTCTTCTATCTAATGAGTAATGCGTCTACATGTGAAAATTTTAAAGTTTCAAATTAATTTAATATAGAGTTAAGTGGTCAAAAGATGTCCAAAAAATAAATGCATTAAAATTAATTTATAAACCTTATAATTTTGACCATTTGACTTTATACTAAATTAATTCGAAACTTTAAATTTTTCACATGTAGACGTATCACTCATTAAGTAGAAGTAATGGTTTGGATTAATCGTTTAAAGTCAATTCGATAGATTTTAGAGTTGAATTCACAAAGAATCTTGGTGAACTTAGGAACACCCTAGTTCTACTCTAGTTTACCATTAAAAATTTCTTTCTAATTAATTTCATGCATTTAACATCGTATATTTCAAATTGAAAATCAAGATCTTACTTTTTTTTTTGTATTGCGGAATAATAGCAAATACACATAGTAACAAATAATAGCAAATACATATAGTAACAATATATATATATATATATATATATATATATATATATATATATATATATTTATTTATTTAACATAATTAATTTGAGGAGGGTTCAAATGCACCCAAATTTCTATGCTCTCATTTGCTCCCAATCATTTATCTCCTTTATCTTAATTTTCAAAGTCCGAATAGTCGATCCGAACCATTCAACATGATCTTCATAATAAAATATGCTTGGAGACCAAATTATATATTTTTTGGAATTTTTTTACTATTTTTTAAGATAGGTACAAAATCATTGTTTTAAGGAGATTTTGGACCATCTGATAAAGTGATTTTGTACCTATCTTAAAAAATAGTAAACAAATTCCAAAAAATATAAAATTTGGTCTCCAAGCATATTTTATTATGAAGGTCATGTTGATCGGTTCGGATCGACTGTTCGGACTTTGAAAATGAAGATAAAGGATTGGGAGCAAATGAGAGCATGAATTTTTAGGTGCATTGAAACCCTCCTCAATTAATTAATATTAAAAAAATAGACCACTATCTGCGAGGGTATACCGACAGAAAAATGTTATTTCTAAGATTATCGGTACTACTGATAAAAGTATCTTCAACGATACCGTCAACAAAAAATATATTTACCTTCGCGAATAGTAACACATTTTTGTAAAAAACACACACATGTTGCTTTGCAAAGTATCGAATGGTCAGTGTCTAACTCTAATTTCTATTTTTTTAATTTTGATAACTAACTCAAACCGCTCAACGTGATTTACTAATCAAAATCAAGTCACAAATACAATTTATAATTTTAAATACTTTTTATTATGTTTTTACATAAGTAGAGAAATATTATTTATATGAAATTTTTTGACCCTCTAATAAAAATAAAATTAATCCTTAAAATGAGTGAACATAGAAATGTAAATTCTCACATGATTTGATTATAATTTACGTAACCATGTTGAGTGTTTTGATTGAGCATTTGAAATTTACACCGAATTTGCAACTATATATGCTCATGAATTAAATTGCAAATTTGAAATCACAACTTATACTGTTGTTGCTAAACTTTTTGGATTGTAAAATGAAAGTTTTCTTATAAATTTTTTTTGCACATTTTTATTTAACTTTATTAACTTCGACTCTTTCAATTAAACAATATTTACCATTCATGCATATATATGTATATATGGCCATGTCTGGGTAAACGAAGCATTTTGAATGGTAGTTTTAAAACTGTTGGGTTTGTGTGTTCCTCTTATTTTGAATGGTAGTTTTAAAAGTGTTGGTGTGTTTCTCACTTTTTGTGATCCATCTCTGTAAAGGTAAACAGTGGGAAGTCAGAGTCTCAGGTGTTATGGGGAACTGGTAATTTGATGAAGACATGACAAGGCAGCAACTCCACGATCCTTTGTTTTTATATCAACCGTTAACTTTTTAATTAGGTTGTTCCAAATAGATAAATAAATATATATTCAGAAAAAAAATACTACTGCAGAAGGGTTTCAATTCAGTATATAGATCAATGCGGAAATAAATCTGCTGTTATTACTTGGAAATAACAGAATCTGATATTCCGATTTCAACGTTCAAAATTTTTCATGCATGAATCTAATAAGTCTTTTATGTACAAATTTTAACGAAAGCTAACCGTTGAGATCTGTTGTTATTCTTGATAAATAACAGGAATATGTTATTCCGATTCCAACTATTTGTTTAGACATTTATATAGGAACTAGCAATTTATAGGGGAAAAAGTGTGTGTCTGATGGACATCAGACTCACTTTTGAATCTGATAGACTTTTTTGTTGTACGATCTGTTTTTAAAATTCGTCCGCACTTAATTTTCATGAATATTGAAGTGAACACACACGGATATTGAAACCTCCAATTCTTTTCATAGAGATATTTTAGAGGTGTTGAAACCTTCTCTTATTATTATGTTTTTGGGAATCTCATTATAAGCATTTTGATAATGTTTTAATTAAAACCTCACCAGTTAGTTTAATAATTTAAATAATATAGTGTTATCTTAAATATAGTACTACAGTCAAGTTAGTTAGTTTGACTTCATGAAATATACATGTAATAGAGTTGAAATTAAAAAAATATAACTTGTGTTCACTGCATAAAGTCAAATCATTAATGTTAATTAATATGTTTTTTTTCAAGTATTTAAGCTATTAATTTATACTTGAGTAGAGTTAAAATTTCTTATTATTTTTGTATTTTAATCATGCTTCATATCTTTATATCCGTTTTCAAAGTTCTAAAAGTCGATCCAAACTTATTAACATAATTACCAAATTAAAATGTACTTGAAGATTAAATTTTATATATTTTTTAAAATAATTTTTATTCCTTTAGATATGTACTAAATTGTTATTTTTTAAATGATTTTGGACCATTTAAAAATGATTATTTTTTTAATCTAAAAACTAGTAAAAAATTTAGGTCGGACCAAAATGACGCTCTTTGGGCAGTTGTACCTGCAAAAAGTAATAGTGTTTATGTCATACCAGAATAATAATTGCTGATTTTTTTATTAAGAAAATAAAATAAAAAATACGACAATAGAGAATGATTATGTTAAAATTCAAAATATAAGAAAACTTTTATATGTTTTAATTGTTTTCTTGAATTGAATTTTGAATTTTGTGATCCAAATCTTTCACCGTTGTCGAGTTTTTTTTATTTTTTATTTATTTTTCTACTAATAAAATAATCGGTAATAGTTGTTCATGTAATGCACCCTGATCGTGATACACATTCATATTAAAAAAATGACAAATATATTGTCATGTTTCACAGGGGAATCACAAGATGTCGACATATGAATCACACACATTTCACATCATATTTTTTCAGGAGTTTCATGTATATCCTTAAAAAAATTGGAAATTACTTATCCCTTAAAATTCATAATATGATATATATATGTATGTACCTTTTAAACTTCAAAAACTCATAAATTTATTTATTTTATCACCTTTTCTATTAAAAATCATTCTAAATTTATGAAGTGCTCGTTTTATCTTTCAATAAAAAAATAAAAATTTATGAAGTGCTCGTTTTATCATTCTAATTAGTCGGATTGCACTCTTCTTTTTATGGTAGTTGTTATTCATTGCTATATATCAACAAGAGTATAACTAGGGTGTGTTCCTAAGTTCACCAAGTCTCTTTGTGAATTCAATTTTAAAATCTGCTGAATTAGCTTCAAACGACGAAGCTATACTGTTGAAATCTTTCTACCTTATAAGTGATACGTCTATATGTGAAAATTTTAAAATTTCAAATTAATTTAGTTTAAAGTTAAGTGGTTAAAAAGATTTATAAATTAATTTTAATACATTCATTTTTTAGATGTTTTTTGACCACTTGACTCTATACAAAATTAATTTAATTTTTTTTTTTTTTTTTTGCATATAGACACATATCACTCGTAAGGTAGAAAATTTTCAACGGTTTTGATTTGTTATTTAAAGCCAATTAAATAAGTTTTAGAGTTAAGTTCTCACAAAGAAATTTTGTAAAATTAGAAATGAATTTAAATCTGCTATAATCCAAGATTCCTTGAAGTCCCTGAAATCTAAGATCCCAGCAGTTCAACTTTTTATATGCATGTATCTCAAAACAATTCGACGACTAAATTTGAATTGTAGAGATTTTAGAAACACTTTTTATTCGTCTCGAATTCAAGCAGATTAGAATTCTTTGGAAACACCCTAGTTCTATTCTATATATCAATATATGAGAATCTTCTAAATTTTTGTTATCAGTGTTTATCACGTTTCTTACCTTTTCTTTTCTTTTCATGGGTATCAGTGTAGAATAGCAGAAGTAAAAGGTTCTGAACACTGTGGTGCACAGTTTTTAACTTTCAATGTCTACTTCACAAATATGCCCTTAATTTCTCACAAAATTGTAGATATAACCAATGTACATTGAAAAATATCTTGGAACGTACATTTTAATTAGGCAACATATATATTTTATTTGCTTCAAATTTAATATCAAAATAAGAGATATTTAAAAGCCAACATGAAACACTAAAAGTGCTGTTTAAAGAGCCACAGAAAATCCCGATTCTTCATTTAATGCACCCTATTAAAGCTTAGTACTAGAAACGTGGACACAAATAGGGACCCAATAATTTCAGTTGCTTCTAATTTAATACCAAAATAATATGGGCCGACATATAGTTCGGCCCAAATATGGGTTTTGCTTATCATTAATTTTTTTGGGCTTATCATTAAATTTCTTGTTTGTTAAAAGGCCTACATTTCTCCCAAAATTATTGTAGTTATTGGTTGTTCTTTGCACGCAGAGTTTGGCCCATAATTAGGCCCAAAATTGTTGCTTGTTCTTTGTTGTTCACAGTGGGGGCATTCGGCAACAAATGATTAAGAGCTTAAGGAGCGCTAAGGAACTGATGTTCAGTTGTCTTAATCTGTGGGTGAAGGATTAAGCGCTTAAGGAAGGGGTATAGGTGCCTTAAGGTCCGGGCAGATGATTAAGATCTGGGCAAAAGGAGACTAAATGAGGAGTTCTTAATCCGCGCTAAGGAATTGGTGTTCGGCAGGATTAAGCGGCTAAGAAAGCTAAATGAAGCGGATTAAACCTTAAGGAGGCTTAATCCATACTTGTCGAACAGCCCCAGTAGTTTATAATCCACAAATTTTACCGTTTTGTTTAGTGCGCGAAGATACAAAAATTAACACTTGTTGCTAGGGGTGTTTATTGAGTCCGGGTTAATCAGTTTTGGACCGAAACCGAATTAGATTGGTTCAAACAGTTCGGTTTCTTCGGTTTAATGGTTCGGTTCGGTTTGTTTTTTAAAATCGAATTATAACTTCGGTTCGGTTTGAAAATCTTCAAAACCGAAATAACCGAACCGACCGAACTTTTATATATTACGAATTTGATCCGGACCCCGTTTATTTCTTAATACCCCGATTTATTTCTTAATAAATTACTTTAAATACTTTGGTTATTTTTTAATGTTCCGTTTTATTTCTTATACCCCGATTTATTTCTTAATATACTTTGGTTTATTACAAAATAATTGCTTTAAATAAACAAAATTAATATATTTCGGTTTGAACCGAACAAACTGAACGAACTGAAATAAAACTTTAGTTCGGTTCAGTTCGGTTGCAATGCTAAATCGGTTCGGTTCGGTTCTATTTTTGAAACCTAATTATAACTTTGGTTTGCCTAGTTCGGTTCGGTTTCAACTGAACCGAACCGATGAACACCCCTACTTAAAAATTTGAGAATAACTTAAAAATACACCAAAGTTTGCGAAAATCTTACGTTATATAATTTTTTTAAATTAACAGTAAAAGTTGTATCGATGTTCTTTTTAAAAAATATATATATATTCGTAGATGATGCATACAATTTTGTAACTCAAATTTAGCTTTTATTCAGAAATTTTGAAATTAAATAATTGCCAACAAATCCAATCTATTAAATAATTGCAAAGAGATACTTGTAATTTAATATAATTTTCAAATTTATTTTAATTTAGGACAAAAGTCTGGAGAGTCCTGGTTTCTAACACAAGATTATTATTATTTGTTCATTGTTAAATTGCTCTAGTTTGAATATTAATTTTAAGAAGAAATAACTTAATTTTTTTCTAGTTGAAAAAAAGACAATGTTATTTTTAAAAAGTTACAGGTTTGAAATCCAAAAATATAAAGGTGCTTTATAAATATGTAATTTTAAAAATTAAGCTTCAATCTTTCTCTTTAAAAAATTAAAAAAATCTCCTTTCAGGCACTAGACTTGCGTACCAGCGGTATTAATTACTTGCTTGTAAGCTTTGTATTGTAAAATGCTCCAAGCCTCCAACTTATATATTTTTGTAATTAAGCTGTTTGTTTGGTAGCAAGTCCCATAAAATTAAATGTGGGCCTTCTTAAAAATATATAATAGATCTTTTGGTTACATTCCGGAATTGCTATCCATGTTGTGGGTTGATATTCCAAAAAAAATATATTAATACACTTCTTAAAAATATATTTAAATTTGGACCTCTCTTGTAAAATATTATTTTTCAAATAAATGTAACATTAAGAAGATAATTTAGTGTTTCTTTACCTCAGAAAAAAAAAAATTAAACAAAAAAGGTGTTTGTTTTTCTTTGCTGTTAAATTGTCGGTGCAATCATGCATAAAATATATAGACACCCATCCTATGTTGTGCCCTTGTTGCTTAATTAGATGAGAATATAGGAAATAAATCTGTTGTTATTCCAACCGTTGATTTTTGTTGAGATTCGCACATGAAAATGTTTTTTCATTGAGATCCGCACATGAAAATTGAACGGTTGAGATTGAAATGACATGTTTATATTATTCCTTTGGAATAACAATAGATTTATTTCCTAGAATGTATGCTGTATGCATATGTAATATTGCAATGATACAAAAATTAATGCGCAAAGAAATCTAAGAATTGTTCATGTTGAAGTACAATTTTTTTTTTTTGCCAAATTAGAACTACCAAAGAGAGCAAATATAGACATAAATCAGACATGCACTTTGGAAACAAAAACATGGCCATGTAACCATGTTACACAATAGTGTACAAGTTGGGGAATCATAACAGTTCTTGTGACAAAATCCTTCACTGTGGTGGTGACGTCAGCATGACGTCCCCACAATTAGCTGGCACACATGCCAAAGAGCATAGGTACGGATGAAGATACATAATTTAAACACATAATTAATTAATAATTCCAATGTCAATCATCATACTTAACTAAGAAATAATATATATTATGAAGCAACTATAGCATAATTTATTTATCAAGTCGCTTTAGTCAAAATGTAACAGAAAAATATATATACTATTCAACTTTTGTAAAAGATAAACAAATTTTGTCCATTAATTAAGAGTTAGGATTAGTAGTTCAGCATTAATTAGAGGCATCTATAACAATTAATTAATATATATAAAGCTATCAACAATTTAACCTAAGATAACTAATTTGGAGGCAGAATTGGAACACAATTAAATTAAATCTAAGCAATATATCATTACTTGTATGGGGACTTTTTTTGTTGCGTCTACTCCATTGCAAATGTACCAAAACTTATACTCATGAATTAACAACCAAACAAAATAGTGTATTAATTAATATGACACAATGCATTCGGTTCTCCATCCAAACAAAATATTTATTATATTTTAAAAAATAAAAAAATTCAGGTTATCTGATCTATGAGCTTGATTGAAATTTCACTTTTGAATTATTACATGTATCCACATTGATTGATTGGTTATGTTGTGTTGTGTTGTGTTGTGTGTTGTGTGTGTGTGTGAGTGATATTTAGCACGCCACCAACAAAAAATGCACCTACTGTGGTCCATTAGGGGCTTTTTTTAGATTTTCTCTTACAAAAGCCAGTTCATGAGGATGGTGAGAGCCATCTCCTAACCCAACCACCACTCAAAGGGTGTGTGTTTGTGTGTTAGTGTGTTTGTGTGCATATAATACAACTTCTAAAAGAAAAGCCCATTCTACTCTCCTAGGATCATCTATGTCCAAAACTATGTTGTAGATTATGTGTCATTTTCGTATCGGTTCGCTCGTAAGTCCGATTGCCTTTCAAACAATTTCACAAATTGAGAATATTGAAGAAGATTATCAAAGTTGATGTTTTGTTAAAAATGACAATGAAGAAGTATTTGTTTCAAAATTTAGATTATCTTTGTTACAATTTGAATATGTTTAGATGATCAAATTTTGATGGTTAGAATTATTTCTCTTTCCAATCCACCATCCATGTGGTTGGGTTAGGCCTACATGCATGGACCCCACAATTTATTTCCTCTCTCTAATAACATAATATAACATTACATACATGATACATGTACAAGTTATAAAGATAGAACCTCTCTCCTTTCTCCTCTCTCTGACGTTTCAAAATCTCTTTATTCTCCAATTATTATTGTCTCTTCTCTGTTTATGCAAGATTCATTGCGTAGCCATGAATTGCCAAATTTTTCTTTTCTACAACGAATCAAATTTAATCATGTATATCATGTGCAACTATATATAATGCATGCTACATATGTATCTAAATTTGACACATGACTGAGTTTAATTATACCAAGGAAATTAATTATATATAGCACTTTTTTATTATGAATAAAGAATCAGAAATTATATAACCTAATGAAGGAGTAACATACATGATATTACAACCAAGTTAGAATAAAACAGTACAGTACAATGAGTCCTACCTATATATATATCAGCATATAATTATATACTTTGATTATTCTTTTTGGAAAATGAATGGTGTGTGTTATAATTTACAACTAATTAATTCACATTTTCTGGTTGGAATGTATCTTTTGCTCCCTAACTCCCTCCTTTTCTTTAATTCACTCCTTAATTTTAAGAAGACAAAGGAGACCTGTGAGGAATTCCCTTTCTTCGTCTGGTGCGCAGCCGATGCGACGCTGACTTTGTATCATTTGGTGCACTTGACCCATCTCGACATTCACCAAAGTCGTCGGTTAAGTTCCCGGTATTCTCCCCCTCAACTCGGCTGCTCTCGCTGCTCCCGTCCTTTTCATGCAGCACAAATGTTGTATCACCATTACTCTTGATCCTAGCAAGCTACATTATTGAAAAGCACACATATAAATAGTGAGCAAATAAATGAAACAATGAAATTAATCACACCTATAAAGCAAATGGTCCATCTAGCTAGTCTATCTATGATAATGTTTTTAATAATGTAAAGATGCTAATGAAGGAAACTAAAGCAAATGATAGATTATAGTTTGCTTTGAATTGTCTAAACAAGACAAGGGGCTAACAATATCAAACAATGAGAAGAGATCTGAAATGAACTTAAAATCGACAATGGCAAAGAGAACGGCTTGCCTTGCAACCGATGGAGCAAAATCTAAAATCGTTCAAGAGAGACCGCGAGCAGACCTCACAAAAGAACGGTGAGGCGGCGGCTTTTCCTGCTGCTGCCCCGACACCTCTTGGCTGAGGCCGCTCGTTCAGAAAGAACACATCGGCACTGTTTATGACATAAGTGTGCACCCCTTTTATGTCAATCAGATGCTCCACCTCCTTCACCCGTACCACCTCGTGGTATGACGATCTCCTAATCTGCACCCAACAACACAATGAATCATTAAAGGAAAAGAAAGAAAACCAAGCAAATTCAAAATGACAAAACCAAGAAAATTCAAAATGTCATTAAATGGATTACAGATATAGTTGTACATTTTAGGTTATAACTAAACCTGAATGACACGGTGGTCGGAGTGCTTCTGGGTCCGGCAGTAAATGCAAAATGCCGAAGAATGCTCGAAACAGTCGGCACAGAACATATTGCACTCATTTCTCGGCATTTCCCGGTGCTCTACACAATGTGTGAAAAATTTAGTCTTGAGCATCGGCTCGAGCCAAGGCGGCGCGAGCATCGTCCCCTCCGTTTCTTGGGAAGTATTATGAACTACTAGAGATGATGAGTTGGAATAATGAAAAGCAACAATGCTAGAATTGAAGAGGAGGAGGCAATGAGAGGCGAAATAGGTGTGAGATTTGTTTGGTGTACTCTTCTTGATCCGTGTGATTATTGTTTGGTGTTCTTTTGGTTTGGTTCCCATTCCAAAGCTCCTCCCAAGTGGGCTTTATTCTCCTTATAACATGTATTTATGACTCTTAACCTTTGATTTAAGATGCTTGCGCTGGCAAAAAGATTTTCAAATACTATATTATCTATCACTCATGCATTATTAGATAATAATGTTTATTATGATTAAGAAGCTTCAATTATGTCCCCATATTAGCCAGATATTAACATGATTCCATCCTTAAAAATATTTAAAATTCAAGTTTATTATATGTAAGTTAACATATGATGGTTAAAAAATGCATGCCTCCACTTTTGATGTTTAATTCCATTATGTCTTAATTTGTAAAACTTTAATAACTTAAATTTTTTAATATAATAATTAAAATAAAATCATTAGATATGAGCTATATAATTTGTGTACATGCAAAATATTATGACATTTCAACTTTATTTTAATTACTATCAAGAGTTTGCTGCTGTATATTGATTTTCGATAATTTTATGGGTGTTGATAATTTAAATTATTAATTTATATCAAAGCAAAATAAAAAAGTGACAATTTTTTTATGTCCATGCAGCTAAAATAATATAAATCACATATCTAACGGTATTTTCTGACATTTAGGTTTTAGAATTTTTATTGTTAGAAAATAAAAAAATATAGCCACAATGGAAGCAAAAAAAAAAATGAAGATCCATACACGGCCAATGAATGAGGGTTAATTGACTCCCTTATTTTCGAAATTTTTGTACTTAAATGATTTTACTATATATATAATTTTAAGTTAAATGCTATAAAATTATAAATTTGACCCATACTTTTGTCCAAATTTTATAAGATTTGACCTCCATACAAAATCTCCGAGTTTGACCTCATCATAACTTGAAAGTGTACCTCCACCGTAAAATTATAAAACAAAAGTTTTCAGTTAATATATATTATGTTGTATAATAAATATACATTATACAACATAAATTGAAAGTCAGAAAGAAATTCATTACATTCAATTATGACGTTGTTAAAATTAAAACATATTTATTTACAAAAATGAGGCTAATGAATTGTACAAATTACTATTTTAATTATTTAATCATACTTTTTTAGAACAATTAATATCAAATCTCGCAATCACTCACATTTTCAGGCTTATAATGACATTACATGGACAAATAAAAATAAAAACTTTGTTTATTGATTGATTGATTGATTTATTTATTCATATTATGAGTTTTATCTTGATCATGACACAGCAGCTAGAACTCAATCTAATTCAAGTTTTGCAACAAAATATAATTTAAACGTCTGAAATAGATCTAATTAAACCGGTTAACTTTTCAAACTATGGATATAAAAATATTTTATTATATGCTCAAATGAAATTATCAAAAGAAAATCATTATTCTCCGAAGATAAGTAATATACTGCTAATTAATGAAGTGCGAGCCTGGGGTATAATGTGCATAGCGCAGATTGGTTCATACTATGGATCAATATCTCTGTTTTGAACGTTCAAAGAGTTGATTTAAACTGTTCAACATGATCTTCATATAAAAATATACTTGTAGATCAACTATTACATTTTTTACAATTTTTTAATATTTTTTTAGAAAGGTAGAAAATCGCTTGATTGAAAAGTTCTATACCATTTAAAAGTAATAAATTTTTTGATCTAAAAAAAAGTTAAAAAAATATAAAATTTAATCTGAAAGTACATTTTCATATAAAGATCATGTTTGATTGGTTTTAACCGACTATTTTTAGCTTTAAAATTAAAAATATTTACCAATAATACGGACCAATACATGCTATGCATAGTACCAATACAGCCTATTAGCCTCACTCTACTGCAAATTGGAAAAATATTATACAAATTGGATGAATTTTTTTTTTTTTTGAAAAAGAAGAGTCTTATTCAGCCTAGTGTAATTAAATTCATTAAAGTTTGTAATTAAATTCTTTAAAATATTGAAATGTATAAAAAGACAAATATGTCCTCATATACTCTGTTTTGCACTTATAATCATGTCTATTAATGGTCCAGTTTAAATGATTTTTCCAACTAAATGTCACAATCAAATTCTCGGAAATGATCAAAATATTAGATTTTTATAATTTTTTCTTGCATTCAAGCACTATTTTTTAGTTTGGGAGAATTTCATTTATATCCTTTAAAAACCTCAAAATTACATATTCCCCCACCAAAATTCATAATATCATATTTACTCTTAATTTCAAACAGTAACAAATTAATCACCTAATTATTTGTATTTTCTATTAATATTGATTTTAAATTTAGAAAGTGCCCATTTTACCATTTATTAAAAAATAAATTACCAATTTGAATCATTTTATGAATTACCAATTATACCTAAGAAAAATATAAAGTATTCTATTTGATCATCAGTTGCTGTCTCTTATGTAACTTAATTACATAGTAACATTTAGGCATATATATGAGTGTGCATCATAAGTAAGAAAATAAACAATTTACCATCACAACCAATCAATTAGAAAACTGGATATTTTTGTTAAACATACTACAAATGTTTTTTTAATAAGGGGCAAAATGAATACTTCATAAATTTAATAAAAAATATTTGAATAGAAAAAAAATAAATTGGATAAATTTGTGAGTTTTTAAAGTTTAAAACAATACATATATGATATTATGAATTTTAATGAGAAAAATACGTAATTTGAAAGTTTTTGAAGGGTATACATAAAATTTCCCCTTTTAATTTTCCTTTCCAACTACTCATTATAAAAAATAAGACTTTTTCTTCACTGTTAACTATATAAAGGACTAACATAAAGTTTGGATATTGACTTGAGAGACCTCAAGAAAGGAAAGGACCGCAGGAAAGATCTATTTTGTGAATATAATTTATAATTTCATGACAAAATCAAATGTGAATTTATACAAAAATACACCTATTTTGACATATCTCAATAGTCACTAACCAAAATGATTAAATTTTGATTTTGTTTTACTTGCCCAAATACAAGATAGATTTGTACTATTTTTGTATCTTTTCTCTCTTTGTTTTCTCATTCTCTCCTTGCTCTGTTTTGAATCTGCATTTTCTCTGACTTTATAATTTGATTAAAATGATCGAATTGCCTCCCTATTTTTTTTTTTTCAAGATTTGCTATGCTTGATGCAAAAACTTTATGTTCTGTTCGATGGTAAATTTTGTGTAATGGGTGCAAGCTTTTTAAAAATGATTTGTGCTCTGTTAGCTGATAATCACATTTTCAATTCTATATATACTGAGGTAATTAATATCATTGAAGTATAAAATTAGAGACTTGACTACTATCTTATTCTAAAAAACCCTTGGGAAATTAATAATTTGTTGTTCCTCTTTTTTTTGTTATGTATACAGATGAAACATTTAAAAAAAAAATCAAATTATGATGAAGTAATTGTCATTTTAATCACAATGATATAAAGTAATTAGTAATTTTGTATTCTTTCTAAAAGTATCTTGTCACCATTTGAAATTTGCAACATGTCTCACAAATTAAAATTAAAATAATGCAATTGTAGGGATGGAGATGGTTTGAATGCTATTGAGGATTAATTTACAAAATGGAAATATTCCTTGCTCTCATTCCCCATTGAAACTATAAAATGTGTTTTGATATATTACACTACAAACTAATAAAAGCTAGACATTGACAGTGATTGAATGGGCTAATTATATCATAAGGATGCAATGTTTACAAGTATATTATTTTTGAGAAAAAAAATCCTTGTGTTTTTTTTGAAATAAATTGTTTATAATAAATTTTCTTTAATATTATTTGCTTGCATAGAATTAATTAAGTCTTTATTCTATGAACCTTCAAAATATATAATGTTATAATATTAAGGTGTCCGTTTGGTGGCATGTCCCATAAAACTGGGCTAGCTTTTTTTATATAAATCTTTTGTCTAAACTTCTGTGTAGCTATTTATGTTGCGGGTTGATACTTAACCTGAAATGTTACTCTGAATTGGAGATATCTCGTAATAAAATGGAATATACAACTTGTCAGACTATTCCTTATTCACATAATTAATTAATATCTATAATATTGACCAGTAGCAAGAATTAAAGGAGGCCTAATTAATTAGGGAACGACTAATAGTCCCCTCCATTCTATCCCCTAAATGTCCCCCTAACTAACTTATCCATAAAAAAATACAATGGAGACCACTAACTAACTAGGAGAAATATTAATTACTTGGGGGACCACTTAAATTTGAAAAAAAAATTACAACTGGCGGGCACATGTATGAACAGTTATGCGCGCAAGTATTCATATATAATATATCAAGTATTCATACGTAAGATATTAAGTATTTAAACAAAAAACTGGACATCAATTTTCTTTTCTCTCTAGTCACACACCTTTTACATGTTTTTAGAAGTGGGTTTTTTTTTCCGTTTAATCTAATCAATATTTCTAACGATCCGTGAGGAATTTTTCAAATCTAAAACCACGAATATTTTCTACGTAATTTTCTCTTTCAAATGAGATCCATGATGAAGTACTTTCGGATTCTTCGTAGTTCAAGTACTCATATCTCGGCATGCAAGTATTCATACCTCAAGGAGCAAGTATTCATACCTTGTCAAGTATTAATACTTATTCAATAAAGAGTCATTTTGCTATTTCAAATTGTTTAGAAAATAAATTTGCCTGTGCAGGGAATAATTTCATAAAAGAGTAGGTCTAATATCCTACAAAATAATATACAAATGAATAAATTTTAAAAAAATATTCATATTAAAACTTAAAAAGTATTCATACTAAAACATATAAAGTATTCAAAATATAACTTTTAAAGTATCAATACTATAAAATATTCATATTGCAAAGTATTCATACTAAAACATATAAAATATTTATACAAGAACATTAGAAGTATACATAACAAAATCAATAAAATTAATCTTACTAAAATAATATAAGTATTCACACTACAAGGTATGAATACTTGCTCGATGAGGTATGAATACTTGCATGCCGAGGTATGAGTACTTGAACGACGAAGAACCCGAAAGTACTTCATCATGGATCTCATTTGAAAGAGAAAATTACGTAGAAAACATTCGTGGTTTTAGATTTGAAAAATTCCTCGCGGATCGTTAGAAATATTAATTAGATTAAACGGAGAAAAAAAAACCCACTTTTAAAAACATGTAAAAGATGGGTGTGTGACTATGGAGAAAAAAAAGTTGATATCCAGTTTTTTGTTTAAATACTTAATATCTTAGGTATGAATACTTGATATATTATATAGGAATATTTGCGCGTATAAGTGTTCATATATGTGCGCACCAGTTGTAAATTTTTTCAAATTTAAGTGATCCCCCAAGTAATTAATGTTTTTTCTAGTTAGTTAGTGGTCACCATTGTACTTTTTTATGGATAAATTAGTTTTTTTTTTTTAAAACTTGGCAGAGGCTACCAAGGCTTTATTGATAGATGTGTTTATGGATAAATTAGTTATGGGGACATTTAGGGGACCAAATGATGGGGGACAAAATCTTTACTCAATTAATTAAATGCTGTTTTTGTTTACTAGATTGTCGGTGCAATTATCAAATTTTCAAGTTTTATGGAAGTCAAAGCTAAACAAATTGAATCACTTTCCATGGATTAACTTTTATATTGCATTTGAAAAAAATAAAATAAAACAATGGATTGTTTTTGTTTACATTACTCCGTAAAGTGCTAATTGATCTGTACTATGAATCTATATATTTCTTTTCAAAAAGAAAACAGTTGATTTTAACAATTCAATATTACCACGGAAAAAAAAATTGAAAATCAAATTAATTTTTTCCTAATCTATAACACACACTGATCTGCACTTTACAAAGTAATTCAGTCTGACTCGTTGCATTTACTCTATTGAATGAAAACAACACACTCATGAAGCAATAAACTGCTATGATAAATTACTTGCTTCAAATCCAACTTTTGCATCCTGTCAATCTGCATTAATGGGTGATTTATTATTAACAACAAAAAGTTGCACCTAATTAGGGATTTTAAAATAGTTTTATTACATAAAACCGGTTCATGAAGAAAGCGTGAACCATCTCCCAATAAGAGACCATCGATAAAAGTGTGCATAAAGAACTTCAATAAAGGCCGCAAGCCCAATTCCAAAAATAAGAGACTACAAACTATAAAGTGAGTCCATTCGGATCATCTGTGCCTAAATCTATGTAGTACATTATGTTCTATTATTAGAGAACATTTTTTTATATTTATTATTATTATTGTTGTTGTTGGTTTCTTTTTTGTCACCACAAATTAACTTTGTATATGAATCTAGCACATAATTGTTAATTTACTCTGAATGGAGTCTAAAGCTGCTTATGAGCCGAGTTGAGTCGAGTTGCTAGCTAATCAAGTTTCGTGTCAGAAACTCCAACTTGGATTCAACTCGCGAACAACTCGAATCAACTCGAGTCGACTCGTGAATAGTACATAGTTTATCAAATTTAAAATTACCAAAACAAAGTCTAATAAAATAAAGAATACATAATTTATCATAATAGTGCACAATATAAAACTTTACATAATAAAACAATAGCAAATACATAATTAAATAGTACAAAGTTTATCAAATTACTAAACAGTACAAAGTCAAACAAAACATTATATAGTTTACCAAGTCAATGAGTCAACCGAGTTAATTTCGAACCGAGTTGGAGGCAACTTGGATTTAACTAGTGAGACAACCGAGTCAATGAACTCAAGTCAGTTTTAACTCGTGTTGTTGGTGAGTTATATCCGAATTGATTCCGAACAAGTTATAAGTCATGAATTTTTTTGTGCACACCTAATGGAGTCCCATATAACTAGCTAATGAACATATCTCCATGGCATAAACTTAATTGCATTGGTACTGTAAAACAAATAGAAATACCAAAAAAAAAAAAAAACAAACAGAAAAGGAATTACAAAAAAATAAATAAAATAAAAGTATGTTATATCTTATATACAAAAACAAATTAATAAAACAAACGCCGGTTCTCTTAGAAAAAATATTCTATAATTTAAAGAGTGAGGCTATGCTTCTAAAATATTTAAACTTTGATGTATAAGTACATTTTCATATGGAGATCATGTATTCATGTTGAACGGTTCATATTAATTATTTGAATTTTAAAAGTGAACATAATGATCCATAGCACGGACTAACGTATATGAGCTATGCATAGTACTATAGCCTCACTCTAATTTAAAATCATGCTACAAGAATGAGATAGTGTCTGCGAGGATAAAAAGTATCTATTTGCAAGGGTATACTGACAGAAAAATATTTTTTTATTAATAATGGAAGTATCCGCGAGAGTATATATACTATCTCTCGCGGGTATTGTCCCATACTCTCATTTATCTTTCGTTCCATTGAAATAGTAATTGAGAATAGAAAGAAGAAACAAGTGTGGGTACAAAAACAATATTGATATTGTGTTAAAAATATTTCTATGTGAGCAACAATAAAGTAAATAATGTGTTTGTCTATGTATTAAATCATGATTTTTTATTTTTTTTTGATAAAAGTGGGTAAAGTCTGCATTACAAAGCCATAATTATTTTCTAGATGATACCTAACAAATTATCATATCTAATTTACTTTCTTTTTCATCTTATCAAAATTTAGATCTCCTTTATGGTAACGTCAAAATGGATTTGAAATTTGTTTAATTTTAGATTATTGTTAACTCCCGAATACAGTTCCGAGCAGTATTTTAAATTTTCAAATCCGATAGAATTTTTTTGAAAATTTAAAATTAAAATTTTTTTGAATCAATTTGAGTTTTTAAGAAAATCAAATCCGATCGAGTTGAATTCATCAGATCTGATCAGAAAACAAATCAAATCAGATTTTACCTCTTCTACCAAAAATTATGACCAACTAAAGAAATTAAAGCACTAACAAAAAATTATGACCAAATAAAAGAAAGCACAAACAAAAAATTATGACCAACTAAAACAAAGCACTAACAAAAATAATATGAGCAACTTAAAGAAAATAAAACACAAAAGATTACCAAATTAGAAGAAAACAAACAGTATGCATTGAGTTTTCACTACCAGCATGCACACATTTATTCATTATAGCTATGGAAAGTTTTAATTATCATTTAATACTTCTAATAACTGGACTATATCTTTTGCTCCCCCCCCCCCCCCCCCCACATTTCAGGAATTTTTCTGACTAAAAAAACGGAGCCCTACGAGGTATCCCCTTCCTGTTCCTATGGCGGGGACGGAGAGAAGGCAGCGGCAGCCTTGCTTCCTTTGGCACACTCGATCCGTCTCCACCTTTACTAGCATTCGTCAACCTTCCGGCATTTTCATTCTCGACTCGGTTGCTTTCATGTTCACCCAACACAAACATCGCATCACCATTACTCTTGATCCTTGTCAGCTGCATTGTCAAATATCAGATAAAATGGTTATGAAAACATTCAAATTAATTAAGAAAATAATCAGAAGATGGCAGGGGTCTGTGGAAATGCTTGGTGAATTTTGTATGAAATTGCTATAATCCATATAAGAGTGAGCCTATGGTACTATGCATAGCGCAGATTGATCAGTACTATGGATCAATATTTTCGATTTTAAAGTTCCAACAACTGATCTGAACTGTTCAACATGATCTCTGTATGAAAATATACTTGCAGACTAAATTTTAAAATATTTTTACTTTTTTTTTAGATAGGTAGCTAGTTGATATCTGGTGACTTGCCAGTTAATGATATAATTCCAGTTAAGTTTTTGGGAAGCTAAGATTCAAGTTAATCATGCTCGAGATTTGATGTGAAATGTATACCAGTAGTTTAGTTTTGCTTAGGTAATATTGTAAGTATATTCTTAAGTTTTAACTGTTTTGAGAATGAACCAAGCAATTATATGCCTTTCATTTAAAAAAATGCAAGACATTAATCAGACACATACAAATGAGTCGTTCAGACTGTTCAATCTATCAAAAATGATTTAGAAATATCGGAAATACGACAATAGCAAATAAGGGATTGACTTGCCTTGCACCCGATGGAGCAGAACCTGAACTCATAAAGGAGAGAGCGCGAGCAGACCTCGCAAAAAAAAGGAGAGGCAGCAGCTTTCCCTGCAGCGGCCCCGATCCCCTTTGGCTGGGGCCGTTCATTCAGAAAAAACACTTTTGCACTGTTTATAACATAAGTGTGCACACCCTTTATGTCGATTAATTCCTCCACCTCCGACACGCGCACCACCTCATGGTAGGATGATCTCCTAATCTACACGTAAAGAAAAAGGAGATTGAAAAAAAGGAAGTTGAGATCAACATGATATATGTTTAAATGATTAAATTATAGATGGTAATTCTAGCAAGTAATTAAGGGACATATGAACATTGATAGTATGTGATAGATGTAATCTCGAGAATTTGATATCAGCGGTTTCGTATCTTGTTATCTAACTCTTGGTTTCAATAAGAAATCGGTTGGGGGGGGGGGGGGGGGGGCAATTTGTATACCTGAATGACATGGTGATTCTCATGGTTTTTGCCCCGGCAGTAAATGCAAAATGCTGATGAATGCTGAGAGCAATCCACACAGAACATGTTGCATTCGTTTCTCGGCATGTTGAGGTGATCACCACAAGGTGCGAAAAACTTGGTCTCCAGCATTGTCTCCAGCCATGCTGGTGCAAGTGTGAGCATATTTTCCTTTTCAACCGGAATTTGCGCCATCTCCGCCACAGCGATAATGCCGAATTAGGGATCTTAGGAGAAGGATTAAACACTCCAAGGGATTATAAACACTCCAAGGAAGTACACATGTCACCTCGCGACGCTCCAATGTTGCCATGTGGCAATAATTTGCAACTGAAGAGTTACAAGGAAACGAAAAGAAAGGATTTTTTTTGAGGAAACGGAAAGAAAGGATTGATGGACGGCTCCGATTGAATGGTTTTGATAGATCAATTTCCAGCCTGTTGGATTTGAGGAAAGTTTATCTTTGGTTCCCTCGTCATGCTACCTTGTTTTTGTTGATATCTCTGCTTGCTTAAGAAACGGAGGTCTCCGTTCGGCCCTGAATTGTTGCCAAGTCAGCAATGGCGTGAAGTTAGCGGCTTGGATTGATTGTAATATAGAAACAAATAGTGTGGTTAAAGTTGATGAAATTGTAGAAAGTACTGTTAGTATGGATTAAGCCCACAGGTTCTATTTTATAATGATTAGAAGGAATTATGAAACAGTTGTTTCTAATTGTATTCCTTGGGCAAACTGTTTTAGTATATCTTTTTACCAGCAATGATTAATTATGCATTTACTGCTTGTTTATTATGTGGCTTGTTTAATTATGTTTAAATTAAGCATCTGAATTCTTTCTCCTATTTTAACCATACATAGTTTTGTAATTACATTTTTAATGAGAAATATACATGAATTCTATTCATCATGTATATTTCTAATGACAGGCTGACAGCATTATTAAAAAGAAAACTGCTCCTTTTAATATTTTCAAGCTACAGTTACATAATCTTCTATGAAGCAAATATTGATTGTGCATTTTACATCTAAAGTACAATTACACATGTTGTTCTAGTTGCCTGTTCAATTGTACTTGTGATAAAGTACTTGGACTGTAAAAACTATGCTTGTTACCATTGTTACCATAGTTAGAAGGATCCGCATCTGCTGCGATTCTTCGCTCATGAACAGTGACCACCGATTCCTGCTTTTTCAAATCCAACCATTAAATTGTTTTGAGATTCGTGCAAGGAAAAATGAGCTACTTTGAGATACGTGCACGAAATTGTTTGACTGCCAGATTTGGAAAAGCAGGGATTTTAGAGTTACTGTTCACCCTCTTCGGATCGCAGCAGATGTGAATCCTAGTTAGAAACATGTATTGAGTGGAAATTAAGTTGGAAATATTATATTTAATTTCCCTGGAATAGGATACTTGTTTTTATTATGGGCATGAGAGCGGTCTGATGGAATAATAAAGAAAAAAGAGTTGTATACCTTGTAGGTGAATATGTTATTCTGGGGAAATTTTTATTTATAGAGATTGTTATTAAATAATAAAGAAAAACAGAAAGAGTGATGAGGTTTTTCAATGAAATAGATGAATCTTAAAAAAAATTCAGATTCAAACTTTGGATCCACAAAAAATATTTTCAGATCCAGACTTTGGGGCTGAAATTTTTTTTTTTTGAATACAAAATGTTTTATGTCTCAGAAAAATTCCAACCACCCTTTCTATTTCAAAAAAATTCCAGTTGCTGTTGGAGAATATATCTTAGTGATCTTTCTATTTGAAAAAAAATCCAGCCACTCTTTCTGTTTCAAACAAAATTCCAGTCACTGTTTGAGAAAAAAAATCTAACTACTCTTTCTATTTGAAAAAAAATCCAGTCACTCCTTGTACAAAAAAATCTTAGCGCTCTTTCTATTTGAAAAAATTATGACCACTCTTTCTATTTAAAAAAAGCCAATCATTAGATGTGAAAAAAAAAACCGGTTCCAAAATATTTACACAATTAATTTCTCTTGTGGAGCCATTTTTATAATCATCAGTATTTACTATTTAGACAGATATATTATATAGATTAATTAAAAAAAAACAACCAGAGGAAATATATACTTCTTAAAAAGAAAAAGTTCTAAAATTTATGGTTACCTAAATGTCGAGAGTTCAATTTCTCCTCACGATTTTGTAGGTTTTGTGAAGATTTTCAAAAAAAAATTCATGACACCAGCAACTGTATTACAAATTTTGTATAGTATAAGTCTAAAGGGAATTTTTACAATTTCCAAAAAACAAACAAACAAAGACCCAATATCAGAGCGCTCCAGCAGACAGTGATAGATGGGCTATTTAAGGCTTTTCCAGCTTGTGATCTTTTTCAATTTTTAGTTTCTTTGACTATTTTGGGCTTAAGAGTGATTGAAAGTTTGAAAATTGTAACTTTGTATTTGTATATTTATTTCTCTGTTTTCAAAGGGAAAGGACCACATATTCCTGACTTGGAATAAGTTAAAAAAATTTAAATTGTTTCATGAAATCAGAAATATTTTCATTCCTGGATGAAACAATTGTATAGCGCGTTTTCAGACTTGACAAAATGGTAGCAATAATAGTGTTTTTCCTTATTATAATTTTTGAAATAGAATTTTACCTGTGTTCTAATATTTTAATAATGCTAGTGTTTCACAGAAACTAGGTCCAAAAATGTCCCAAAATAAACAAATTCTGACTTGAGACCCAATATGAGAACCCTCAAGTTTTCCGACAATGACAGATGGGCTATTTTGGGCTTTTATAGTTTGTTATCTTTTTCAATTTTTAGTTTCTTTTATTATCTTGGGCTAGGAGTTGATTCCTTGGAACCTATTTCTATTATTTTCAAGGGAAAGTAGCCCATAGTTCTGACTTGGTCTCAAATCTAAATAATGTATATACATAAATTGAAGTCCGTCTATCATATGTTATTCATATATTGAAGTCCGTCTATCATATAAACGAAAAACAGACAAACTGAAGTTTTATTTGGTTTAAAAAAAATTAACTAAATTGATTGAAATAAACTTATCGAACAAATTAAAACTAAACTGAACAAACCAAACTAAATTTCAGTTTGTTCGGTTCAACCGAAATAAGAAGATTCATCATAAAATAAATATTTTTAGATGGATTTAATTTTTTTGGTTCGATTTAACCAGTTTTAAACAGAAACATGCAACAAACATGCATTATGTCGCAATTTATGGCTTTTTTTTTAAACGTTTTGTTCGGACAGATGAAGGATTTAAAAGTTTTGGTTGGTTTGGTCTAACCGGTTTAAAAGTTTTCTTAACAAAACCAAAGAAAGCTATTGAATTGATTTTAAAAAATGAACCAAACTGATCCATTAAATTGGAAAAACTGAACCGTTTAATCTGAACTCTCTTGGAAAAGAAAAAGAGACCAAGTATGTCAATCAATTTCCTACCGAATTATTTGGTCATACTTGCATGAAATGATAAATACTTGATCTATGTTTTTCCATATATAAGTTTACAATAATAAATTATATGTAATTTTTCTACCCAACATAATTGAAAAACCAATTTAAAAGGGTGAATAAGTCATTTAATTGACAAATTAAGCAATTAAAATGCTTGGAAAATCTAATTGCCTAAACGACCACAAAATTGGATAAGTGATTTCTTCAATTAAATTTAATGGTAATGATCTACATATTAAACCATAAAGTTTTATATGAAGAACAGGAAAAATCTCCAAAGGCTTGATTTTATATGAATTTTTGAAAACGTGAAGACATTTAGGGGTGCACAAACAAGATACACCTAACAAAACTTCATTTATATGCTGCTGGGTGCAATCTGGGTACGATTAAAAGTGATATGGAAAGTTGGACCCACCAGTCAGCTTCTGAGTTCGTATTTTCGCTGGAGAAGCAAGATAGACAGACATGGTCGATACATTTCAAACCAGAGTCTACATCCTGTCGGTGAATCGGCTCACAAGCACCACGACTAACTAAAGATGAGCGCCAGCTTAACTGGATTCAAAGTTATTTCAAACCCAGGTACCAGCGTCTCTAACTTCGATTCGGGCACGACCCGATCTTACTCAGAGCAGGGTTATACGCGGCTCAAATGAAACGCGTCTATCCAAAACCTAAAAGGACACTGATTAGGCAATCCTTATGAGACTGCCAAGGGTACCCACTCGTCAGTCCCTTCTTCTTCCCTCAAGCAGCTCGAAATAAAAAAAAAAAAAAAAAACCAAGTCAAAAATCGAAGGGGAAAGAGCTTTAATACCGAGCTTACCTGCAATCGACTAAGCTCGAGACCCTCAACACGCTGGTCAAAACTATTAACCAAACAGGGAATCGCTTGAATTGAATCTCACCAGCACTGACAAGAGCTTAATTGAGCCAATTTGGCCACTGACAAGAGGTTAAAATGATCATTAGAACATGTTAAGCTTGAGTTGAACATGCTCGCTGTCACTTTCTCATAGCCCTGAGGCACAAAATCAAGAAAAGAACAGGTTTAGCCCGGTTTCAATCCGCAGGGCACCATATCCTTACATACAGCTGTTGCCTCTTGTGTGGTCCCCTTGGGCACTTGCCTTGTGCTCAGGAGAAGATAACAAAACAAGAGAACCTCCTCTTGCCCCTTGCTGTTGTGCATGAGTGGTTCAATTGATCCAAGCCCTTGGTTCTAACTGGCTTTGTATGTGGATTCAAATTTAAAAGAGATTAATTATAAAAATTAATATATATATATATATTTTTAATTTAAGATGATTTTTTTAAGTTATCGAACCAAACAATATACATTATGTTGTAATTTTAATTTTTTTAAAATGTTTGGTTAGGATGGATGAATGGCTTAAAATTTTTGGTAGGTTCAGTCTAACTAGTTTTAATTTTTTTTTAACCAAACTATTAGATAGGTTTTAAAATATAAATTGAACCGATTCATTTAACCGGATAACTTGAACCATTTAATCTGAACTCTCATAGTTCGATTTAAAACCGATTAATCCGGACCCCAAATGAACCCCACTAGAAGCAGGAACCTTTACTTAGGAGAAGAAGTAACAGCTAAATATATGTTCATGTACGAACGCAACAGAAAAAGATAGAAAAACAGCTAGAGACATGACGAGACCAAGTATGTCAATCAATTTCCTACGGAATTATTTGCATGAAATGATAAATACTTGATCTATGTTTTTCCATATAAGATTACAATAAATAATTTGTAGGTAATATTATTACAAAATCTTTTCGGAATTTCATTATCGTGTATATCGATCTGTTTTTACAAAATCAATTTAGTATTAGCTTTTCCATATACAATATGTAAGGAGCGATTATAATTAATAACCCTATAGCAAAATGCAAAGGAAAGGCAAATGGTAAAAAATGCCAAATTATTATAATATATTATAATATATTCTAATCTACTTATAGGATAAATATTTAGAGGTATGTCCTTTCTTTGAATATTTACACTGCAAAAATAAAATGTATTAAAAAGTAATTCCGTAATAAAAAGTAAATTTACTCTAATAAAATTTTTCATGGGTATAGTTGGCTAATAAATTATGAATCTAACTTTTTTCATCCCTCAATGGTTTCAAACACACGCACACTCTCTCTCTTTCTCTATACACCCCTTTGTTTAATTCCCATTTTAATAAAATCTTTATTTATCTTTGTCAAATAAGCAACATAATACAATAGGATTATGATGTACATATAGAAAACAGAGAATTTACAAAAATAAGCAATAATAAATTAAAAAGAAAATACAAATAACAACTAACAACAATAAATGACCATTTTAGAATAAGAAAAAGCGGTGAAAGCAAAAAGAAAGCTCATAAAAACCATATATAACATAATAAATAACCAATGATTTACAAACCTCCACAAAATTAAGAAAATTATAAGGTTTCTCTACAAATCACCAATTTAAAAAGTAAACCAATTCTAATATATATAAAAGAAAATTTATAACATATGTTTGTCTGATGTGCAAATTTTCTTCACAAGTTTGAATCTCGGTCCTATCTTGGATTTTATTCACAAAATGCTAGTGATAACTGTTAATTCTCTCTCTCTCGGTAATAAAATTTCAGAAACACAAAAAAGTTAGTGGTGTACTGGTGTTCGTATGTTGATATCCCATTAATTTCCACACCTATTGACTTCCAATTTTTTTGACCAAGTCCTCAAGAAATTGAATAAATGGATCTCTCACAAAGCTAGACTCCCACAAATATGAAAAGTACTTAAATAGTTGTTTACTTTCATATTTCTTGCTGCAAGTAATCAATACAAAATTAAATGTTGTTAATTATGTCAAAATTTGTGTTGTGTAATTTAGTAGTACTGTCAGTAACATTTATCTGAAACACCAAGAAATAATGGTTCATATATTATATGTTGTGCAAATAAGACATGACACGTATATATCTTAATTTCTCTCATTTCTTTGAGATATTATTGCTGTCCAAGAAAAAAGAAACACAAAACAAAATCAAATGGACACATTTTATTTTAATTTATAGTGCAAATTATTGCTTGTTTGTTTTTATATTATTTTGAAGTATGTTGATGTTACAGTGATATGCTCCCACCACTTAAATTAAAAGATACGATGTAGAAATAGGCATGTACCAAATAAATCCTTTTTTGTGGAGAGAATTTAAAAATTTCATGGTCCTTCTCTCAACTCCACAAAATACAATTGGTGTTTAGAAACAAGACAAAGAAGATATTTTTCCTCTGTTGTTTCCAGAGAATTCTAGTTGTGTGTGTCCTTTTCAAAACCAACCTTGCTGTAATTTTCAAATCAAATTCTTAAATTTTCAAAACCAATAAAAATGTGTGAAGTTTGAAATATTGATTATTAAGGCCCTCATTGTGTATTCAGAAATAATTACATCTATTATTAACAGCTTTTTTGAGGTTAACTTTTTTTTTTTCTCCTTTTTGAGGTAATAGATATTTCCTAACTATCAATTTTCCCCAATGTTCATCTCTATTTTGAGATTTGGTTGGAACACTCTGGAAATAAAACTGAAAATTTAAAGCATACACGAGAAAACTTTTGTCATCTAGTGTTATTTTTTTTTAGAACCGATCGAGTATAATTTTAATTTTCACAGTTACTGATAAACTAACGTTTTCACATTTATGTCTTTACTTTTAATACTTATCCTTATAATTTAAAATTTAAATATCAAACATAAAATGGTTTGATATAATCTATATTATTTTCTGTGAATTTGTAAAAGATTATGACTATTGAACATTATTGTGATTGCTATTAAAAGCTTGTAAAAATGCACTCACGTGGGTAATTTGTAGAAGTTAATTTTCTAATTTCATGGTTCATATAAAAAATAATTAAAAATGATAATGCATAAATTTTATGTGTCTGTAGAGAAAATAATACATATTAAATTTAACGGTTCTATTTAGCATATATTTAGTGTTAAATTTTTTGTTTCGAAAATTAAAAAGTGGTTGCACGATGGATATACAAAAATTGAGGTATTTGAATAAAAAAAATAATCACATATTATAGAGGGCGTACTTTTAAATTAGTATATAGTAATTAAATAAATTAATTTTGGGGTTAAGAATGTAAATATATATGGGAACAATACATACCAAGATTAAAGTGAAAATTTGCACCCACAAAATTATAGTGGCTGAAGCCTCAACAGCTGAGATCCCAAAATAAAAACAAAACTTGGTAGTAATTCCAATGGAATCTATTGGAATAAAGAGGAATTTCAATGGATATATTGAAGAATAGTGGAAAAACACCACATCTGCTGCCATAGATGTGAGAATGTTTTAAGAAAAAAAAAATAGGAACGTTTAGATCAGAGAAACAATGATAATTAAATATTTTAAGATGTGACAATGTAAAAAAATAAGGAAAAATAGAGTTCATGTAAAAAAAGTTGAGGTCCAAAATAAAACAAAACAGTTGTGGCTGTACTGTAAATGAGCTGATCTCTTTTGAGGCAATGACTGCCACTATATCTATAAATGAAGTAAAATTACAATGAAATGAATAATTAGTTTAAACCATATATTAGTTAATCAAATTAATATAGTTTCATTATTGTTTCGCCTTACTTTGTTAGATTCAAATAATAATTATATTTTAATTCCAGTACCTTTTAAGACCCCATAACAATTGGCGTTGAGTAAAATTTGTTAACATGTAATTAAATTCATTCAACATGAGTAAGTGATCTCGTGATTTCAAAGTCTATTGACCCGTTTTAAGATAAACTTGAGCAATTTTTTGTTATCAATCACCATGAGCAATTATATATGGGTTGCACGGTCAAAAACAGAAACCAAGCTCAGATTTATTTGTTTATATCTTGGAAACATGCATGCTCACGTTTTGTTGATAAAAACTTGAGCATATATTCATGCATGAGGTGTTTGCTTTACTATTGCTAAATTTAACAAGTTTCGGTTGTTCTACTTTGATCATGATTCAAGGAGGTTCCATTAATTACTAGACACAAAAGAAAACAAATTTACTATTGCTTTACGTGTGGTTTGGAACTTGGAAGGAAAGAGAACAAATTCATACACTTTTATGTACCACAAAAAGGTAATAAACCATCAGACGAAAAAAGCTTCAATTAATTGTGGTGAATATATAATTTGGATTCTGGTCCATCTGTGATTTTGCACTGGGATTGATCAGGTAGTTTATAGTTATAGAAGGTTCTAATTCATTCTGTGGACCAACACTAAGTATTATTGTGAGACATGTTGCACTGGGATTGATCTATATAAATAGGAGGCACTAGACACAAAAGAAGGTAAGAGCATAGCAACCCAAAGCATCCAAAGCCTAAACTAAGAGCATAGCAACCCAAAGAATTCAAAACCTAAACCCTAGAACAGTAAACAATTTGTGATATAATTAATGGCCATGGCTACATGCTTTGGAGCATCACCCGTGTACTGCACCCCGACCAGAGGTTCTATTTTGGTCGGGAATGTTCGGTGCTGTGCCACACCAGCACAAATTACTGCTTCAAGGAGGTCGGCAAATTACCAGCCAAATTCATGGGACTACAACTTGCTTGAGTCCTTAAAAACCGACCGCATGGTAATTACTAAATTATCAGTTACTTAATTATATGTTATTACCAAGTTCTAATTCTTTTTTCTTTTTCGATTATATAAAATTTATTATTGGATAGTTCTAGTAATTCACATCTAGTATACTTCTTTTACATTAATTATTCATGAAAAATGAAATTGTTGTAGTATACTTCTTTTGTATATTCACATACATAGCAACAAAAAAATGTCAACAACTTCTTAATTTGATGATGTTCTGAAGTTCTAAATGCATTTACGAACATATAACTGATGCAATTGTTAAAGAGATGATCACAAAATATAAAGGATCACTTTCCAACAAATTAATCAATTATCTATAGCAAATTAATTAACATAGGTTTATTATTGTTTGTAATGCAGAGCGAATCACATGCAAACTATGAGACACTAAAACAAGAAGTTAAGCAACTCATCCGCAAAGAGACTGAACCTGCTAAAAAACTTCGGTTAGTGGACGCAATGCAAAGGCTCGGAGTTGCGTATCATTTTGATGGAGAAATCAAAGAAGTCCTTGGTTCAATCTCCAAGTCAGAGAGTGCTTTCAAGGAAGATGTTATCTCCATGTCATTATTTTTTAGGTTGCTAAGAGAGAACAGCTTTCCAGTGTCTCAAGGTACTTGTTTAATTAAGCTAAAAGAAAAAAAAAGTTTCAATTTACCAAAGAATGCATTATGTTTTAAAATGTACATAAAATTAAATTCATGTTTAAAAACACTTGACATATATTTTAATTTGTGATCCTCTTTGATATATATCAAAATTCAGTTGTGATATGTGGTTTCATTTGTTTAAAACAATTGTAATAAGAAATTCCAAAATTGCAAAGTAGCTAAGAGTTCTTTAATTTAAAAACAAAAACTACTTTTTTTTGGACAAAACTGTAACATTTTCATTTTTTTGGGGTGTAATTTAGACATCTTCAGTAGCTTCTTGGACAACAATGGAACATTCAAGCCAATCCTACAAAAAGACACAAAGGGACTCCTATCCCTTTATGAGGCCTCATTCTTGGCATTTGATGGAGAGGAGTTACTTGACAAAGCAAGAGTGTTTTCCTCAAAGCACCTCACCGAGGCCAAACCGACACTCGACTCGTACCTAAAAGGGAGAGTTGAGCACACGCTGGAGTTGCCGCTGCACTGGAGGGCTCCAAGGCTTGAGGCAAAGTGGTTCATGGATCAATATGAGAGAGATGAAAAGTTGGAACCAAAGCTCTTGCAATTGGCCAAACTTGACTTTAACCGGGTCCAAACTGTCCATCAAGGTGAAATTGGGAGAATGTCTAGGTACTTCATTAATTTATCCCTTGTTATATATTTGTTTATCAAAATTTCATTTAATTTGCTCTCCGTTATTCTTATGATGCACCTTAGAATATTTGACAATGCGCATATTTCTTTTATATATACAGTCCATAGACACATGCATGTTATAACTTGTATGTTGTTGCTATTTTGATTAGGTGGTGGAGGGATGCTGCACTAGGGGAGAAATTAACCTTTGCAAGGGACCGTTTGATCGAGTGCTACTTCTATGCAACCGGTATTGTGTTCGAGCCACACCTGAGCGAATGCCGGGAGATTGTTACCAAAGTCTTTTCTCTTATTGTGCACTTGGATGATGTGTATGACATATACGGAACCTTGGAGGAACTTGTTCTCTTCACAGATGCCATGGGAAAGTGAGTATTTGAAAACTAGCTAGTATTATTTCCACATTTTCCTTATTAATTCATCCCTAAATAAAAAAGTAATAAATTTGTGTTAAATTAAGGAAGTACAATATTGAACTTAATTTGCAGAAATAAAAAAATATAGATTAAATTTTCTAAATTTATTACTCTGTCTAACACTGGTGTACTTATTATTGACTGTACTGTTTGAATGTATATCTAGATGGAGCCTGGATGCCATGCAAGAACTACCAGAGTACATGAGGCCGATATATAAAACCATTTTAGATACCACAAATGAATGGTCAGAACATGTTCTCAAAGTAGAAGGATGGGATCCTCTCCCTTGGCTTAGGACAGCGGTAAGATTTTGTGCCTTCTTTTATTTATATTTATTTTTGGATGGAAAAGAGCAAGCTGTCAAATTCAGGCTTACAAAATAAGTTTGGTGTTTGTTTATGAATTGACTGTCCAATTTTACAAGATATTGTCCATAGATAGCTACTTGAGAGTAAAGCAGGCCCAATTTCAGCCCAATTCAATACATTCATGTTTCTTATCGTATATTGCCGGAGAAACTGACATTTATTTCTCCATTTTGTCATGATAAATGGCAGTGGCATGATCTGTGCAAGGCCTTCTTAACTGAGGCGAAATGGCACTACGGATCAACTATTCCATCTCTAAACGACTACATAGAGAATGGATGGATGTCATCATCTGGGCCTCTCATGTTGCATCATGTATTCACCTTGCTCGGAGAGAAAGATACCGCAAAAGCTTTGGCTGAGCAAGAGAGTTACCCGAGCATCGTTCGAACTTGCTCTATGATCTTCAGACTTTGCAATGACTCGGCTACACATTCGGTACGTACTTACTCTGGTGTAAACATTTTATGGATACCAACTAATTAATGAGCATAATTTTTTTGAAATTAACAATTCTAACAATTTGTTTGAACAATTATGAATTTCAGGCAGAGCTGGAGAGAGGCGATGCACCATCATCCATCGCATGCTACATGCGTGAGAATGGTGCAAATGAGCACGATGCCCGCTTGGCTATGCATGAATTGACTATCAATGTATGGAAAAAGATCAACAAGGATGCCCTAGGGGCTAATCCCTTCCCCCGCTCCTTAGCCGATGCCTCCATGAATCTCGCACGCATTTCACACTGTATTTACCAAGGAGGGGATGGGCTCGGTGCACCTGATGAGGAGAAGAAGAAGTTGATCAAGGCACTTTTCTTGGAACCTGTTCAAATCAAAGATGAGAAAGTATTTGCCAAGAGCTTATAGTTAAGCTAAATTTGGGTTTTTGGGAGTAAATGTGAAATTATATGTAGTTTGTTTAGAAAGTAGCTTATATAGGATATATAAACGGTATATATATAATGATATATATACCATTGGAATGGAATTATCTAATTTATCTAAACACTAATTATTTTATTTGTCTCCAAATTTAAATAATTGTTGCATCTTTTTTCTATTCAAATTGTCTATATACTAAGTAGTGAAATGCACACCACATTAAAATCTATAAAAATGAAAGTTACGACAATTGATGCTGGCCATCAAATTTCAATTGCCCCGGCCATTTAAGCATTCACTCAACAAACGACAATTGACCCCTTCGGCCCATGAGCTGGAGCAACTAAGGGCCCATTAGGTCAATTACGGCTCATATCAGGCCCATGAAACTGATTATTTTGTGTTTTATATACGCACTTTCGTGCGTCCAACACCCTTCCCATATTAATTAACTACCTTAATTAATCCATTTACATCCCTTTCCATTCCCGCACACTCGCCACATTAATTAACTAACTTAATTAGATCATCTCCACATTAATTAACTACCTTATTAAATTTGATTTAATTAGTCCGGTGTCCGCATCATCACCGCATTGCTCTTTCCTTAGGAAAATTTTACAAATTGTCCTACATTTAAAAAATGTCAAGCAAAATACCACTCATCTAAAATAATTAACAAAATACCCTTGTGAGACTCTCATTCCCCCTCCTTCTCCTTCTCTCATCCTCCCTTCTATTTACTCTAATCAGATTTTGACACCTTCTCCTCTTTTATTGGAATTTAATGAGCGCATAACAAGCAACAAATTTTTCAATTGGATAATATATATATATATATATATATATATATCGAATATGTGTTTTTCAATCAGGCAATAATTTTTTTTGCTCATGTTTTCTAAAGTAAAACATATATTCTCATGAGAGTCTGGAAATTAATCATCATTGTATAAGCATAGATTATTATATTTAGACATATTTTAGTAACAAAATGCAAGTACAAGCGTATTGTACTTGAAAATTTCTATTCACATGCGGATGGTGAAAATTTTAGTTTTTTTTTAATTTCAACTTACACATGAATTTATATATACGGCCACAAATTACTTTGTGTGGTTTGTAGTGTCCTATATTACGCGGTGAAATTTATATATAACGATGGGTTAGTAGATGAGAAAAATATGCATTAAATATAACATTACTTTTTGATGAAACAATACATGACTTTTAAATATTTTATGACAATACTTCATATGAAATTACAAAACACTTTTTATAATTTATAATATTTTTTATAAATAAAATATTCTTGTACTTACGTTTTGTTACTAAAATATGTCTAAATATAATAATCTATGCTTATAGAATGATGTTTTCTAGACTCTCGCATGATAGTATTTATTTTACTTTAGAAAACTTGAGCAAAAAAAAAAATGTTGCTTAATTGAAAAACATATTTTCAATATATATATTATCTAACTGAAAAATTTATTGCATGTCTACAAAAAAATTGTTGCTTGTTATGTGCTCATTAATGTCTAATGAGAGAGGTGGATGTGTCAAAATGTGATGAGAGTAAATAGTAGGGGGGGGGGGGGGGGGTCAAAGAGGGAGAAAGGAGGGTTTCACAAGGGTATTTTGTTTGTAATTTTTTAAAAGTAGGACAATTTATAAAATTTCCCCTTTCCTTAGTCTGAATAAATACTGCATTACTTCAACTGGAGTATTTACCTTAGTGATAACTAATGTAATGTGTAAGGATAAATACTTCAATATAAAAGAATAAATACTCCAATATCAAAAGATAAATACTCTAATTTTTATTGATAAATTGTTATTATGCATAAGATAAATGAGTGGAGTTAAAGTGCATAATTGGTTTTGTGCCCCAAACATACCCCATGTCTTTATCTTTGTTATCGAAGTTGAAACAGTCGATCCGAACCCCTCAACATGATATCTATATTAAAATGTATTTATAGACCAAATTTCATATTTTTTTAGAATTTTTATACTATTTTTTAAAATAAGCACAAAATCACTAATTTTGAATGCTCCAGAAGCAGTGATTTGGTAACTATCTAAAAAAATAGTAAAAATAAAAATTCAAAAATAGAAAATATGGTCTCTAAGCACATTTTAATATGGTCATGTTGAGCGGTTCGGATCGACTATTTGAATTTCGAGAACAAAAATAAAGACATGGGGTATAGTTGTGGCACAAAACCAATGGTGCATTTTAACCCCACTCAAGATAAATACTTAATTGTCTAATGATAAATACTACAATCTATAAATATTAATACTATATAAATTATGGATCAACGCTACTATATCAAATGGATAAATACTGGATTGATACTTGAACTAAAGGATAATTAAATACTACATAGATTAGGGATAAATATTTATTTTATTAAGTATTCGGCCCTTGAAGTTTGGCCCATGAAACATTTATAAAAATAAAAAAAATTCAAAAGGTTGACCCAATTAAGAAAATAAGTGCGGGAATACAATTTTGGCATTTTTTACATTTGTAAATACAGTTTTCTTCATAGAGATTAATATTTATGCTATCCAAGATAAATACATCACTAATACATGTTAAATACTATTGTTATGTTAATGTTTTAGTGGTCACCCATAATAAGTTGTGGACCTAGTGCAGGGATGATACAAATATAGTGCGGGGACACAACTTTTTGTCGTTGTTGGTGGCAGAGATTAATACTCATGTTCACAGAGATTAATACTTATTCGAAGAATGATAAATACAGTAATGAGTAATGTTAAATACGACCCTACATTTAAATATTCAAATAATTGAAATCTCACATTTTTTTGGATTTTATTGGGGGGATATTGGAGTGATGATACTGCGAGGATAATTATCAGGGTCCTAATTAATATTATTAGTCATTTTCGACAGGAAAATGAGATATTCTTTAATATTATTTCTAAAATGTATTTGGAACTAAATTTGGAAGATTTTCTTTCCTATTGAGAAAATCTAATATCGAAACAAATATATATATTTTTTTGAAATTGTATATTATATTTTAAAAATGGATTGTTTTGAAGTTTAGCTTATTTAAATAAAATAAAGGAAATAAAATTCTAGCTATGGTGGATAAGAAAAAATTTAACGTCATTTTATTTTGGACACGCGAAATGCGTATATAAAACACAAAATAATCAGTTTCATGGGCCTGATATGAGCCGTAATTGACCTAATGGGCCCTTAGTTGCTCCAGCTCATGGGCCGAAGGGGTCAATTGTCGTTTGTTGAGTGAATGCTTAAATGGCCGGGGCAATTGAAATTGGATGGCCAGCATCAATTGTCGTAACTTTCATTTTTATAGATTTTAATGTGGTGTGCATTTCACTACTTAGTATATAGACAATTTGAATAGAAAAAAGATGCAACAATTATTTAAATTTGGAGACAAATAAAATAATTAGTGTTTAGATAAATTAGATAATTCCATTCCAATGGTATATATATCATTATATATATACCGTTTATATATCCTATATAAGCTACTTTCTAAACAAACTACATATAATTTCACATTTACTCCCAAAAACCCAAATTTAGCTTAACTATAAGCTCTTGGCAAATACTTTCTCATCTTTGATTTGAACAGGTTCCAAGAAAAGTGCCTTGATCAACTTCTTCTTCTCCTCATCAGGTGCACCGAGCCCATCCCCTCCTTGGTAAATACAGTGTGAAATGCGTGCGAGATTCATGGAGGCATCGGCTAAGGAGCGGGGGAAGGGATTAGCCCCTAGGGCATCCTTGTTGATCTTTTTCCATACATTGATAGTCAATTCATGCATAGCCAAGCGGGCATCGTGCTCATTTGCACCATTCTCACGCATGTAGCATGCGATGGATGATGGTGCATCGCCTCTCTCCAGCTCTGCCTGAAATTCATAATTGTTCAAACAAATTGTTAGAATTGTTAATTTCAAAAAAATTATGCTCATTAATTAGTTGGTATCCATAAAATGTTTACACCAGAGTAAGTACGTACCGAATGTGTAGCCGAGTCATTGCAAAGTCTGAAGATCATAGAGCAAGTTCGAACGATGCTCGGGTAACTCTCTTGCTCAGCCAAAGCTTTTGCGGTATCTTTCTCTCCGAGCAAGGTGAATACATGATGCAACATGAGAGGCCCAGATGATGACATCCATCCATTCTCTATGTAGTCGTTTAGAGATGGAATAGTTGATCCGTAGTGCCATTTCGCCTCAGTTAAGAAGGCCTTGCACAGATCATGCCACTGCCATTTATCATGACAAAATGGAGAAATAAATGTCAGTTTCTCCGGCAATATACGATAAGAAACATGAATGTATTGAATTGGGCTGAAATTGGGCCTGCTTTACTCTCAAGTAGCTATCTATGGACAATATCTTGTAAAATTGGACAGTCAATTCATAAACAAACACCAAACTTATTTTGTAAGCCTGAATTTGACAGCTTGCTCTTTTCCATCCAAAAATAAATATAAATAAAAGAAGGCACAAAATCTTACCGCTGTCCTAAGCCAAGGGAGAGGATCCCATCCTTCTACTTTGAGAACATGTTCTGACCATTCATTTGTGGTATCTAAAATGGTTTTATATATCGGCCTCATGTACTCTGGTAGTTCTTGCATGGCATCCAGGCTCCATCTAGATATACATTCAAACAGTACAGTCAATAATAAGTACACCAGTGTTAGACAGAGTAATAAATTTAGAAAATTTAATCTATATTTTTTTATTTCTGCAAATTAAGTTCAATATTGTACTTCCTTAATTTAACACAAATTTATTACTTTTTTATTTAGGGATGAATTAATAAGGAAAATGTGGAAATAATACTAGCTAGTTTTCAAATACTCACTTTCCCATGGCATCTGTGAAGAGAACAAGTTCCTCCAAGGTTCCGTATATGTCATACACATCATCCAAGTGCACAATAAGAGAAAAGACTTTGGTAACAATCTCCCGGCATTCGCTCAGGTGTGGCTCGAACACAATACCGGTTGCATAGAAGTAGCACTCGATCAAACGGTCCCTTGCAAAGGTTAATTTCTCCCCTAGTGCAGCATCCCTCCACCACCTAATCAAAATAGCAACAACATACAAGTTATAACATGCATGTGTTTATGGACTGTATATATAATAGAAATATGCCCATTGTGAAATCTTCTAAGGTGCATCATAATAATAATGGAAAGCAAATAAATTGAAATTTTGATAAACAAAAATATAACAAGGGAACAATTAATGAAGTACCTAGACATTCTCCCAATTTCACCTTGATGGACAGTTTGGACTCGGTTAAAGTCATGTTTGGCCAATTGCAAGAGCTTAGGTTCCAACTTTTCATCTCTCTCATATTGATCCATGAACCACTTTGCCTCAAGCCTTGGAGCTCTCCAGTGCAACGGCAGCTCCAGCGTGTGCTCAACTCTCCCTTTTAGGTACGAGTCGAGTGTCGGTTTGGCCTCGGTGAGGTGCTTTGAGGAAAACACTCTTGCTTTGTCAAGTAACTCCTCTCCATCAAATGCCAAGAATGAGGCCTCATAAAGGGATAGGAGTCCCTTTGTGTCTTTTTGAAGGATTGGCTTGAATGTTCCATTGTTGTCCAAGAAGCTACTGAAGATGTCTATATTATACACACACACAAAATTGAAAATGTTACAGTTTTGTCCAAAAAAAAGGAGTTTTGGTTTTAAAATTAAAGAAGTCTTAGCTACTTGGCAATTTGGGAATTTCTTATTACAATTATTTTATCCAAATGAAACCACATGTCACAACTGAATTTTCATATATATCAAAGAGGATCACAAATTTAAATACATGTCAAGTGTTTTTCAACATGAATTTAATTTTGTCTACAATTTTTTTTAAAATAATGCTTTGTGTAAATTGAAAGCTTTTTTTTTATTTTACTTTTAATTAAACAAGTACCTTGAGACACTGGAAAGCTGTTCTCTCTTAGCAACCTAAAAAACAATGACATGGAGATAACATCTTCCTTGAATGCACTCTCTGATTTGGAGATTGAACCAAGGACTTCTTTGATTTCTCCATCGAAATGATACGCAACTCCGAGCCTTTGCATTGCGTCCACTAACCGAAGTTTTTTAGCTGGTTCAGTCTCTTTGCGGATGAGTTGCTTAACTTCTTGTTTTAGAGTCTCATATTTTGCATTTGATTCGCTCTGCATTACAAACAATAATAATCCTATGTGAATTAATTTTCTATAGATAATTGATTAATTTGTTGGAAAGTGATCCATTATATTTTCGTAAATCCAATTAGAACTTCAGAACATCATTAAATTAAGAAGTTGTAGACATTTTTGTTGTTGCTATGTATGTGAATGTACAAAATTACTACAACAATTTCATTTTTCATGAATAATTAATGTAAAAGAAGTATAGTAGATGTGAATTACTAGAACTATCTAATAATAAATTTTATATAATCGAAAAAGAAAAAGAAGTAGAACGTGGTAACAACATATAATTAAGTAACTGATAATTTAGTAATTACCATCCGGTCGGTCTTTAAGGACTCAAGCGAGTTGTAGTCCCACGAGTTTGGCTGGTAATTTGCCGACCTCCTTGAAGCAGTAATTTGTGCTGGTGTGGCACAGCACCGAACATTCCCGACCAAAATAGAACCTCTGGTCGGGGTGCGGTACACGGGTGATGCTCCAAAGCATGTAGCCATGGCCATTAATTATATCACAAATTGTTTACTGTTCTAGGGTTTAGGTTTTGGATTATTTGGGGTTGGATTCTATGGGTTGCTATGCTCTTAGTTTAGGCTTTGGATGCTTTGGGTTGCTATGCTCTTACCTTTATTTTGTGTCTACTGCCTCCTATTTATAGATCAATCCCAGTGCAACATGTCTCACAATAATACTTAGTGTTGGTCCCACAGAATGAATTAGAACCTTCTATAACTATAAACTACCTGATCAATCCCTGTGCAAAATCACAGATGGACTAGAATCCAAATTATATATTCACCACAATTAATTGAAGCTTTTTTTCGTCTTATGGTTTATTACCTTTTTGTGGTACATAAAAGTGTATGAATTTGTTCTCTTTCCTTCCAAACCACACGTAAATATTTTAGGCCAACTGTGTGTAAATTTTGATAAATTTGTGTCTAGTAATTAATGGAACCTCCTTGAATCATGATCAAACTAGAACAACCGAAACTTGTTAAATTTAGCAATAGTAAAGCAAACACCTCATGCATGAATATATGCTCAAGTTTTTATCAACAAAACCTGAGCATGTTTCCAAGATATAAACAAATAAATCTGAGCTTGGTTTCTGTTTTTGACCGTGCAACCCATATATAATTGCTCATGGTGATTGATAACAAAAAATTGCTCAAGTTTATCTTAAAACGGGTCAATAGACTTTGAAATCACGAGATCACTTACTGTTGAATGAATTTAATTACATGTTAACAAAATTTACTCAACGGCAATTGTTATGGGGTCTTAAAAGGTACTGGAATTAAAATATAAGTATTAATTGAATCAAACAAAATAAGGCGAAACAATAATGAAACTATATTAATTTGATTAACTAATATATGGTTTAAACTAATTATTCATTTCATTGTAATTTTACTTCATTTATAGAAATAGTGGCAGTCATTGCCTCAAAAGAGATCAGCTCATTTACAGTACAGCCACAACTGTTTTGTTTTATTTTGGGCCTCAACTTTTTTTACATGAACTCTATTTTTCCTTATTTTTTTACATTATCACATCTTAAAATATTTATCATTGTTTCTCTGATCTAAACCTTCCTATTTTTTTTTCTTAAAACATTTCTATATCTATGGCAGCAGATGTGGTGTTTTTCCACTATTCTTCAATATATCAATTGAAATTCCTCTTTATTCCAATAGATTCCATTGGAATTACTACCAAGTTTTTATTTTATTTTGGGATCACAGCTATTGAGGCTTCAGCCACTACTATAATTTTGTGGGGTAATTTGATAAATTAATCTACTTTTGAAAATGTTCAAACCAAATATTCCCTCCATAAAATATTTGACAAAATAACTTTGTGGACCCCATATTTCCTGTCCCTCTCCCTTCTCTCTACTTCTCTCCCATTTACTCTAGTTTTTATTTAACTCCTAAGCATATTTTAATATTACCATCTTTATCATATATTCACTACCATAAATCTCATTTCCCAACAGATGGTTTTGAGAAATAAAATATTCCTTTGCCCATAAAGTTTAATATTGCCATATATAATTTTCCAAGTGGAGCAACCAATAAGTACTATTTGCGCATAAGAGGATGTTTAAATATTTACTCATATTGTTTTATAATATTACATATATGTAAGCTCTCATATTTATTATTCTGATGTGGTTTCTAGTCATATAAATCATTACTACATATTTGAATTTTATTTTTGAAATTACCCAAATGTTCTAACTAGTATTCTCAGAAATTCATAATTCTAATATTAATATATCGTCGGTATTATTAACAAAGAATTCTCTCTGAATCAAATTAGATAATATTTTCTTAAAGTTGCATGCATATGTAGTCAGCAAATAAAAAATTTGAAATTTCCTATACAACCCTTCAAATTTACATGTGTGGGTCCACAGGGTTATTTTGTCAAACAATTTAGACAGGAGGTATTTTGTCTGACTTTTTATGAAGGTAGGTCAGTTTGTAAATTTTCCCAATTTTGTGGGTGCAAATTTTCACTTTAATCTTGGTATGTATTGTACCCACATATATTTACATTCTTAACCCCAAAATTAATTTATTTAATTACTATATACTAATTTAAAAGTACGCCCTCTATAATATATGATTAATTTTTTATTCAAATACCTCAATTTTTGTATATCCATCATGCAACCACTTTTGAATTTTCAAAACAAAAAATTTAACACTAAATATATGCTAAATAGAACCGTTAAATTTAATATATATTATTTTCTCTACAAAAACATAAAATTTATGCATTATCATTTTTAATTATTTTTTATATGAACCATGAAATTAGAAAATTAACTTCTACAAATTATCCACCTGAGTGAATTTTTACAAGCTTTTAATAGCAATCACAATAATATTCAAATGTCATAATCTTTTACAAATTCACAGAAAATAATATAGATTATATCAAACCATTTTATGTTTGATATTTAAATTTTAAATTATAAGTATTAAAAGTAAAAACATAAATGTGAAAACGGTAGTTTATCAGTAACTGTGAAAATTAAAATTATACTCGATGGTTGTAAAAAAAATAACACTAGATGGCAAAAGTTTTCTCGTGTATACTTTAAATTTTCAGTTTTATTTCCAGAGTGTTCCAACCAAATCTCAAAATAGAGATGAACATTGAGGAAAATTGATAGTTAGGAAATATCTATTACCTCAAAAAAGAGAGAAAAAAAAGTTAACCTCAAAAAAGCTGTTAATAATAGATGTAATTATTTCTGAATACACAATGAGGGCCATAATAAACAATATTTCAAACTTCACACATTTTTATTGGTTTTGAAAATTTAAGAATTTTATTTGAAAATTACAGCAAGGTCGGTTTTGAAAAGGACACACACAACTAGAATTCTCTGGAAACAACAGAGGAAAAATATCTTCTTTGTCTTGTTTCTAAACACCAATTGTATTTTGTGGAGTTGAGAGATGGATCCTGGAATTTTTGAATTCTCTCCACAAAAAAAGATTTATTTGGCACATGCCTATTTCTACATCGTATCTTTTTAAGTGGTTGGAGCATATCACTGTCACATCAACATACTTCAAACTCTATATAAAAACAAACAAGCAATGATTTCATATTAAACAAAAACAAAGATGGAATCTTGTAGTACTTATTTTCTTGGACAGCAATAATATCTCAATAAAATGAGAGAAATTAAGATGTATCCGTGGCAAGTCTTATTTGCACAGTATATAATATATGAACCGGATTTACCTGTGTTTTAGCACAGGTTCAGATAAATTTTACTGACATTAAATTTCACAGAACACAAACATTGACATTATGAAAAAAACATAAAATTTTTGGTGGATTACTTCGAGCAAGAAATATGAAAGGGAATTTGAAATAGAGAATTGACAACTAATTTAAGTACTTTTCACATTAGTGGGTCTAACTTTATGAAAGATCAATTTATACAATTTCTTGAGGAATTAGTCAAAAGAAATTGAAAGTCAATAGGTGAGCAATAATTTGGATATATGAATGTAAAAGGAACCACAATTTTTTGTGTATATTAAATTTTATTACCAAGAGAGAGGTAATTAACAGGAATCACTAACATTATGTGAATACAATTCAAGATAAAAGATTCAAACCTGTGAGAAAATTCCCACACCAGACCTTTATATTAGAATTGAATTGACTTGACAGACACTGTCAGGATTTAAAAAAAAAAAACAGAATTGACTTGCTATTTAAAATGATGATTTGCAGAGAAACTTAATTTCTTGCTTATTTTTGTTGAGGTTTGTAAATCTTTAGTTATTTATTCACCACCTTTATTCTAAAATGGTTAATGATGTTATTGTTATTTGTCCATTTTAAATTTTACCACCTTATTTGTCCATTTTAAATGGTTAATGATGTTATTGTTATTCACCACCTTTATTCACCACCTTTTTGTAAATTTTCTGTTTTCTATTTGCACATCATAATCCTATTGTATTTTGTTGCTTATTTCACAAAGAAAAATAAATATTTTAGCAAAATGGGAATCAAACAAAGTGGGGTGTGTGTGTGTGTGTGTGTGTGTGTGTGTGTGTGTATAGAGAGAGAGAGTTTTGCAGATGGACTTCAATTTATGGAACCTCTGGTCTGGGTGCTATACATGGGTGATGTTCTGAAGCATGTAGCCATTGCCATTAATTATATCACAAATTGTTTGCTGTTCTAGGGTTTAGGGTTTGGATTATTTGGGTTGCTATGCTTTTAGTTTAGAATTTGGATGCTTTGGGTTGCTATGCTCTTACCTCCTTTTGTGTCTAGTGCCTCCTATTTATAGAGCAACATGTCTCACAATAATACTTAGTGTGGGTCCCACAGAATGAATTAGAACCTTCTATAACTATAAAATACCTGCTGAATCTCAGTACAAAATCACAGATGGACTTCAATCCAAATTTGATACTCACCACAAACAAAGAGCAAGGCGGGTATTAATTGAAGCTTCTTTTCATCTTAGGGCTTATTACCTGTTTGTGGTACATAAAAGTGTATGAGTTTGTTCTCTTTCCTTAAAACCACACGTAATAATTTTAGGCCAACTGTGTGTAAATTTTGATATATTTGTGTCTAGTAATTAAATTTAGCAAAGTAAAGCAACACCTCATGCATGAATATCTCCTCAAGTTTTTATCAACAAAATCTGAGATTGTTTCCAAGATATAAAAAATATAAACAAATAAATCTGAGCTTGGTTTCTGTTTTTGACCGTACAACCCATAATTGCTCATGTTATCTTTTATTTTTTTAAATATAATTGCGCATGGTGATTGATAACAAAAAATTGCACAAGTTTATCTTAAAAAGGATCAATAAACTTAGAAATCAGGAGATCACTTACTGTTGTATAAATTTAATATGCATGTTAACTAAATTTACTCACGGAAAATGCATGACTATATGTTGTACATCGATGTATGGATTGTTAAGCATGGACATGGAATTAATGCAGATGGGCTTGAAGATAATGAACAACTGAGATGTAGTATCTTATTTATTTTTTTTGGTCCTCCATGGATCCATTGATTTTGTCAAATACATGCTGGAAAGAGTTAATATTTGGACATTGTTATCAATTCTACCTCATTTATGTTCTGATCAATATAAGTTGTATCCGTCTCTTTTTATATAAAGGAGAAATTTCTGATGCGGAGTGTGTTAAGAAATTTCTGAAAATGATAAATTTGTTGTATTTCTCTATTGAAACATCTAAGCAATAAAATGTTTTTATATAGTCAAGTGGTTCAATTTCGATTTCCTTAATTTCTTCTGAGAAATCAGGTGGTGCAAATTCATCGAAGATAATCGCCTTGTTAGAAAATTGGTTTTAATTAATAGAATAATTATATTATTCCTCTCCTTTCCATTCCCACACTCTTCCCACATTAATTAACTACCTTAATTAGCATCATCTCCACATTAATTAACTACCTTAATTAACCCTTTTTCATCTCTTTCCATCCCTGCCCCCTAGCTCTCCACATTAATTAACTACCTTAATTAGCATCATCCCCATATTAATTAACTACCTTAATTAAATTTGATTTAAATAGTCCGGTCCCCGCTTCATCCCCGCATCGCTCTTTTCTTAGTCTGATTAAATACTGCATTATTTCAACTGGAGTATTTACCTTAGTGATACATAATGTAATGTGTAAGGATAAATACTTCAATATTAAAAGATAAATATTCTAGTTTTTTTATTGATAAATTCTTACTATGTATAAGATAAATATTTAATTGTCTAAGAATAAATATTACAATCTATAAAGATTAATACTATATAAGTTATAAATAAACACTGTTATGTCCAATGGATAAATACTGGATTGATACTTGAACTGAAGGATAATTTAATACTACATAGATTAGGGATAAATATTTCTTTTATTAAGTATTCGGCCTCTGAAGTTTGGTCCAAGAAACATTTATAAAAAATTAAAAAATTTGAAAGGTTAGCCTAGGAAATTTAGTGATTCCCCAAAGTGTCGACGAAACAAAGAAATTAAGAAAATGAGTGCGGTGATACAATTTTGACATTTTTTACATATGTAAATATAGTTCTCTTCGTAGAGATTAATACTTATACTATCCAAGATAAATACATCAATACTACATGTTAAACACTATTGTTCTGTTAATGTTTAAGTGGTCACTCATAATAAGTTTTGGACCTAGTGCAGGGATGATACAAATATAGTGCGGGGACACAACTTTTTGTCGCTGTTAGAGGCAGAGATTAATACTCATATTCACAGAGATTAATACTTATTCGAAGCATGGTAGATACAGTAATGAGTCATGTTAAATACGACTCTACATTTAAATATTCAAATGGTCGGAACCTCGTAGTTTTTGAATTTTAGTGGATGATATTGGGGGATGGTGCTAGGTGGAGCCTGGATGCCATGCAAGAACTACCAGAGTACATGAGGCCGATATATAAAACCATTTTAGATACCACAAATGAATGGTCAGAACATGTTCTCAAAGTAGAATGATGGGATCCTCTTCCTTGGCTTAGGACAATGGTAGGATTTTGTGCCTTCTTTTGTTTTTATTTATTTTTTGATGGAAAAGAGCATGCTGTCAAATTCAGGTTTACAAAATAAGTTGGGTGTTTGTTTATGAATTGACTGTCCAATTTTACAAGATATTGTCCATAGATAGCTACTTGAGAGTAAAGCAGGCCTAGACAGGCCCAATTTCAGCCCAATTCAATACATTCCGGTTTCTTATCTTATATTGCCGGAGAAACTGACATTTATTTCTCCATTTTGTCATGATAAATGGCAGTGGCATGATTTGTGCAAGGCCTCCTTAACTGAGGCGAAATGGCACTACGGATCAACTATTCCATCTCTACACGACTACATAGAGAATGGCTGGATGTCATCATCTGGGCCATTCATGTTGCATCATATGTGTATTCACCTTGCTCGGAGAGAAAGATACTGCAAAAGCTTTGGCTGAGGAAGAGAGTTACCCAAGTATCGTTCGAACTTGCTTTATGATCTTCAGACTTGGCAATGACTTGGCTACACATTCGGTACGTACTTGCTCGGATATAAACATTTTATGGGTAACAATTAATTAATGAGCATAATTTTTTCGGAACTTTTACCTGTTTTTGTTTCTTTTCGGTAGGTATTTAAATTAACAATTATAATAATTTATTTGAACAATTATGAATTGCAGGCAGAGCTAGAGAGAGGCGATGCACCATCATCCAGTGCATGCTAAATGCATGAGAATGGTGCAAACGAGCATGATGCATGCCCGGCTGCTTGGCTATGCATGAATTGACTATCAATGTATGGAAAAAGATCAACAAGGATGCACTAGGGGCTAATCCCTTCCCCCGCTCCTTCGCCGATGCCTCCATGAATCTTGAACATTTAAAATAATTGTTGCATCTTTTTTCTATTCAAATTGTTTACATACTAGAGTAGCGAAATGCATACCACATTCTTATTTACAAAATTAAAATCAATAAAAATGATAGTTATGACGATTGATCCTGGCCATCAAATTTCAATGGCCCCATTTAAGCATTCACTCAACAAATGATAATTGATTGTCACACCCCAGATTTTTACCATCCGGAGCGTGATTATATAAGCATCTTCACATCTTTCCTTGGCCCGTCAACCTACGTCGCCAACAGAAAGAAAAGAAAAATAACAAACGGAGTCAGCTTCAAAGCTCAGTAACCGGTTATTTAACGACTCGCTTCTCTATAATTGGCTTAGTTTAACAACCATTCAAACAGGCCGGATTAATCCACACAAATACACATAAAATTATGCATGCATATTTAATCGGGATAGCACGTCGGTCTAGGATTTCCGTAAAACAAGTCACATCATATTCACACAGTTGGAATCCCATCACACAGGAGATTCCCAACTTTCACATAACACAATTCCACAAAACTGCCAATCCAGTGGGAATTCCATCCAACACTGGAAGGCCGCCAACTCGCTGGGAAATCCATCCAACAACGAGAGGCTACAATCACATATCAAATTCCAACCTCAAACCCGCTATCCCGTTAAATATGTCATTATAATTCAATATGCAATACCCATATTCAAATCAACCATACAAAACAAAAACACAGATTATAGAGAAGTCCGGTTACCTGATAGCGAGAAATTCAGAAATTCAACTCAGACTGCAACAATGGTACATAGTCACGGCGACGTAGTCGAAATTCAAATCAGACAGACAATATTTCTTGATCGGGTGTGCAAGAAAAAGATGAGTGGAAATAGTAGTACAACAAGGTATTCTTCTTTGATTTTTAGCAATGTCTCCATGCAAATTTTACTTTTTAATTGATATATAGAGAAAGACGTACCATGGATGGTTTTTGAGAATAAACGGAACAAATCAATTATTGCTTTATATACTATGGCGTCTTTGATTGGTTTGCATTTGAGACAAAAGAACTGAAGAGCTTTGATAATTAAATCAAAGAGGAAAGGGTACGGTTTTAGCAGATGCCACGAATAGCCGCATGGTAACGGATGCCAACTTTAATTCTTTTTATTTTTATTTTAAATGGATATGAATAAAAATAACACTGTGATCGGAATGGGAGTAGAATAAAAGTTCAATTCATTTCAATAGAATAGAATAGAGTAGAGTAGAAAAGAAATGATTATTAATTGAAATTTTGTGATCGGAATGAATAATTGTTAAAGAAGAATTGATTTGGACATACATGAAGAAAATACTTTATTTATCACTTATTTACTATATATGCCATTAACACCATAGAACGAGAAAGAAAAAGATAGAAAGGACAATTTTGTCTTTTAACCTTAGCAAATTCTATTCTCGCCAAATCCGACCCTTTCTGTCGAGATTTCAACTAGTCATTTTTTCTCATTTTAAATCACGTGAATTGAACTCCGCCTCTCATTATCTTCTCTTTCAATCATAAAATTTGCAAAAAAGAGAATTCTCTTTCTCGTTTCCTTCAAACGAATTGATTCCGATCAGAGTGTAAATCATGTTATATTAAATTCTTGTCGGTTATCATTTGTCACTTGATTTGAAACGTTAAAATAGAATTAATATAATATGTTAATATATATTTCTTCACTTAATTAATTTTTTTTAACATATATGTATATAACATATTTAAATTATAAAAATAATATTTAAGCATAAATATGATTAATTCAAAAAATATGGGATGTTACATTGATCCCTTTGGCCCATGAGCTGAGACATTAAGGGCCCATTAATTCAACTACCAGCCACATCAGGCCCATTAGTTACCCTGTTAGTTGAACTGGTTATTTTATGTTATACACACTTTCAGTTGTCTTAAAAAAAAATGACATCAATTTTTTTTTTTCTCATTTGAGTATTTGACCATAAGAATCACATACCTAGAATTTTATTTTCTTTAGTTTATTTAGATAAGCTAAATTGCAAACAACCACAATTAAAACAATATTATCCCTTGGAAGAAAAATCTAGTTATATTTGTTTTGATATTAGATATTGGAAATGGGAAAACATATTACAATTTCCCAAATTTTGGTTCAAAATATTTTTAATAAGAATGATTAGAAAATTAAGCTGAGGAACGAATATATATCTTCTTTTCATTTTGAAAACAACTAATAATATTATTAAAATCAATTTTCTAAGAAGATTATATCATCTTCATTGAATTTGCAACACCTGCTTTATTCACAAGAAATTTAGGAAAACGAAATTGCACCACTTGACTATATAATAACAATTTTCAAATCAGATTTTGGTCCCACATGATGTTTGCTTTTGGACAAAGATTTTTGTAAGATTAAGATGAACAATTCGTACGCAACTTCAAATATCCACAAAAAAACTTTTCATCCCGATTTCAAACATGTGATTTTTCACCAAGACGATATTACCTTAATCGATCGCTAAATAATTTTTTTTTCTTTCTAATAATTCTTTGTTTAAGTGAACTATTAACAAATCGCGCGCTACAAAGTATATATATAAAAGAAATGAGTTGTCCATCTACCACGTTTTTCTTTTCCTTTATGATAATTCTAACATATATTCAAATGTTATGGTACATTCATTTATTGATATATAAAATTATTATGGTATATATTAAAAAAAAATTCGAATTAAAATATGTACAGTCGTACATCATTGAGTTAATTTAAAATTTGAAAATACACCCTCAAAATTGAAATTTGTTTTATGATACACTAGATGTCTTTCGAACAATTTAAATTATTAATTGAACACTAGATGTCTTTTAGAATGCAATTTTGTCACAAATATTTTGTTTTGTTTTAAAATGCGGATATCTCAATTCTTATATTAAGCACGTATCCTGATCCGCAACGACTTGGATTAAAAGATGAAACTTGGGATTAAATATCAGCCATTTGGTCAAATATTCTGATTCTATGCATATTTTTTATGTGTAGAAATCTAAATTTATTTATATACGTACTCGTCACACGTACACTCCATGTTTAAATTGTATCAACTTTCTGATTTGACCTTATTTCTTTCTATTTTCTAAATGTCATTTAAAGAACTTTTAAGTTTATTGATAATTGATTGGACATGTCTTCATTTCTTTCCATTTTGTTATATCAATTAAAGAATGTTATTTGTGTCATTTTGTTTGAGATTTTTATTATGAAAATATGTCAAAAAGATAATAAATAAATAAATATTATTTAATATATTATTTAATATGTTATTTAACTAATATTATTTATGTGTAAATGTCATTTAAGAAATGTTATTTGTCATTTAATTTAAATTTTTGATGACAATATGTAATTTTGTATGAGATTTTTTTTTTCTCTTATAACATATCTCCGTTGCAATGCACCGACACAATACTAAAAAAACATATATGTATACAACAAAACTGACTTCTTGAAATAAGTATTTAGTGGCGTGTCCTTGAAACAAGTATCCATTGCTGACTGAACTGTAAATATCGTTTTTTTTTGTAACCTATCATGCCTATAATTGGCGCGGAATATAAGCTTTTCTTTTTATTTAGTTGCCATTTTTAAATTAAAGATGGCTAAAATACATAAGTGACAAATTAAATTAATCCATGCTTATGGAATCAAGCAGCAAAGACCTAACTAGACCATTCATCCGTTGATCCGGGGCACCTGCACCGTCCCCACCATTATATAAACAAAGTGACATGCGTGCCAGATTAACACTTACATTGATGAACGGTTGAGATAACGCATGGCGACCGGGACCCAGAGAACCCTCGTTAATTTTCTTCCATGTCTCAACAATGAGTTTTTCAATGGCCTTGCGTGCGTGTTGTTCAGTACACAATTGCTCTTGCATGTAGCATGTTATGGATGATGGTGCATCGCCTCGTTGTAACTCCGCCTGGAATTATGCAAATTAATTCGGGAAAAATGTCAATTACTAAGAATTTACAACAAGTGACTTTTTTTTAGAAGAATAGTTCGTTATTTTGTCTGAGTTTAAAAAAAAAAAATGAAAGTGTGAGTATGAAACTTTATTATAAGTTCAAAACAAATCCAAACCAACTTATGGATACTCTACCATGAATGCTACAACATTTAAAGTTTTTAACTAATGAATTAAGAACTCATATGATGAATTGCACAATCAAACTAACTAAGAACTCACATGATGAGTTGCAGTATAAAGCTTTTAAAAACTCATATGATTAGTTGCACTAATGAATTAAGAACTCACATGATGAGTTGCACAATCATTGCTGAGGCGCAGTATGGTTGCGCATGATTGTACCAGTCTCGGATATTTTTTGTGAAGATCCAAAGCTTGTGCTGCTGTTTTATCCCCTAACACGGTAAAAGCATATGCCAGTTGGAGCGGTGCAGTCGATGATACCCAACCATTCTCTAAGTATTCTTTGAAATTCGCTTTATAACCATTTTGATACCATTTGGCCTCCGTTAAGAAGGAATTGCATACATCCCGCCACTGTAACAGAAAATTTAGAAAATTTTAGAAAATATTTTTATCTGGAACTTGTTTACATTATAATGAATTAATTGATCTCTGAAGTTTGAACTGTGCCAGTAAAGAACTAGAAGAACTCACAGCTTTCATAAAAATAGGGGAGGCATCCCAGCCAAATTTTGCAAGAACAAGAGAAGCTGTTTCCTTGGTTGTGTTAAAAATAACACTATATAGAGTTCTCATATATCCTGGTAGTTTTTCTGTTGCTTCAACCATGTCCCATCTGGTAGCAATTCAAATTTGAATAATAATCAATTCAACCCATATACATATACATATACATATACATATACATATATATATAGATATATACACACACACATATATATCTACACACACAAACACACGCAGGCACACATGAGGAGGGTTCAAATGCACCATGTTTTTGTTCTCCAAATGCTCCACATCCTTTATCTCCTTTTTCAAACTCCAAATAGTCGATCTAAACCACTCAACATAATCTTCATAATAAAATATTCTTGGAGACCAAATTTTATATTTATTAGAATTTTATTACTCTTTTTTTTAGATAGATACAATATCACTTTTTTGGATGGTCCAGAATATCCTTAAAAAAGGATTTTGTACCTATCTTAAAAAATAGTAAATAAATTCTAAAAATATAAAACTTGGTCTATGAAGATCATGTTGAGCGGTTCAGATTGATTGTTTTGACTTTAAACACGGAGATAACGGATTTAGAGCATAAAATCATGGTGCATTTGAACCCTCCTCCTCCTCCTCCTCTCTCTCTCTCTCTCTCTATACACACACACACACACACACACACACACAACACATGGATATCAGTTTGTTCATTGTACCTCTGGATAGCTTCATTAAAGAGCAACAGCTCATCAATGGTTCCATAGATATCATATACATCATCCAAAATTACAATTAGAACTCCCAGTTTAGAAAGGACTTGTCTGCAATCTGAGTTGTGTGGATCTGGTGCAATTCCTGTTGCATAGAAGAATGACTCAACTAAGCGATCTCTAGCAAAAGGCAGCTTCTCCCTTAAACCTAGTTCTATCCACCAACTAACTCAAAGAACAATAAAATAAATACATAAATCATATCAAACTTAGTTCATCAACTATTACATATGAATAGAAGGATAAATTATGAGAGAATATATAGATCAGTAGGGCTTGAATGCCTCAAGATAATTTCTTGCCTCACATCATTATCTTTGTTTTCAAAGTCTAAACAGTCGATCCAAACCACTAAATGTGATCTATTTGTTGGAAATTGTATATTATTTTTTTAGATAGGTACAAAATGAATGGTTTTCAGAAGATAATGGACCATCCAAGAATAGTGATTTTGTTCTTCTCTAAAAAATATAGTTTTTTTTTTCCAAAAAAATGCAGTTTTTTTCTCCAAGCAGAATTTCATATGAAGATCAGGGAATAAGCGCACCAACGGACCATTAGGCCTCCACTGTTTGGACTTTGAAAATGGAAATAAGCATGAAGGCACCATTGAGACATGAAAGACATGAGAACTTGAACCCTGATTTTATATATATGTAATTATCAGTTATGTACTTTGAAAGCATTGAAAGTTCTCTTTGATGCACAAGTTGCACTCGATTGTACTCGAGCTTTGCAAAATTTGTTAGCACAGGATTCACATTCTCATTTCCCTGACGTCGATCTATAAACCACCTTGTCTCTAGTCTTGGAACCATCCAATGCAATGGCATCTCTAGTGCATGTTCCACTTGTTCCTTCAGTTTTTGATCCATGCATGTTTTCTTGAGTCGTTGAAGACGTTTTGTCGAAAATACCTTTGCCTCGTCCGATAATTTCTCTCCTTCAAATGTGAGAAACGAGGCATCGTAGAGGGAAAGAAGTGCATCTATGTCATTTTGCATGTTTTCTTTCATAATTGAACTTAGCATATCTGCCAGATAACAAAAAACTCATTAATTTTTAATTCAAAAAAATAATACCCTTAAGTGAATTGTAGATTCAAAATCAAGAATAATTTTGATTGTACACTAGGAAAAGTGAGGATCACAATAATAAGTAATTAGATATTATTAATTAATAACAATTTCTAATAAAAATGAAAATTGTATTTTTGGCAACACAATATTTATGAAAAATTACATACCTTGTGGGACCTCATAACAATTCTCTCTCATAAGCCTAAAGAGAAGAGCCAAAGAAGCGAAATCATCCTTTAAAGTAGCTTTTGCATTATTAGTTACCATTTCTTCAAGAAAATGTTTTATTTCCTCTAAGAAATGATAAGCAACTCCGAGTCGCTGAATCATGTCTAGCAAGTTTAGATTAGCAGCTAGTTGAGACTCCTTGTATGTCATTAACTGACTTCTTATGTTGCTCTTCATTTCCTCAAAATAGTTACTGTTTTGTTGTTTTTCCTATACAAATTTATCACAAGGGCACCGAGATTAAGAATACATTCGATATTTCAACTTGACCTGAAATTCCTTAGTATAAGAGTAATTTCTAAAGCTCATACGTAGTTATTATTTTGTGGTGATGAAAAGGAGTAGTAATCCCATGAGTTGGGTTTGTAATTTGCGGTTCGTCTTTCGCAACTTGTCGGGGACACTACTGGTGATTCCAAGCACCCCTCCTTTGCCATTTTGTTTTGCCTTTGATGCAGCTCTGGTATTGCTCTGATATATACTGATCTTATACAAGGAGATTATGTTATTATTTAAAGGCAATCACCAAGCTCATTACTCATTATGAAGATTATGTTCATTTTTTCAGTTTGGCGTTTTTAACACGGATTTGAATAAAATGGAAACTTGGACTGTATGTTGATGTGATAATTATGAAATTATGAACAGCATAACGTGTTATTGAGCTAGGAAGACAAGTCTCAGGTAACAAAATCAATTGGGTACCACTTCCAATACACGTCACAGCTGGTAACAAATATTTTATTTTATGATATTACACATTGTAATTAATAAGCAACTGCCTGGTTTACAATTGAATTTTGAATAAATGGAGATTATTTGCTTGAGCTTTTAGGTTTTGCATTGCTTTGGTCTGTTTTTGTTAGTAATTTGTAGTCTTATTTTTATTATGAATAACTTATATATCGTGTTACAGTTTTGAAAAAAAATTAAGAAGAAAGCAAATGAATATATATATAATTCCCATTGGACTTATTTCCTTTATCATGTTTTAACAACATTTTACAAAATATATATTTGAAAATGATATTTGTAAGAGGAGTACAAGTATTGTGTTCTTAAGTTCATCAAATTGGTGATTGTCACTGTCACCAACGGTTTGTACTACAGAACCATGAAAATATTAATTCAAGATCTAGTATGATCATAGTTTTAATAAAATATGAAAACATGACAATTTACAAATCAAATAACGTACGCATAATACCTATGAACTCATTACAACCAATTTGCTAACTAAAATAACAAAAATACTACCCAAAACCCTAGGTCTGAAAAAAAATGTGGTAAACAAAAAGAAATCATAAAAGAAAATCCAATTGACCGAAGAAATAACAGAAAATTCATAAAAGAAAATCAAATTGACTGAGGAAGGGAGAGAGAGAGAGAGAGTGGAGATGCTTGAACCATGAAAATATTAATCCAGGATGGTCTGGAAGCTACCTATACCACCCATGGTTAGAGTTTTCGCATATCTACTGCTCAGGAGCAAAATACTGACACAAGATGTGATGCAAATAAGGAATATGGGGACTGACGAGGGGTGTCAAATGTGTCACAACTGTCCGACCGAGTCGGCACTGCACCTGATATTTCTGTGTCCGGTGGCAGTGCAAGTCTGGTGTGAACTGGCACCTATGGTGGGTTTCCGACTTATGCAACCAGCCCAATCAGTGGATCAGATTTGGGAGAAATCCGAGACACAGGCAAAAGTTTTGGGGAAGCAAATTTATAAACAATGGGAATCTGATCTTTTCATGTGCGCTTGCTGGCACATGTGCAAAAGGAGAAATGAAAAAATATTCTCGGGCAAGATGACTACAACGAGACTACTGGCTGACTGCAAGATGGAAGGCTGTGGCTTAAGTACTGCAACGAGGGTACACGCAGGCCCATGGGAAAAAATCTACTGTCGGAACCAGACTGACTGAGGAAATAGGGGTAGGATGTCAGTGGGGAGGAATGCTTCGGTTTCCTTTTCCTACTTCTCAGTTTTTTTTTTTTGGGTTACTTTAATTTATTCTGGTTTGGCTTGATGCTTATCAGACAGTTGTGGCATAGACACCATCTTGGTAACATTACTGGTATAGGATAGATGGTACAAGGATTTTTTCGGAAATCATGAATACTGAAGCTGTAATTTTAAACTCTGGCATAATATATATATTGGCAGCTCCTGCCAATTTTTCAGAAAAAAAGAGAGAGGATGTAGCTAGGTTGAAACACTAAATGTGAAGAACTGTTAACAAGGCCCAGCTAGGTAAAGTCATAGTCCTCTGAGTTCTCTTCAAGCCCATCTGCAATATATAAATAAGCTTTAATTCCATGTCGTTTCATAACAATCCATGCATCGATATACAACGTATACACTGCATGCAACAAAACAGACCAACATAAATTGTCATGGTTTTCCAAAAACTAAAGAAATTGAAGCTACCTTATTAATCATCGTATGTGCATATTAGATGGACCAAAAACGTGCGTATTTCTAGACTTATTTTTCTTCGATGAAATCTCTGAAATACGCCAAATTTTGAGCATCTCATCTTCTGATGCAGATAACACTCTGCATCGATCCATCAGGACTCTACAATTGGCAAAAAGAAAAAAATAATCTCAGTTTATGCATAAACAAATAATGGGTGGAAAGACGACATATTATAAAAAATAATGAGATCCCTTGCTCATATATCTGTGGCCTGTGAGCTCATGAGCCACCTTCACCATAGACTTAGATTATTCATATTTGAAATTCAAATATTTATACCTGTGTTGTATATAACACTGGAGAAGTGTGGCCCACGAGCTTAGCCATCTTCACCATAGACGGATACGTCCACAATGCGAGCTCATTTGTTGAATGATGCGCCAAAAACGGTAATGCACAATGTTTCAGTATAATAGACTATACCTTTTAATCTTGATTCCACTTTCAACTTAGATTGCAAGTATACAATCTTGTCGCATAGTATAATCAGGGTATCAATACACAGGGATAGTGTATTAAGTTATAACAATTTTTACTAATCTAGGTCAAGTTGGTTGTTAATTAGGGGTTGGTGTAATCTTTAAATAATTAATTAATGTAAATTAAAATCCAACTGGAGTTGTAGTAAGGTTTAATGCGGTGGCACTACAGGTGATCGGCAGAGTACTAGGGATTATCTAGAGTTCAGGTCTTCCTATGAGTCTAATAAAATGATATGTTCAGGCTCTAGTCTAACCCGCATGCGACATTGTCACTACCGCATACGACCTAAAACTTTACCTACAGGCGAAACTGTCATTACCGTATATCTTGCCGATCAACAATAAATTAATATGATACACTAAAATTAATATATTTGCAACTGTCTCTAATTTTGTAATGTACGAAGTTAAAGCATGTTAATTATCATGTAATTAGTTCCCTACCATGTGGCATCATGTTATCTTTAATTAACATCTTATTATTATCCAGTTTTCCTGTGAAACATATATATTCGCACCTCGAGATATCAATTGTGTTCAATTTTAAATTTATATAGAGTTGATCTTCAACAATTAAAAAAATGTACATAATTAACGTTTAATAACTTCATAAATTAATATATATTCTTTCATGTGTTCATTTTGCACAATTTAAATTGGTAATGGGTTCACAATTAGCAAATTAGCACCGTACATATAGTTCACGCTTAATATAGAGGCTTGACCTTGCTAATATTTTATAATTATTTTTTTATAAAAACATTAACTTGGACCAATTGGATCTTTTATAAATTGGCCCACTTTTAATAATTATTATTTTTTTTGTATATTTTCTCTTCATTGTAGATTGACCCACAAATAATTTAATAATATCAAGTTGTTTTCCTTAAATAAATAATTGTTACACTACAAATTAAGAATTGATAATTGTCAATATTTTATTTATATGTTGATATATAAATGACAAATTTTGACTCATACAGTTTGTCATCGGTATACAAATGATGATATATCTTCTTTAGGTGCATGCATGGTTAATTAAGTTGTGTGGGCTCATTTTGCATTTGAAGGGGGCTTCATGGTTTCATTTAACAACTCATTTGTCTTTCATTCATTTGTCAAACTCTGATCTGTATCCAGCTCCTCATGTGTACTAAACGACACTAGGAAATGATTAACTAACATATAGAGTTCTTGGATGGGGTTTGCATATAGTAAAAAAATATAGGAAACTTAAAAATTGCATCGGTGATTAAAAAAGATAGTAAACTTACCTGTTGACAGAAGAGTGCTGGGTTTTTTATACTATTTTGCATTGGTGATTAAAAATTGCTCACCATAAACGAGATTTTTTTTTTTTTTTTTACATTTTAATATTTTACAAAATATAAACATTTAAAAATATATAGCAAACTTAAATAACACTATTACATACGTTATTTATACCATATGTGATTAATTTAAACTACAATTTGGTAAGTTGTATAGTCTAAATATTCAACAATTTACAATAATAATTAAAAAGAAATAAGGTGTATGAAGAATTAATTGGTGTTGATAAACCAGTGACGACCAATTCAATGATTGTTAAAACAAAATGTTCTCAATAATTTAGTTAGGTTGTCAGATGGCAACTGGCCACCTTACCCTTGAAAGAAGTTAGGTTGTGCTTTTAATTAATTCATTTAAAAACCATTGATCATCCATCAAGTGACTAATGATTTTGAAACTAAAACAAATCATGTTACAACATTTTTGGAGATGATGTTTAGCGGTTTGGTTCTTGTTTGTTACTTTATATATAAAGATAAAGTATATGAGACGCGATTGATATATGAATGACACAAGACATTTTAATCATAGTCATATTTAAATCTTTGATATTTTACAACAGACGAAAACGTAATACTGAATTTGTTTTTTAGGAGAAGAAATTTTGGGTCACAAATGCAAAATAATATAAAAATGTAATATACTAATCGAATATACCTATAGAAAGAAACATTTGAAGAACCACACCTCTTTTATCACTAGAATTTCTGGAATTATGTTTATGGGATGAAATAGTAAATTAATACCCTAATATTTTTTATGTGAACAAAATGCAGTACCCTAATCGTTTTTTTGGGGTAACGGCCCCTGATTCGCAGTGTGCACTCTTACTGATGCGAATTTTCTTGGATAACAGCCAAGTCTGAGGGTCAGCTCGAAGAACTTAACGTTGTCCTACGTTATTATTTAATGGTAAGGAGAGACGAGTCCAACTCTTCTATCATTGCTGTAAAATAATATAATAATCATACAACATGTGAATTTATCTGTATTATTCAAATTCATCACATCCAATACACTATACTATTTAAGAAAAAATAATTTAAATTCGAGCTAAATTCAAATCAAACGGCAAAGTTATGGCTTCATTTGCATGTATGATAATATTGTCCGAAGATACACCATGACACGTTGATGTGAGTCACAGAAAATCAGAGTAAGAGTGGCGAACAAGTCAGAAGATTTGCAAACTAGTGTTTTTGTTCTTAATATTGTTCTTGATCTTGTTATTCTTCTTCTTCTTGCCCTTCTTCTTGTTCTTGTTCTTGTTCTTGTTTTTTCTTCTTATTCTTGTTATTGTTCTTTTATTGCTATTGTTCTTGTTTGTTCTTCTTTTTCTTGTTATTCTTGTTTTTCTACTTATTTTTGTTGTTGTTCTTTTCTTGTTCTTCTTTTTCTTGTTCTTCTTGTTCATGTTCTTGTTTATGTTCTTGTTCTTCTTGTTCTTGTTTTTTCTTCTTGTTTTACTTCTTGCTCTTCTTCTTGTTTATGTTCTTGTTTTTGTTCTTGTTCTTCTTGTTGCTGTTTCTTGTTCTTGTTCGTGTTGTTTCAATTTCCCACACACTACTGATGAGAACAAAGTTTTCGGGACCAAATGTGAAAACCTAGAAGAAAAAACCGAAACAAAACTAAAAGTAGGAGTTTATCTATTGGCAACCAAGGGTATTGTATGCCGTAAAGCTAATATGTAACTGTTTAGGCCGCTATTGAGTCATGACAGCAAGAATCGTTGTATCAGAATATTGTACATCCATGTTCCTTTTCTTATTGTAAATGTCCGTGCTGATGCTACGCGAGAATTGCTAATTTGCAAAAGTATCAAAATACATACCAACCTGATCAAGATGACCCAAACCAAAGTTTCATGTTATAAATTATAATGATTTATATCGACGACAGGTGAGTTGCAAGTAAGGCACTGCTAATAGTGAAGCGTGCGAGATTCCTCATCTATCAGATCTAGATATAATATTATTTTTTTTTGCGTTATAGGTATTTGATTGATATTGTTGTGATTGTGAAGCCAACTTCACCTAACCCTAATACAATAACTTGTCAAATAAAAGAACCTTACCTACTAATGGTTTTATCTATTTTATTCAGTGTCCAATCACAACATCATGTTATTAAAAGCATACTATATCGTTACCCGTTACGATTATGAGTAACAAAAGAAATTAAAAATAATTATGAAATAAATTGATATCATATATAATTTAATTATAAAATAATTGGTAAGATAAATCAATTTTATCATACATTTTTATTAAAATAAAACTATGCCGGCAAACCCTTGTGATGTGATGAAAATTTCCATACTTTTAGTGGAAATGGAAATATATAACAAGAAAAAGGATCACCTCATCACAGACGCATGCCTGCCTAGCTAGTAGAAATGAGCAAAGATTCAAACACGACATGGCACATCTAACAGTCACGATGAAACAAGACACGTCTGGCCATTACACTGCATGCGTACGTGCAATGGCAGTTGTTTAATTTAACCATGATGCAAAAAAATATTTACAATAAGATTCAAAGGGATGAATTATTTTTAGTGATAGTGTAGCAATTTTGTTGGAATGTCGTTTTTTTTTGTCAGGTCTTATATTCAATTGTAATAAAACATTGAGTAGTTTCACCATAAGCTGAGAGAATTATTATCAACCTTAAACTTTCCACGGTAACAAACCACCTTGACTATCTATTTTCACCCAATAAATGATTCTCATTTTTTTACTCACACTAAGATGTGAAAAACAGTTAATAAATAAGCGATAATTTTTCTATGCTGAAATGTGAAAACCAACGAAAAAAGAGAAATTACAATAAAAGTGCAACAAAACTGTCATTTTTACAAATTAAAAAAATATAAAACCTGCTTTGCAAATTTTTCCTTGATTCTTCATTTCATTCATTCAATTAGAAATTTATTGATGTCGGTCAGTCTTATATAGGACGCTTCATTAATTAAACGCAAATAGAGTTAGCTTTTCCGAAACAACTAATACAAACTCATAATTGCACGTAACTTCTGTCATGGACAGCTCGCCAAACCACATTAATTATTTCATTTCTAATCTATCGGTTCATTCTGAAATCACAACAAATAGGAAATAAATATGCTGTTATTCCTTTGGAATAGTAGGAACCTGTTATTCCAATCACAACTGTTGATCTTTGTTGGAATTCGTGCATGAAAAACTTACTTTCTTGAGATTCACGTATGGAAAAGTTTGAACAGTTGGGATTGAAATAACATGTTCCTGTTATTCCCAACGAATAACAGAAGATTTATTGCCCTAATAATATTATTTAACACAGTTAATAATACAATGGTATAAATTTTGTATATGCGCGTTGGTGCTATCATAGAGCAAATTTATTTGAAACAGGCTAAAAGATTACAGCTTCCATTATCACCATGGCGGACCCTTTACTTAACCCTAATTCCACCTTCCCCTCCAATTGCAATGTTCTGAAGAATGAGGTAGAAGAAAACTCAACAATATTGAGGTCTCGTCCACCCGTGAAGGACATACCAAATATAGAAGAAGTGGATAGTAAATACAAACAGTTAATTTTTCCACTTGAAAAGCAAGAAGAGTGGTCGATCCGAAATTACAAAGGGTTTTGGCAACCAGAACGGCTTCTTCCAGGTATTATGGCGATGGAGGAGGCTTTCCGGTCCCGCCCCGGTGATGTAATTGTTGCTAGTTTTATCAAATCCGGCACCACTTGGCTCAAAGCCCTCACTTTCACTATAATGCACCGAAACAAGTATGATTTCTCGTCTCACCCTTTGCTTAAACTAAATCCTCATGATTGTGTTCCATACATTGAATATCACTATGCTACACGCGATGAAGAGTACCTCGAAACCCTTCCTTATCCAAGAATTCTTGGAACACATGTGCCACACTCGATACTCCCAGAGAGCATTAAGACATCAAAATGTCCAATAATTTTTATCTCTAGAGAGCCAAAAGATGTCCTAGTCTCCCTTTGGCACATGGTCACAAGATTCGAAGGGTTCAACGAAACATTTCATTTTACTCAAGCCTTCGATTTATTTTGTCAGGGTAAAATGCCCTGTGGTCCTATCTGGGATCACAATCTTGAATATTACATGAAGAGCTTGGACCCACGTGAGAAAATTTTGTTCCTTAAGTACGAGGAACTGATGAAGGATCCGGTGAATGGTGTGATGAATATAGCAAATTTCATTGGATGCCCTTTCTCAGAAGAGGAGATAAAAAATGGTCTACTGGAAGAGATTGTCGAGTTCTGTAGCTTTAATAAACTGAAAGATCTCGACATCAACAAAAATGGTGGAATAGGCAATGCACAAAATGATTACTTGTTCAGAAAAGCTGTTGTGGGGGATTGGCAAAACCACATGACGCCTGAGATGGCTATTAAGTTAGATGAAATTACTAAATGGAAATTACATAATTCTGGTTTCACCTATTGAGTGGCGAGCAGCGTGACAGCAACATTGATGTACTTTGTGCAATGTTTTTATTATAGTTAACTTTGTGTTGATTTGGATAAAACAATTAATTTGGTGTGAATTTGAATAAAATAATTTGGTTGTTTGATGTACTTGGTGTCAAAAAGAATTAAGATAATTTAATTTTCAATACCGTTTAATTTTAAGACGCTACTACAAAAAAAATTTGATCAACCACAGTACATCATACGCGGATATGAGAAATTTTCAATAATTCCGTGGGTTAAGTAAAAAGGCGCACGTCCGGAAATGACCTAGAACATTCAGACATGGTTTAAAAATAAAGAACCATGTTGAAGCACATTTATACACTGTTCTTTATTTTTATTTTTTGAATAAAACAGAGGTCAAGTCCCAATTTGATTGATGAATGAATGGTTACATAAGTCATGTTTTGAAGATTAAGTCATCTTACAAAACATATCTCAAAATGAAAATAGAAGTGAAATGTATATCCTAAGATTGGATCCAATAAAGGCTTGAGAGAAATTCTCACCCGAATCCAGTACAGTAATAAAAAAATAATGGGGCCATTTGGCAACAACGGATTAAGTCTCCTTAAGGCTTAATCCGTTTCCTTTAGCTTTCTTAGTCGCTTAATCTTGCCGAACACTGGTTCTTTAGCGCGGATTAAGATCACCTCTTTTAGCCTTTTTTTGTCCGGATCTTAATCCTCTGCCCGGACTTTAAGGCACTTCTACCCCTTCCTTTAGCATCATTAGCTTTCATCCACGGATTAAAACAACCGAACATTGGTTCCTTAGTGCTCCTTAAGTTCTTAATCTTCTACTCTTAATCCCTCTTGTTACCGAACGGCCCCAATAAGTAAACTAAAAATTGGAAAAAGATTAAAAAGATGCAAATGCCAGTATAGAAAAAAATAAGTTTAAGGCCCGGCATGTGTATGGTCTGTTACATACGATTATAGATTAAAAAACTTAAATGTATGGACAGAAGAAATAAAAAAGATCCAAGTTAATGTTATTGTTTTAAAATTAAAAATTGACAAAAAAGAAAGGAATATATTTGTCAATTTAATTTTTAAAATAATTAAATAACATATTTAATGAATAATAGGGGATTGAAGTAAGAATGTTAAATTTTATGGCTACAAGGAATAATAAGACGTTTTTATGGAAAAATTGGCTATTTTGAAATTTTGTTGGGTATGCTAGAATTTTTCCCTATTTTCTTGTGTCTCAATCAATAGCGTTCGTATCTTGTTCATTCATAAAGAATGTATTCTTCACACATGATGCATTCTGCAAATGTCAAGTACGTGAGTAGTAGTCTGAGGACAAATTATTTATTAATGTGACATGCTAATGTACAAGCGGCTTGTAAAATATATCAATCCGGTGTAGTTAAATATGTATGATTTCCAAATTCAGATTAATGATTGGAAATCACTAATAATTAAAATGTCTTATATTTAGCATTTTCTTGACTTATGGTGTTGGAGAAAACTAAGTTTACTATTACATATATAATTGTATAATTTTGCTTGTTTCAAAAGAGAGATAATTGAAAGAGAGCCGTTAGTGATTCTGAGAAAAATAGAGTTAATGTAATTGTTGTGTTGATTAAATAAGGGAGCTGATTTCGGTAGAATTTAATTTTGGAAAGTAAATTAAATTTGTTACCTTTGTATTTCTGTATATATATAGTACCTGTTGCTATGTTTTGTACTTTAACAACTAAACGGTAATTAAAAGATATAATAATTCTTTTCTATATAGACTATATATTAAAAAAACTTAAATGTATGGACAGAAGAATGCTATTGTTTTAAAATTAAAAATTGTCAAAAAAGAAAAGAATATATTTCTCAATTTAATTTTAAAAATAATTTAATAACATATTTAATGAATAAAAGAGGATTGAAGGAAGAATGTTAAAATTTATGGCTACAATGAATAAGATGTTTTTATGGAAAAATTGGCTATTTTGAAAGATGGCTAATTCGGATGAATAGTGCTTCGATAAATGATTAGACAACTGGAAACGAACCTGAAGCTGAACTTGGAGGAAGAACAATGGGTTTTCATGGATGTAGTCATTGTTGTGGTGGTTGACATCGTCGTTGTTGAAGCCAATGGTGAAGGGATCCATGGGTTGCTATGCTTATTAACAGACTTTTTAATAAGTACCCTAATTTGCAAATTATTTTTCTTAATACCATTGACTTATTTTAGAAAATTGTAGATGGAAGTCAGTTACTTAACAACGGATTCTAATTTAATTTGATTATACATCAAATTATATTTAGGTTACATTAATATTAGTACACTATCAGTCTATGGTTACAACATCATGTCTATAATTCGTGTTCTCCTTTTTGTAAGTTCTTTTAAACATGATTGAAGAAAAGCTTTGTCAAGATAAGCCAATGTCAAGGAATCCTAACCAAAATATTATTATGATGCAATTTTTTTTTTTTCGCTAACAGCAACATAATATAGCTGATTGAAAATATTAAATTTTTAATTGTAGGTATTATTTATCATATTTCAAAACTAGTATGCTCGTTGTTCTATTGTTTTCTAATATATTTGATATTTCATTTGATAATTAGTGTTGTTGATTGAATTATTTAGTTTGGATTATATTTTGTCTGGATTTATATTTTTTGTAATCATGCAAATATTTTTCTATCATATTTCTCAAGTTCTAATCTAATAGAAATGAATGTGATAAAAATAACCTTGTTCGCTGCATTACGCTAGTACATAATTAGTATATTATGAAAGTTCTTTTAAATTTATACTAAAGCACCAATTTCTTATTGTCATATAATAAGCATTTTATGCTTAAGCTTTCCATGGGCTTTAATGGATGAAGAATGCGTTGATTTGTAGATTGTGCAAAGATTCTTCGTAAGCATTTTTAGGCCTAAGCATTTCAACACATAATGATTATATTACTGTTCATCAGAAATTTTGTAAACAATAGTTTTTGGCATTGAGAATTCATCAATGTAAAAGATAAAGGTGAGATGGCTTGTTTATGATAAGGAGATATAAATGTGCCATCAAAGATGCATCATTTCAGAAGGTCCTTTTTTGAAGGATTCCAAATTATTTGATACTTGAAATAATATTCTACATTAATTTTAGTATAGCCCATATACATCGTACCAACATTTAGTTTTGTCATATAACATGATTCCTGCCCGTTTATTAATTTGGGAACAGATAAGCACCATCCTATAGTATATCTAGGCTCTAACTAGGCTTGAGTACTGCTATTTTCCAAAAGTGATCAGAATTCCGATATAACATCAAAACTAAAGGAATGCATTTTATCTTAGATCTACCTAGTATTTGTAAATTGAGTTCTTACTTTCAAGTCAGTTTTGTCCTATGACACGATCTTCGACAAAAATATGTATTGATAAGGTGATTGCTAGAGACAAGATATGAAATTTTCCATTATTGAATAATATTTATATTATTGTTTTTTAACAATAATTGTGGTATCGATATGAGAGAGCATTTTGATGAGTAGTGTTGGTTGATGAGTATAAGTGTAATACTTATGGGTCTGGAATCTTGATGAGTAGTGTTGGTTGATGGGATGGAGGTATAAATTACGGTAGAAGATCAAAAGATAGACGGCGGATTATGGATGGATGATTTGTGCGACGACCGGTAAGTCTTCAAATTAAAAAGGGCTAAAAAGCGCTTATTGTTTGCTGTAAGAGAAATTGTATTGAAAATAAATCAGTGAATTCGTCCAAACTGACAGGAAGTTTGTATGCCCATGGGTGAGAGCTATGAGGTATGGAGTGTCAGAATAATCTTGGTGCAATAATTAGGGGACCGGAGGGCACGAGGGGACATAGAAACGGAGCTCTTTTATCAAGGAATTCGCCCAGCTATTAACTTAGGCTTATCAGTGAGTCGTGTAGGGTCTGCTGCTCAGTTAAAAACTATGAAGCAAGTCTGTGGAAGCTTAAAACTAAAATTAGCCCAATACAGACAAGTAGCTGCCATCGTTCAATTTGGGTCAGACCTTGATGCTGCCACTCAGGTATTACTTAATCGAGGTGCAAGATTGACAGAAGTGCTTAAACAACACATGGGAGGATTAATTTGTTGATTTCATCTATGAGGAGAGTTCAAATGTTTTCATTTTTAATAAGTTTCACAACTCAAAATTAAAACTTCAAAGTAAAATTAAAACCTTTGGATATAATCTATATTATTTTATCTATGCACGATTAAAAAGTTATGACATCTCAACTTTGTTCTGGTTGTCATAAAGAACTTGTAAAAATGTACTAATGTGTATACTTTCCGGACATTGATTTTTCAATTTATTAATTCATATAAAAACAAATCAACTTATTAACGGTTTTATTTTGATGTTTACATTTTAAGTTTTGAGTTACTAATATTTTAAAAATGGAGGCATGATGGAGGAACAAAAAATAGTGGCATTTGAACCCTCCTCTTCATCTATAGAGAAGATTTCGAGAGAAGCTAATTTCATAGTTAAAAGCTTCAGTTTTTATTATTGATGGAGTTTAGACGAGAACAAAATGAAACATTCCTTCAGTTTTCTCTTCAATTCAATTCAATAACGTCTTGACTATTAAGCGATATCTTTCAAAAAAGAACAGAATTTATTTGTCATTTTAATTTTTAAAATAATTTAATAACATATTTAATGAATAAAAAGGAATTGAAGGAAAAATGTTAAATTTTATGGCTACAATGAATAATAAGATGTATTTATGGAAAAATTGGCTATTTTGAAATTTTGTTGGGTATACTAGAATTTTTCCTTATTTTCTTCTGTCTCAATCAATAGCGTTCGTATCTTGTTCATTCATAAAGGATGTATTCTTCACACATGATGCATTCTGCAAATGTCTGCAAATGTCAAGTGCGTGAGTAGTAGTCTGAGGACAAATTATTTATAAATGTGACATGCTAATGTACAAGCGGCGCGGCTTGTAAAATATATCAATGGGGTATCGTTAAATATATATGATTTCTAAATTCGGATTAATGATTGGAAGTCACTAATAATAGAAAGTTTCTTACATTTAGGACTTTCTTGACTTATGGTGTTGGAGAAAACTAAATTTACTATTACATATATAATTGTATAATTTTGTTTGTTTCAATTATGGGATTCACCATCCTGGTTCTCATTTAAAACTATTACCTCCTCACAATCAATAGTGTTGGTTATACAATTTATTAACAAGGATGTCAGAATTTTACTTAGCAAAACCTTTTTTAAAACATAGTTTTAGAAAGATGAAGGTTGTACATGGATGCAAACTCTGATTCCATAATAATTAAAAACAAATAATAAGCAACTAATTATATAGGAAAAAAAAAGACAAATTATCATAACAAACAATATCTTAATATAATTTCTAATGTAAAAGTGGAAGAAAAAAGTATTGAAATGTCTCATATTTTAGTCAAATAGTTTAAGTATTTCATTATTAGGCATGTTTGATTCAACATGCATGGTACAAAAGTTATACAAATTATGAAACACAAGATATTGCATATTTTTTATTTCAATATTATCTCAGACATTTGAACATGTATAAAACCTAATTAGAAAATAAAAAAAGAATATATATTTAAAGTTGAAAGAGTTTAACATGTATAAAATCTTCTGTTCGCTTGGTGATAATTTGCTAGCATTCAGAATTTGAGTGTCAATTCTCGCACAAATTGTGTTACAAAGCTCTTATGCCCTATATAAATTAAAAAAATTATATACAACACAAATATAAATATTCATTTTTTAGAACAAGATACAATTTAATTATTGAACGAGTAATTTCAGTTATGTCAAAGGGATGTTATTATTTTTGCAAACATTATATCCTTCCACGCATAGATCTTGTTAAATGTGTATGATTTTAAAAAATTATTAATTTTTATTTTTGCATTAATTAGGCCGAATAAAAAAAAGAAATCGAAGTAGCTTTATTAATCAGTAAAGAAAAATAATAAAACCCAAATTCATCCAATAATTATAAAAACGTCGCATGAAACACTTTAGTTTTCTATTAGTAATTTATTTTTAAAACAAAATAAAATTTGAAAACTAAAATTAAAAAAATTTAAGCAAGAAAAATCTAAATGTAAAAGTTCAGGCTAGTGGGATTCAAACCGACTGAAAATGGCAAAATCTCACACTTCTTGTGGCTTCGGTCATGACTCATGAATAAATTGCACACATATGACAGGAGATATTAATGTGAAAATTTGGACGTCCGGTTGTCAAATATTCATTTTTTAAATTTAAATGATTAATTATTACTTTCAAATTGTTATCTTTTCAAATCTTAAAAAAAAAGTGTATATAACTATGTTCTTTGCCGCGCATGTATGCTCTATGATTATACTAAGGCAATGCATTGTGAAATTGTTTTTGTTAAATGTAGTTGCAACAGAGAACTTCTTGTTTTTAATCGTGTTTCTATCTTAATAAATAGTGTTTTTGTCATGTGATATGCTTCTGGGGAAGCGGCCTTTACATTGTATCAATTGGGTATAGTTAAAACTGATTACTATGCTCGAATTAATTATTTGGCATTAATAACAAAAAGTGTCTTATATTTTGTTTTTTTAGAACTATATTGTTGGAGAAAACTAAATGTAGTATTAAATATTTAATTGTATAATATTTTCAACAATGGAAACAGAATCATAGATACATTTGTAGTTATAATTAACAACTAAAAATAAAGAAACAATTAGATTTGAAAAAGCAGAAATAAAAAGAATAATCATTACCTGCAAGGCAACAAACAATGGCTTAATTCCCGGAGATGCTTCACAAAATCATTTCAATTTCAGCAAAGGAGATGCTTGACAAAAACATAAAATTTGATGACCAATAACTATCCATAGTTTTGACCAAATTTTTTTATTTTTGTGTTTGTCTTTGTGAGAAAAATTGGAGGTTATGGCTGCACTTTTTATACATGCAATTAATAGTCTTTTTCATTCTAGAACTTCAATTTGCATGCTACTTTGTAAGCAGTTGAACCACAATGTTCCACTGGTAAGTTTCGATTTGAATTTGTGATATAAATTGGCCATTAAACGAGAATAAAATCTTAGTATTTCATCTTGCATGAGTGACATGATAATTTTTTGCTGTCTTAACTTTATTATTATTTTTAAATAAAAATGTCAGTGAACCGGCCCCGTGCTCACTGACCTTAAAATAATAATAATAACACGATTAGAACTATTCACATCTAGACCCCACTTCCCTTTCTTACGAGGACATATCTTATCTCAGGTCACAGAGGAAGTGACAAATAGTTTACCTTTCAGCAACTTGAGGTGAAGAAATATTTCGCTACTTTTGAGATGGTGGTGGAGGTTGTATACAAATTTGAATTACCTTTGGTCGGAGAAAATAATAGCTCTAAAATATAAACCGGGTAATTTACAAGGGGCTGCACGTTGGATAAGAACAGGCTCTTTTCTTTTCAGGGACACAGTTTTGGATATACAAGCTCTTCACGTGGTCATGTCAAGGGATAAATGGTACCAATCAGATTCTGTAGCGATGAGAATATTTCACGTGGTCTGTCTACTCTTTATTTGCTGGAGATGGTATGCTAGCGTGGCAGTATGCTTACACATGGAGATATAAAGTCTACAAACGGTACGCATCTTTATCTATCTCCTGTTGAATGATAGATTGCTCACTCATGAGATGATGCAGAGAAGGGGGGTAATTAAGCTGTTCACCAAACTGCGAGACATGTGGTTTAAGGGAAGTGGAATCCATCTTGCACTTGTTTTTTTAAATGTATAAAGGCAGTTCATTTGTGGGTTAGGTTATAATACATGACAGCACTTGAAACAAACAATACATGATATTTGAAACAGTTCAATGATGAATGTGGCAAGTTCGTGAATGGGGAAAAAACAGTAGTTATCAACTTGTTGGTCCATAAAGAAGCAAAGGAATACAAATATTTTTTTAGGAAAAGAACTTCCAGTGAAGGTGGTTGAGAAATTCGTGTTGCAGGATGCAAAACTGTTATGAAATGTTAAAAGTGCGTGAGGATTGTGTGATTGTTTATGTGGTTTATTTTGTTTTTTGTTTTTGTTGTTTTTGGTTTACATATAATTTACCACCTCTCAGCTTTCTCAGAAAAAGAAAAAGAAAAGATAATTCAACCAAAGTTACCAATCCATAATAATCGGTATGAATTGCCAAACTACAATACTATCAACACAAATATTATATATAAAAGTCAACTCAGTGAAACTTGTACGAATTATCAATGCATACTTCATCACCGTCAACACAAATACTACATAAAAGATTGCCATGCAATTACGACATCTGGTCAACAAGCTATTACCAAAAAAAAAAAAAAAATTAAAAAGAGAAGAAAAAAAATCAAGTTCCTCTCACAATGCAACACAAAATATTCTCTGCCTATTTCCTTTTACTTGACTGTTTAGTTCATCTACCAGCACAAACTAACTTGTCCTCTGCTTCTTACGAATTATTCGCAATATCTGAAGAGATCTTAACCTTGTTACGAAACTGAACTAAGAGGGAAGGGAAATTATGCATAATGCGCACATACTCTTCAGTGAGTACTAATTCTGAGAAGATTTCAGATTTGGATGCAAACTCAAGGCACTCCTCCTTGAGCCAAGCATAGCCGTGCCTCTCTGACCAAATCAGAGTAGGCAGGACCGTGTCCATAGATAAAGCCATGCACATCCTCTGTTGACATTGTGCCATAAGCATTTGTAAATCATAGCGATCAGCAGCTACAAATAAATCCTGGACAAATTCAATCGAGAGATTCTTCAGCTCTTTGTGTTCAAAATCATCGGTATAAATGAACTGTAGTATAGCCTTGAACACATCAGCTTTCACGTCATGAATCTTGAAGCAGCCTGAGTTAGCTTCTGCGCAAGGACCATAAAGCTCTGCCTCAAACACCGGTGATCGGGCAGCCAACATAAATCGATGAGCAGAGATTAGCTCTCCTTCAACCTCAAAAGTCACGTCAAACCTCTCTCCATTCTCCCAGAACTTCTCAATATCCTCATACAACCCACCAGAAGAGCTAACCACTTCACTTCGTGCACTTAGACCTCTAATGTTACAAGAAATAGCAAGTATGCCGTCCTTACAATAACAAGATTCTATTTTATCCCTTGATATGAACTCAGGATAACCCCAGATACCGCAATCACCAGGACGACTAGTAAAGGTATGTGATAGAGGTTCATCAAAGGGAACAAGCTTCCCTGTCTTGTTAAGTAAATCGAAGAAGAATTTCACATAAACGTCCTTTGCCTCACTCAAAAGCCTTAGGTAAAGGGATACATGGGACCCGTCGGCGTCGTGTCCTTGGTCTGAATCTGACGACCCATGCGGGTAAAAATCAACAACCCAATCATAGCCTCCAACACTGAAACGAGGGGAAGATATGCACTGGTCAACAGGGATATGTTTTGTTTTCGAGTAGTCGAATACAAAGCAGCGTGTTAAGCTCTTGATTCTAGCACAAGAGTCGATTTCCAAGCAATGCAATTCTGCCATCTGAAGACTAATCTTCTATTCTCTGAATACGGTAATTTCATCAAAAAGGATCATTTATAACTATAAAGCATGGACGATGTGTGTAAATAATTTTTTTTTTGTTGAAGGAATCCAGATAAATTTTTATACTATTTTTTTTAGTAATGAAAAGACTTTCACAAACTATCTTAAGAACCTAGATAGGTTTCGAGGTGTCGAATCTGTAAAGAGAAAACCTCAAATAGCTACAAAATAAAGAAATATAAATGCTAATTTGGTTTTCAATCAAATACTTTGAAAAACTTGTGATTTGCAAACACATACACACAAACACACACACACAGTAGAGGAAAGGGTTGTGTGTGTGTGGGTGTGGGTGTGAGAGAGAGAGAACTGGTGAAGAGTGCTCACCTGGAGAAGAGTAGATGACGGAGCGAGGTAGACTTAGATAATACTATTTTTATTTCAAGCAAGAGAGATGAAGAAGTGGCAGGGGAGATGAAAAATGTCTCTCTTGGTATAGAGTATAATAGAAAGAAGAGAGGGAATATGAAATTTGAATTTCTAAAAGACAAATTCATATTCCCATTTATTACAATTAATTACCAGTATACTATCTAGGAACTAGAAGCCATACTTTGACTATGTACAATAAAGAGACTTGAACACTGGACTACAATAAAAACACTTGAATACTTGACTACAATAAAGACACTTGAACACTTTGACTACAATAAAGCCATACTTGAACTAAGTAATAATTTTTATCTTAATAAGGAGGGATGTCGATTATATTTGGACTGATAATGTTTTTTGAAGGAATGACACCTTGACAATTATTAAAGGAAGATACTTGAAGATTGAGCAGATGAGATGAAAAATGTCTTTATTGGTACAATATTTATTGTAGATGGAAAGATAGGGAATTGGAAGGGCCGTCACTAATCATGAATGCATCTGCAAGGGAAAATATTAAAATAAACCGCTCATGCCAGGACTGGGAATTCCCATGGGACAGATCCATGTTTCCATTTATTACAATTACCACTAATATCTATGATGCTTGCTTGCACCCATTTAATATATGCTTCCACATTGTTCTACTTCTTCCTTCTAATTGCATGAACGCTTTTCTACACTATATGCACATATATAGAGCTAAAACATAGGAAAACTTAAATTTTAATGAAGAAATAAATTCTAGTGCGCGCTATACTGAAAATAAATAATAATAAATTTTAGAAAAAAGAAAACTAATTTAGTTTCAAATTTGCAAAAAAAACTCGCATTCCTTAAAATAAATAATAATAATTACTGACACATGATTTTTGAATTTAATAATTAATAATTAGAACAATTCAAAACCGATATACTTTACAAATTGATGCTGCAAATTGCAGGTGCGATGGTAAATTGACCAGAAACCTCTTTGGAATTTTTTTTTTGGTTATTATTGGATTCAGAAGGTCAAAATAGAAGAATTACTAAGCGTCAATGAAATAAACCTGATCCAACTTGAAATCACTACAATAGCGTAGGATTCGGTTCAGAAGAATTGAAGAAGGAAAGTTACAAGTAGATTCTTAATTTTTCTGAATTTGGAAGGTGAAGAGACAGGGAAAGAAAATATGCAAAGTATTGAATGGGGAGCAGGAAAATGATTTAATTAAAAAATATGCCACATGTCAGCTAGAGATTGGTCAAATTGAATGAGGGGTAGGAAAATCCAGCCCACTAAGGGGCAGAGGATTCGGTTCCGTCAATGAAATAAACCTGATCCAACTTGTAATCACTAGCTACAACAGCGTATATACAATTAAAAAGTTTAAAATATTTCCATGGAAGAAACATGCTCAGAAAAATAAACTTGGATGACATTAAAGCAAATCTTCTTAATTGTCATTTTCGGTTGTGTTCAAATGCAGGATAAAACAACCTGTAAAGCATCAATCGACCGAAAGAATGGTGTGTCGTTCCGTAAACCCGCCAAAGGCCAGGCAAAAGGGTATGCTATTGATCCCAACAGATGCACATGTGGCTAAATAAGTTTAGTACGATCCATCATACAAATTTTACTTGATTTTTAATTTACATATATCTTTACTTACATGAATGAAAAAGTTACAAAGATATTGACAAAATTATATTTCAAATTTTTAATATAAAATATGTTAGAAACGATATTTATTTTTAATTTATAGTAATATTTTGTTATTATAATGAATCTTGTAAGAATATATGGTAACTCAGATTCAAATAATAATATACAAGAAATTAATTACTTCTATATGGAAATAACAAGAAATGGAGATAAAAAATTCAACCAAAAAATTTAGTTCCCTAAATGACCTATAACAAAATAAATTTTTACAGGAATAATACTTGTGTTTCTATTAATCATTTCCCTAATCTGGTCCATGATTTATCATACAGGCCTTACTTCAATGCCTACGAAAATTAGATTATTTTTCATAGATACACAGTATATACCAGAAATGTTGAAATGCTGAGCTCGATCCTCTCCAACTACAGTATTAAATTCTCCCAACTTCATCTCTCAGCATACACTTGAACTGTCATAGACCCATTGAGAATTACTGGGAACCATAAGTATGGCAGTCCTGTAAAGAGAACATAGGCAGCATAGTTCCTTTTGGGAGATAGATCCTTGCAAAGTATTGTTCCTTTTATCTCTATTGGAGTTTCTATCGGACCCTTCATTGATAGATGTTGTTTATGTAGTCGTAAAATATCAATTTACTGAGAGAAGTAAAAATTAGGCCAACAGTCAGTTTAATGATCGACATTTCACAGAATATATAGAATAATACAAATAATAATATTAGTGGCCAATAAGTGTGGAATGTTAATAAATATCAAATGCATATAATTGAAAAATATTAAATTTTTTTTTTAAAAAAACTGAAGGAAGCTTCTTAAAATATGAATTTTTGAGATATGAGAACTTACATAGTTTTGTTGTAAGAGGTGTGATGAAACCAATGGACGCCAAAACGGGGATGTCCAATTTGAAAATCCTATATATATTAAGAATTGAAAATAAATAATAAGCACACAATTGGATAGAAAAAGAAACTTAAAGAAGAAGAATAATAAACAATATATCAATCTGAATTATTATTCAAATAGATGGATCATATTTCATAAGACAGTCCTATCATAATATGTTGAAAGAGAATCTGAGTATCAAATATACATTTTGGAGTACTGGAAATACCATACTGTAATGTCAAAATATAACTGTAACATATGTGCCAAAATAAATTATTTGTTTGTGTAAAAATTGAAAAAGAAATTATACATCATAGGAGAGACCATGTTAAGAATTATTTTGTAATACTATTACTTTTCAAAATATGCTTTCATTAATTTTCTCTGGTATCTTATTAGAAGATTCATGAATGTAGGAAAATATTGTAGCTATATTGAGGTAAAAGAAAAAGATTTTTTGCCAATATATTTATCATTATTTTCATATAGATAATAAATAAGAACATGTATTATTCACGACATTGAAGAAATATTTAAACACAAAATCTAGTAACATTTGCATGATAGATCATACTAAATTCCTCTCTCTAACTACTCATAGATCATACTAAATCTCTCTCTCTCTCTAACTTTTCAAGCGAAAATTCTTGTAACTTCAATATCAATAAATCTGTTTAACAATAATCAAGTTTGAAGAGCTACGTACTTTTTAGATAAATTTGATTATTCTAATCAATTTATCTATTGGATATTGTCACACGAACGATATGCTCCATGTTTCTCGCAATCGCAAGACCGTATGCATATCCAACGATCACAATCAAGAAATGCAAGTATTCTGCATGTATTTGTATAAGCCTAATTCCTAGAGTCATGATGAATCCACAGTGGCGTATTTCCGAAAAAAAAAATTAGAAAGAAATATAAGCCTAACCCCACATGTGTTTGGTAACAAAATAATAATTATAAAATGAAGTTGCCTTATTAACCATAATGAGAAATAACGAAATCTAACTTCACGCAATTATTGCAAAATGACCAACGGTTTGTACTACAGAACCATGTAACTATTAATTCAAGATATAGTATGAACATAGTTTTAATAAAATATGAAAACATGACATTATCCCAAATAAAATAATGTACTCATAATACGAAATCATTACAACCAAATTTCTAACTATACTACCCAAAACCCTAGATCTGAAACAAAATATGGTAATGTTACGTTCAGGAAATTGTCAACAAATTTTTTTTTTAGGGAGTGACTAATAGTCCCCCCATTCTATCCCCTAAATGTCTCCCTAACTAACTTATCCATAAATCTAACTAACTTATCCATAAAGTATGATGAGGACCACTAACTAACTTGGATAAACAATAACTACTTTGGAGACCACTTAAATTTGAAAAAATTTACAACTAGCATGAACATGTATGAACACTTATGCACGCAAGTATTCTTAGATAATATATCAAGTATTCATACCTAAGACATCAAGTATTTAAACAAAAAATTGGACATCAACTTTCTTTTCTCTCTAGTCACACACCCATCCTTTACACATTTTTAGAAGTGGGTTTTTTTTTCCGTTTAATCTCGTCAATGTTTCTAACAATCTATGAGGAATTTTGTAAATCTAAAACCACGAACATTTTCTACGTAATTTTCTCTTTCAAATGAGATCCATGATGAAGTACTTTAGGGTTCTTTATTGTTCAAGTACTCATACCTCGACATACAAGTATTCATACTAAATTTAGAAAGTATTCATACTAAAAATATATAAAGTACTTATTCTATAACTTTGAATGTATCATTATTAGTAAATATACAAACTACAAAGTATTCATACTAAAACATGTAAATATTCACACTAAAACATTACATGTATACATATACTTATCAGCAAATATTCAACATATAACATATTCAAATTACAAAGTTACTATAAAATATTCAAACTACAAAGTATTCATACTAAAACATATAAAATATTCATACTAGAACATTAAAATATTCATACTTACGCATTGAAGTGTGAATTTTTATGTTGTAAAATATTCCTGAGAAATTCCTAAATGATTTACACCTCATCGAGCAAGTATTTACATCTCGTAATGCAAGTATTCATACCTAAAATACAAAATATATTTCTAAAAAAACTGTGCACAAGTACGAATGCCTATGCATGCAATTATTAATATATAAGATATTAAATATTCATAACTAAGATATCAAGTATTTTTAATAAAAATATTAACATCAAGTATTCATACTTATACATTGAAGTGTGAATTGTTATGTTGTAAAATAACTTTAATTAGTTAATTTGTTTGATGCTTGAACATATTGATATATACTGAGGAAAGTATTCATACTTATACGATGCACAAGTACGAATGCATATGCACGTAAGTATTAATATATAATATATCAAGTATTCATACCTAAGATATCAAGTATTTATAATAAAAATATTAACATCAAGTATTAATACCTAAACATTGAAGTTTTAGTAAAAATATTAATATCTAAAATTTTAAGTATTCATACTTACGCATTGAAGTGTGAATTGTTATGGTAATAAATTAGTTAATCTATTTGGTGCTTAAATGTATTGATAGGTACTGGAGAAAGTATTCATACCTATAACTAAAGTATGAATGTATTTGATGCTTGAAGTATGAATTGAAAATATTATAGTCCAGCAATTATACAGATCAAAATTTTCTTGAGATTCATGTGAATCAATTAAGCATTCTCTGCATGAACGCACCGTTTGTGTTTAGATACAGACCATCCGATCATAATCCGGACCACTCAGGTAATGCATGAGATCTTTAATATCTGTGCAAATATAATGTAAGTATTCACACTATAAGATTGAAAGTATTCACACTACAAGGTATGAATACTTGCTCGACGAGGTATGAATACTTGCATGTTGAGGTATGAGTACTTGAACGACGAAGAACCCGAAAGTACTTCATCATGGATCTCATTTGAAAGAGAAAATTACGTAGAAAATATTCGTGGTTTTAGATTTGCAAAATTCCTCACAGATCGTTAGAAATATTGATTAGATTAAACGGAGAAAAAAAAACCCACTTCTAAAAACATGTAAAAGATGGGTGTGTGACTATGGAAAAAAGAAAGTTTATGTCCAGTTTTTTGTTTAAGTACTTAATATCTTAGGTATGAATACTTGATACATTATATAGGAATACTTGCGTGCATAAGTGTTCATACATGTGTACACCAGTTGTAATTTTTTTCAAATTTAAGTGGTCCCTCAAGTAATTAATGTTTCTCCTAGTTAGTTAGTGGTCCCCATTGTACTTTTTTATGGATAAGTTAGTTAGGGGGACATTTAGGGGACTAAATAGAGGGGGACAAAATCTTTACTCTTTTTTTTATAATGTTTAAAACATAATTGAAAATTTATTGACAAACTAGGAGTCTAAAATTTAAAACAATTATAACATTTGTCTAAATTTTTGAAATAACCAAACTTAATCGAATTTTGAAATGTATACCTTATATAAATTGGGAACAAAATACAATCTCATATGCATAATTATAGGTATAATTACTTCTTTTATTAATATCCAACACTTTGAGGGTCTATTTAGTAAAATTTCCAAAAAAACATGTTGCCTCTCTCTCCCTCCCTCCCTTCTCTATTGCTACTGCCCTCTTGTGTGTTCCACCAAAAGAAAGAAAAAGAGAGAGGAACCCTCCCTTCTCTCTTGAAAATCCATCAAATAACTCGAGAAATTGAAGAAAAAAGTTAGAAATGATTGATTTTCTCTCCCTAGTAGCTATCTAGCTACTCCATTGGTACTCCCTTTCTCTCATCTTTTCTCAAAAACTGAAATTTACCTCCATTGTCTAGGGTTTTGGTCAAATGTGAAATTTTTGTATAAATTGTGAGTAATCCATCTCCATTAAGCTTCTCTGTTGTTTGTTTGGTAATTACTTTCTAAATTTGTGCTAAATCTTGATTTTCTATCTAGGGTTGGTCTCAAATCCGAAAATTAGAGAAGAGTTGTGATTAATCTAGTATAATCAAACAAATAAAGGTCAAATAAAGGTGTTAATTGGTAAGTTACTCTCTCCTTATTTTTAAAATCTGGAATTTATTTCAGTTTTGATTAATCTAGGCTTTGGGTAATGGAGAAATTGATTTGTGACGCCTTAAATCTTTTATATATTCAACCATCCAATTTGGTATGAGAATAAATAGATTGATGATTAAATTGTAATAGTTGATAACTCATGTTTATTTTTATTTTATATTTCGGCCTTGGGTTAAGCAAGGACTAAATGGATATTCCATGCCCCCATAATGTAGGAAAAATTATTTCGGAACATGACTAGTGGGCTGCTTAAAAGAAGCAGCTCTCTTGCATCCCTGAAATTCCTGAAGTTTCAAAGCTGATTTGTTAGTTTCTAAATTAGTTTCAGGGATGTAGATGGATTTCATATTTAACAATTTTGTTCAATAGTTTCTAAATATGAAACTATTTCAAAACTATGACATGGCAAAATAATCAATCCTTATTCGCTCAATTTTTAATATTATTTTAATGAAACGCTAATATGGCAATTAAGAAATTCTAATTTTAATTTTAGAGATATAGAGATTTAGAAATTCAGAGAGTCTAAAATTTCTAAAATTATGTTTAGAAACTCTAAGAGTTTCAAGAATACAGATGCTCAAGGAGATCTTACCGCACATGATCTCTCTCGACCTTATTTTAACTTATGTTTTTTTAATAATGAAGGAGCAGCTCAATAACTAGTGGGCCGCTTAAAAGAAGCAGCTCTCTCGCCACCTTCAAAGATCTTACCTCACATGATCCCTGTCCACCTTATTTTAACTTATGTTTTACTAATAAAGAAAGAGCAGCTCAATAGCGCGTGTGTTTTGTTCTTTATGAAAATTGCATCATTCACACACGAAGCATTGCATAAGCATAAAATACTGTAGTAGTATGTTAATATATCTTTTCTTCATGCAACATTCTATTGTTAGAAGTGGACTTTAAATGTATCGGTCAATTATTATTAAAAATTATCTCTAAATTTCAATTAATGATTAAATAATAATAATAATTTTATAAAAATTCTTATATTTTGTTCTCTTAATTCTATGGTGCTGGAGAAATCTAAATGTATTATTACATATTTAACTTGATAATTTCATTTGTTTTTAGTTATAGACTCGGGATTTGCAAAATTTTCTGAATAAGTTTCTAAAACTATATTTAGGAATTTTATAACAGATTGTATGCATTGATCATTAATTGTTTAAATCAACTGCCATTAGTTTTATCAAGTCCCCGAGAGTAAGAAATTATCGGGAGAAATTTTAATGAAAGGAGTTAGGTTCATACGAACATAAATCAAACCCGCTTTTTATTTTTGAGTTTACAGGTATAGTTCTTTCAATTTTAGATAAAGATGATATTTGATTAAATTAGCAATATTAGATTTGTGCAAATATCATTATTTTTGTAAATAGTTATATCCTTTTGATCATAAATCTGGTGGATGGTTGATATTTTAAGGAATGATTACATTGAGTTATATTTTTTGGTTACGCATAATTAAATTGAGATATATTTTTATTGGCAAATTGTAGGATCCGATTGATATGCACAGTTGCATTTGAATCCCAAGATATGTAAGTTCGAAGATTTGATTTATTTCTAAAACTTCAACAGAGGAAATCAAGATAAAAACCTGACAAATGATTGGTTATTCTACAATTACAGATTAAAAAAACATGTATTAGACTAAAGAGTTCCTAGATTGAACATGTAATTCTTATCCCAATGTTCTTATATTAAACAATATGAAGAGGATATTCACAAACTTGATGTTGGCTTAATATCTCAATTTTTTGTTGATTTATGCATTAAAATGGAGAAACTGTAGGCTGATTTCCTATTTACAAAGACATGTCTCCTTCATTAAATCGGACAAGTATTGCTATACTATATGTTTATTACTCACTTTTGTACGTACTGTCCTCTCTTCCCTATTTTAAATCATCTTACTATGATTTATTTGTTCACGGTTCTATGGATTAATGACGAGATTGTGTTTTATTGATAAGAAACAAACTTGGCGAAAAAAAAAAAACGAATAAATGAAATTGACAAAGAAATGTATAACGAAATTTGACAACTAAGAATAGAATTGAAGTGACTGAAATTGTAAGGAAAAAAAAAACACAAAGAACAAACAGAATAATGGTATGCAAACATAATATACCATATTACAGATACTAATTCAAATGCACAGAACACATTACAAAAATCAACATACAGCTAAAGTAACCAACATAATGCCGCAGCCATTGCGTCCCTACGAGAGTTATCATCATCATCCCAATCATAGGCATAGTCTTCGTCACAGTCATAGTTCTCATTATCATAATCATAATCATAATCATAGTTGTTGTCATAGTCATAGTTGTCATTATCATAATCATCCTCACAATAGTTGTAGATAAAATCATCGTTGTTTTCCGAGCTAAAAAAACTGCCCATTATCGCTAAGCAGATGAGATGAATAATGTCTATCTTGTTATCAACTATTTATAGTAGAGGGAAGAGAGGGAATTGGAAAGGCGCGAATGAATGAACTGCTAATGCAATGACTGGGAAATCCCAAGGGACAAATACATGTTCTCATTTATTACAATTTTCAATTATCTATGATGCTTGCTTGCACCCATTTATTTCTTCCAGATTGTTCTGCCTCTAAGTGCATGAACGCATTTCTTCTATCTATATATAGCTAACCACATTAGAACATTTAAATTTTAAATTAGAAAAGAAATGCAAGAGGTGCTTGCTGAATAATTCACTATATATCATGTGATAATTCTTATTATAGCAAGTGATAATTTTTGCCTAATTTATTTTTCGTTAACATTCTCTTCTCAAACCAGTTGTTCTACTGGTTGAAACAGTTAACATATTTTAAAAAACATACACATTCATGGAGAAAACAGAGAGCGAATGTAGAAAATGAAACAAAGTACCATTGCTTGAATACCATAAAACCACAAATCACAATCTTTATTTTAATAGGGAGTGAATTTGATTGTCAACTGATAATATTTGGCGAGGATGATACCTTCACAATTTAATTGACAATTTTAAATTAAAAATTCAACAATATAAACATGATTCATATTATTAAACATTATAAGCATAATTTACATCATCCACCTATCATATTTATAAAAAATAATGAGATTTGATATATGTTTTATTGTCAATCAAATGATTTATAATTTTCACATTCAGAAATTAACAGTCCGTGATGCATCTTATACAAAGGGTTATGATTATCTAATACATTACCTATATTCTATATTCGGTTACCATTGTAAAAATATTACCATCTAATTTAACGGTAGTTAATAAAATAATTATATTATTTAGGTCCAAAGATGATGAGGAAGTCCATCAAAGGTTTGAGCCTAGTGTCTAGGTGTGTGCTCTGGTGATTCATCTAAAAATTGAATGGTTAAATCATAATAGTTCATCTAAAATAAGTCTAGACCCCACTTGTGTTTGGTAACAAAATTGTAGTAATAAACAAGATTATAACATTAAAGATTTCCTTAATGAACAAATTGAAGTTCCATTATTAATCAATTAAGAAAAATAACAAACATTCAAATTCACACAATTATTGTAAAAATGACCATATATGCAAGTAAAATTAAGTTTTTGGTATATATGAAAATTATTTTGGTTTGAAAAAATAACATAATATTTGAAAAATATAACTAAAAAAAATGAAACACAAAAAATGTAATTCTAAAAGTTCACTGTTTCATTCGCCTCGTAGCACATGTACAAAAAATAGAAATTTGAAATTTGTTGTTTCATTTATTTAACTTTTTAGTTTTTATTCTCAAATATTAATTTGATATAGTATTTTGTTGAAACAAAAAAAAAATTCTTCTTTTGTATTGTCCCTATATGTAGAATTTGTTTTCATATAATCAACTATGTACTTTGCAGCGCAAGTACGCTGTATGATAAATAATATAAGGCAAAAATATTTTACGACGTGACTTGTGGGCACTTGCTTTCTCGCCTTGGTAGTTTTAAGTTTGGCCTTTTAATAATGCAGCAGTTCATAGCGTTTGTGTTTTTCTTCATTGATGTATTTTTCACACACCATGCATTATTTAAGCATCAGATACGTGAGTAAAAGTCTGGTAATAAATCACTTGTGTTCATGCGGAATTCAAATGAAGCAGCCCGTTATTTAAAATGTATCCATCGGTTATAATTAAATATGATTATCTCTAAATTTGGTACTAATTAGATATTAATAACAGAAAATTTGTTATATTTTTTATTTTCCGTTTGTTGTGTTGGAGAAAACTAATTAAATTAATACATATTTAATTGGATAATTTCGTTTAGAGCAAGTCAAGTTGAGCCTCAATATCAAATTAAAAATTTCAATTAGTCAATTATTATCAAATAACATAATTTGACATTTTTGGGAAAGATGTAGGATTTTTTATTTTTTTCCCAAATCTGCGCCGACCGAGACAAAATCGCAGATCGCTTTTGATCGCTCTTGGAAAAAGAACTTCAGCTATTGGCAAAAGCACCGATTACTTGTAGGAATCGTGTATGTTAATAATATATAGACACAATTCTGGAACCATTTATAATTTATGAATCTTTTTATACACAACGATTGCGTACACAGTCGCGGAACTTTGAGTCATTTATTTTTCAAACTGTGTATAGTAACGTATTATGTAGTAGTGATATGCTATTTCACAAAAAATTGAAAGAATTTCAAAATTGTAGGCTATTTTTGGTTAATATTTGAATAATTATTCCATTTTCCATGATCATTTATAATAAATTTTACAACAAAATATATAGCGATGCTCATAATATATATTTCAGCATAAGCCAGAAAAATCATAATGTGCAAAAAATTAATTATGTACATATATAGTAAATTAATTAATATCTCACATTATCATCTAGTAGAAATAAATATAAATATATAAAACCTACTAGCCCACAATAGTCACATATTTTACGAGTTTTCGTTACAAATCAACATCCATTAGAAGATATTTTGCATGATCTATCATACAATTGTTGCTTATCCATTGTTTTTAAGTAAACATTATGTGAATGACACTAACAATAATATTTTGCACAAATGAAAAAATGAAGAAAAAAATGTTACCAAATAAAGCTATCTTTATGTGCACAAAAAGTTTGCTAAAAAAATGTTTGCATTAAATATATGTTTATATATTTAATTTTATAATAAAATATCAGTGAAAATCAATAAACTTGAATCATAATTTTGACTTTTAACGAATTAAAATCATTATTTTTAATACAAAAATTATTATCTGTCAAATCACGGTTGCATGAGAAGAGGAGAAAAAGGGGAAGGAGTGGGTGTGAATAGTGGGAAGAAGGTGAATGGATGAGGAGAAGGGGAGTAGAAAATCAGCGGAGGGAGAATGGAACGTGAGTGGAAGAAACTTATCGATACTAGAAGGGGCAGGGGAGAAGTGGCGTAGCCGCGGAGAAGTCAGGAGGATGAGAAAGGGAGTTGAGCTAAGCGAAATAGGACTACAAATGAGGTTTTTTTGCACTTTATCTCAAAAGTATTAATTTTACAGCAAATGGGGCAATTAAATCCGACTTGGAAGACTTGGCAATGAAAATAACTGGTTGCAATAAATATTATTTGGTTGCAATATTTTTTTTCAGGTAACAAATAAATTTTATTTGCAATAAGAATTTTTTCGTGACAATATATATATTATAATACAGCTAATTGGTTTGGTAGTAATATTATTAATTTAATGCAACCAATTAATTAGTTCATTAGTTGCAATATGTTGTTGCAAAAGACCAAATTTGGTGGTGTTGATTATAACAATTCTACTGTGTAGTGGATCTGGATTATACTGCTTTTAATTTGCTGATTAGTGTTATTAATTTAATTTAAATAAAAATAATAATTTATTAAATCTTTTGTCCTAACACAAAATCGTATTGAAAAGCAATAAAATTTACTAAGAATTCATTAATTCCCACTAATAATTAGATTAACTCTCATTTTTAAATTAGTTATATTATACTTCAACAGCTTAGAGTTCTGACTAGACTTGGACATAGTCCGATTTTCTCACTCATTTTATACAACTATCTATTCACAACTGTATGCGTTTGCAGTCTCAAATTATTTCCGTTTCAAAAATCATTTTGTTATCCTCAACTTGAATATACCTTATATGTTGCATGTAAATAAGCTATATATTTAAAAGAAAATGTAATAATAAAAAAAATACAGACCTCTTTGCAATTTTCACATTATTTTTAACAACTAAGACTTTATAAATGTTTAATTTCTGTGAATCGATCTACAATACCAGTTTTCTTTCAACAATGACATCAGTCCAATTAAAATAAACATATGTTAAATTAAAAAAAAAAATTAAACCAGCTCTCAATTTCTACCTATGAAAATAATGAAAAGGTGAACCAAGTGTTGACTGTATTGCAAATAAAAACATTTTATTGTAGTAAATAAGGATATGTAATAAGAATTATATATCACTTATAATTTAGTGAAGTACTTAGTTTCAGACTGTACAAAATTTTACCATTATTTATACTTGAACTAATTTATAAGCAATCCTTAGCTATTACTAGACATTTTCTATGTATATGTGTATATATATATATATTAGAAACGCATAGAGATTGAGAAGTACTTAGATTCACAATCTTAATGTCATCTGTCACAATTATAATTGATAGATGTTTTACTAATTAAAGAAGCGTTATGTGTGTGTGTGTATATATATATATATATAAGCTCCTATATTCTTGATTCTTGATTGGTTGTTGTTATCTATATATTATGAGCATACAGTCAAGAAAGACGTTCATACATCTTACAAGTCAAATGTAGAACATGTGGAGGCATCAAATGTACAAAGCCCTAGTTCCTAGATATTGGAAAGTTAATTGTAATAAATTGAATTAAATATTGGTTTGTCCCTTTGGAATTCACAATTCATTTTCGCTAGTACAATTGTAGAGTTGTAGATGCATGAATGAACGACCTTCTATTTCCCCCTGATCCCCTCTACTACAAATACCATATAAACCAAGAAAGTCAACCTTCTATTTTCTCTAGTACATCTTTAAATAGTAAAGAAAAATAAGTAACCCATCAAGGTTAATATAAATTATGGGGGCTTGACCCCTATTGTTTCTAAAAAAAAAAACATAGTAATTAAAAATAACGAACATTCAAATTCACGCAATTATTGTAAAAATGACACATGAAAACAAGTACGCTGTAGGTATGAAAATTATTTTTCTTTAAAAACATAAAATAGATTTTGAAAACTAAGTTTCAAATAAATCTGAAACATGAAAAATCGAACTATAGAAGTCCTGTGTTGAGTGGGTACAAACTCATTAATACAAAGTTCGGTCTTTCATATGTTCAATTTTTGAATTGGAAATCTCAAAAATTAATTAATTTAATATAGTATTCTTTTCGAACACAAAAACATTCCTTTTATTACCTGGTCTCCATATCTAGAAAATACTTTCATATAATTAACTTTGTACTTTGCAGCGCATGTACACAACGTATGAATAATATTTAGGCAATGAATATTGTCCATACGCCATATATGGGTAATTATTATTTCGGTAAGTGACTAGTGGCCGCATAAATGGAGATCTTGCCTCGTCTTCTTTGTCTTTTAATAATCAAGGAGCAGCTCAATATCGCAGTGTCATCTGCATCCCAAGATGTAATTTTGAAGATTTGAAGTATTTCTAAAAATTCAACAGAGAAAAATAAGTTCAAGACCTGACACATGATTTGTTCATCTAAAACTGCAAAGTTACATATAATGATGGATTAAACCAAAACATATATCCATGAAAATAAATAGTATGTCAAATAAGGAAATGCTGGTTTTTAAATTTAATTATTAAGGTGGTGAAAGGATATAAATAATTATATTTTTATTATTAGTTTATGGTTCTATGATATATGAGGACATATATAATAGCAGGGATGTAACTGAACTTGAGGAAAAACACAGAGAACAAACAACAAAAATATATGTAAAGATAATATGATATTACAGATACTATATATTTCAAATGCACAAAACTAGTTGAAAACCAAAATACAGAATCTGTAATAACCCAGTGACCATTATAATATTAGATTATTCATTGAATCCCGTACCGGATTTTCACACAAGTACAAAGATCATCCATACTATAAATATAACCAAAACCAACAAGATAACCCAAACAGATTCGGTCGTCGTCATTTTAATAGTCATTGTAATATCCGTTATCATAGGAATAGTCATCGTCATAGTCACAGTCATTGTCGTAATCATCATTGTCGTCATTATAGGAGCTAAAAAGACTGCCCATTACAGTGGTCTCTGCAGCTAATTAAGAGAGCTATATGAAGAAAGAGCTGTAGGAAACTAGATGAAAAATGTCTCCTTGGTATAGTTTAATTATAACAGAGGGAAAAAAGGGAATTGGAATGTGCATTGCATCTAGGGAAAATGCACGGGTAATTCCAAAGGAACAAATCAATGGGTTCATTTATTACAATTAATTACTTTCCAATATCTAGGAACTAGGATTCTTGGTTCAATTTATTTAATGCCTCCAGATTTTTCGTACTGTTTACAAGTACATATATAGTTAATTACAAACATCGGAATATTTAAATTGTAAAAAAGAAAATAATGGCAAGTGCTTGCTTAATAATTCACTATAAATCAACTTATAATTCATAATATATCATATGATAATTTTAAATTTGGAGCGGTTAACATATTTCTGTAAATTGAGGGTATTGATCAAACACTACTACAGAAAACGCGACCATAGGCGACAATTGCTCTATGGCCTCCTTCAGTTTAAGTTGGGCCTTTTTATAATTTGTTGATGTAGCAGGTCAATAGCATATGTGTTTTGTTCCTTCATTAATGATGCATTCTTCACACACGATTAATTTTCTAAGCATCAGATACATGAGTAGTAGTCTGTTAATAAATTATATTTTCATGCAATATTCTAATACAGGAGCGGCCTTTAAAATGCATCGACTGATTATAATTAAATATGATTTCTAAATTTGGAACAATAATTACATATTAATATTAGAAAAATCCTTACATTTTATTCTTTTAGTCTATGATGTTGGGGAAAACTAAATATAATATCACATATATAATTGGATAATTTCATTTAATTTCAATTATATATTCAAGTTTTCCAACTTCTTAAAAAACAATTTCTAAAACTTCAATTGGTAATGCTATAACAGATGGTATAATAATAATTAATTATTTAAATTAACTATAATAAGTCTTATCAAATACTGCATAATAGGAAATGAGTGAAAGAAAAAAATAAGTGAAAGGTGTTGATCCACAATTTCATAGCGCCAATGGTTATGAAGGCGAACAACAACCACAATTGAAATAATGAAGAAAATGCCAATGCATTATACCAAAACCATGGAGAAGTTAACTTGTATGTACATTCACCATTTTATTTCTTACATATTTTATTACAAATACTTTTAATTTATTGTATTAAGTTGTTTCAACAATCACATTAAATATTTTCTTAACTATACCAAAATTACTTACTAACATGCAATTTGCATGATATGTTCAAGGTGATATGCTCTACAGCATCTTGTATACAACATAATTTAATTGAGAAAAAGTTCATCAAATTTTGTGTGACTAGGGCGTGTTGTTATTTTACTTCTAGTATAACACTTCATAGAATTAAATTTGTGTGACTACATATACACCTTTTGGAATGAATATCTAAAAGGAAATTAACGTTGTTGCTATTTAAAAAAACTATACTGAAGTTATTTTTGTGATAAATAACATTAATTGGAATTTCAGAGAGCCAAATCCATGTTTGGTTCCATTATCTTGTAACTAGTTAAGATGCTTGTATTAATTTAAATGTTTTTTAGATTTTGAGTTGTTGTACTTGTAACTTCTAAGATGTATGAAAATGTATCTTCGATGTATACATATCATATATAGCTAAAAACATCCAATGAATCAACAACAACTAGGAAATATGGCACATATTTGTTTCACGTTTCTTTAATAACAAAGTCCATCAATTAGAATTGTCAACAGATGGTTTAAAACTCCATGGCTTAAATTGCAAACGTCCATTGTAGTAGTGGTCCCCATAATTATATAGTCTCATTAAATTTTAAGTAACAATACAGGTCAGGACTATTTAACAAAAATCTACCAAGCTAGAAAATAAAAGAAAATTATTACAAACTTCAAGTATAATTAAATAGATATTACATCAAATACAATTAAATATGAAATGAAATTTACTTTTTTTAAACTATAGGGAGTTTAGTCACCCCTGACTCCTTTAAATCTGCCCTAAATAAAATTATTGAACTCCCAAATATCATATGAGCTGCAATATCTAAAAGAATTCACAATATAAAGGTAAAATACAATACTAACATACTACAAGCAAGCGCTAATTAAACCTGCACATGGCTTACGTAAATAGGCATAACTCATTCATTAAAACTTTCAAAAAATGCAAACTTTTTGTCAAAGAATCTAGCACTTGCTAGAACCAAAATCCAATTCAAAAGCATATTGATCAGCATATACAAATAAATCGTGCACTAATTCAACTGAGAGATTCATCTGCTTTATTCGGCTCTATTAATTGTGTAAATTGATGCACTGGGACTTACAAAACTTTCAAATAATATTTAGATTATTTATTTTTTCATCTATGGATAGGGACTTTACAATATTCTCCCTGCCATTTACAAATAATTAATATATTACTTAAATTCAAATTCATGCAGTTGTATTAAAAAAATACCTATGAAAACCTTTAGTTTTTTTTTGTTTCAAAATTACTTTGTTTACAATTCTCTTACATCTAGGATGCTTGCTTGCATCCATTTAATTCTTTCAGAATGTTCTATTAATGTCTTGCTTCTGAGATGCATGAACGCGTTTCTTTACTATATAGTGTATACACATAAAGCTAAAAACATTGGAACATTTAATGGTTTAATTTATTTTTCTACATATAACATCCACTTCTAAAACATGTTCTACTAGTGGTTGAAACAGTAAACATATTAATAAAAAAAAACATACAGATTGAGAAAACAGATCAGAAGCAATGCAGAAATGACTAATAAAATAAGAAAGAAATTAGGCTCCTCTAAAGTTGAGGTTATTCAACTGTGACAAAGAAGAGGAAGCCAAACCAATGAGGCCAATAAAATGAAACAAGCATTGAGCTTTTGTCAATCAAATGATTTTCAAATTTTAATAATTCGAAATACATTTCATTTTCGATTTGATAAATAGTGCTTCTGAGAATTTGATATTGCTGCTGTGAAGTTGGTACTTTAGTCGTAGAATTAATCAGTACTAGTGCAAACAAACTTTGGCCCAATAAAAAATAACTAGTACAAATAAACTTAGGCTCAATAAAACAAACTTGACAAAGAAATATAAGTTTTGAAGAGAAGTGAAGTGACTGAACTCGAAGGAGAACACAGAAACTATATATAGCATAATTTTATGTAAAGATAATACGATCTTACAGATACTAATTTAAATGCACGAACTCATTTAAAATACAAAATACATCATCTATAACCATATAAGCTCTGTCATTACATTCCTGATCTGAGAGACAACTAAAACCAAAATCACAAATAGCATTTAAATAGTCACACTCATCGCCATATTCATAGTCATAGTCGTTATCATAGGCATAGTCATCATCATCCCAGTCATTGATGTAATAACCATGGACAACTGTTTTGACTGATGGACGGAACGTTGATACTTTTAATTTTTCAGATTCAGTATCTGAATCTAGTTCCTCTGAATCAGAATCGAATTCATCTTCATCTGAATCGACTTCCTGTGAAAAATCTTCATATCTTGTTGATTCTTCATATTTTTCTAATTCTTCAGATTTTGTGTAATTGTAATACTTACAGTTGTCTTCATAGTCATGATTGTTGTTGCGATAGAGATAATCGACATCCTCAGAGTCATAGCCAAAGTCAAAGTTGCTTTCATAGTCATAATCATCCTCATAGTCATAGCCGTTGTCGTAAAAATCATCGTGGTCGTGGCCCATGGTAGTGGCTTCTTGTGTGTCCACAAAATAATTCCAGTAGTAGCTAAGTGAGTTATTTGAAGGAAGAGAGCTGTGGAGTTGTAGAGTTATCAGATGAGATGAAAAATGTGTTTATTAGTATTGAGTATTTATAATAGAGGGAGGGTATTGGAAGTGCTAACGCTTATGAATGCATCTACAAGGGAAAATGTACCGCTCATGCCAGGACTGGGACTTTCAAAGGGGCATATCAATCTTTCCATTTATTACAATTTCCTAATATATAGGATGCTTGCTTGCCCATTTAATGCTTCCAGATTGTTCAACTTCTAACTTCATATTGCATGAACGCCTTTGTATACTATATAAACATATAGAACTAAAACATCGGATAATTTAAAATTTAACGACGAAAAAAATGAATGCTTGGTAATAATTTACTTTATATCAAGTGATAATAATTTTTTATTATTTCAAGTGACATATGCTATAAACATATACATAAAACATAAAACAAATGCAGAAAACAATGATAAAATAAGAAAGAAATTAAGCTCTTATCAAATTCAGGGTATTCGTAGGAGAAAGCACATTAAAGAGGCTTATTATATATGTGCGTGCTTTCATTTTCAAAAATGTTAAACCATAATCGTTCATCTAAAATAAGCCTAGACACCCCACTTGTGTTTGATAACCAATTTTTAATTTTAAACAACAGGATTATAACATTAAAGATTCCTTATTAAAGAAATTGAAGTTACATCATTAATCAGTAAAGAAAAAGAACAAAAAATAAGATTCACGCAATTATTGCAAAAATGACCCATGAAAAACAATTAAGTTTTTGGTATGAAAATTATTTTGTTTGAAAATTGTAAAATAGGATTTGAAAACCAAAATTCAAAGAATTTTGAAACACGAAAAATCGAATGTTCCTTCTTTCATAAGTAATTTTTAATTCAAATTCTCATGTATTAGTTTGATAAAGTATTTTTCAAACACAAAAACTTCTCCATTTTTGCCTGGTCTCCATATATGAATTTTGTTTTTTATAATTAACTAGCTAGTTTGCAGCGCATGTACGCTGTACGTATGAATTCATTAAAGCAATGTATTGTACGTCCATGCCCCATAATTTAAGGTAAAATTATTTAGCGACATGACTAGTAGGCCGTTTAAAAGGAGCAGCTCTCTGGCCACCTTAAAAGGAGATCTTACCACACTTGCTCTCCCGCCACCTTAGTTTATGTTTTTTTTTTAATAATGAAGGAGCAGGTCAATAGCGTGTATGTTTATTTCTTCATGAAAAATTGATTAATTATTCACACACAATGCATTGCATAAGCATAAAATAAGTTTCTAAAACTACATTTGAAAAATGCATTAATAATGTAGTAGTATATTAATATTTCTTTGTTCATGCAACTTGCTATTGGAGAAATGCCCTTTCAATGTATCGGTCGATTATATTTAAAAATGATATCTAAATTTGGATTAATGATTAAATAATAATAATAAAATTCTCATTTTTTTTTTCTTTTTAGTCTATGATGTTGGAGAAAACTAAATGTATAATTACAGATTTAATTGGTTAATTTATTTTATTTATAATTATAGACTCCGGGTTTTCAAATTCTTCCAAATAAATTTCTAAAACTACATTTGGACATGTTATAATATATGTTACACAAAACTCATTTATTGTTCTTTAGTTTTATCAAGTTCTCGATAGCAAGAATTAGTGTGAGAAATTTGAATTAAAAAAGTTAAGTTGACACGGATATAAATCAAAAATGCTTTTATTGTGGAAGTATCATTTTGTTGTCAAAATTGCTGAGTTCACTTGTATAATTATTTGAATTTTAGATAAAAAAAATTATTTGATTAAATTAGCAATATCGAATTTGTGTAAGGAATGCTGTTATTTTTGCAAATAGTTTATCATTGTGATCATAAATCTGGTGGATGGTTGATATTTTAAGGAATGACAATTTAACTTCTTATAAAAGGGGGAAACTTGAAAATTAAAAATTGGTGGTCTTAAAATAATTTTTATTTGTGCATAATTAAATTGTGTGTTTTATTTATTATAAAATTGTAGGATCCGATGACTATGCACAGTTGCCTCTGCCTTCCAAGATGCAATTTTGAAGATTTAACGTATTTTGAAAAATTCAACAGAGAAAAACAAGATGAAAACCCGACAAGTGATTGGTTATTCTACGATAACAGATTAAGAAAACATGTATGGAAATAAAGAGTTTCTAGATTTAATATATAATTCTTTCCCCCAATCATTCCTATATTAAAAAATATAAATATAATATTCGCAAACTTGATGCTTCCTCAATATCTCAGTTTTATGTTGATTTATTTTATGTAGACTAATTTCCTAATTTTATGTTGAATAATATTCAGTACTTTATGTTGAATAATTTTACGTTCCTATATTTTGTGTTCAATAATTTTCTGTACACAAATTTCCTAATACGCAGAGACATGCCTCTTTCATATAATCGGACAAGTATTGCTAAACTATATGTTTATTACTCACTATTGTACTGTCCTCTCTCTCCTATTTTAAATCATCCAACTTCATTTATTTGCTCACGGTTCTATGGACTAATGACGAGATTTTGTTTTATTAATAAGAAACAACTTTGCCAAAAGAAAAAACGAATTATAAATGAAATTCACAAAGAAATATATAACGAAAATTGACTGAACTTGCAAAAGTAAAAACACAAAGAACAAACAGCATAATCGTACGTAAACATAATATACCATACTACAGATACTAATTCAAATGCACAAAACTCATTACGAAAATCAACATACAGCTAAAGAAACCAACGTAATGCCACAGCCATTGCTTCTCTACGTGAGTTATCATCATCATCCCAATCATAAGCATAGTCGTCGTCGTAGTCATAGTTGTCATTCTCATAATCATCCTCGCAATAGTTGTAGATAAAACCATCGTCGTTTTCTGTGCTAAAAAAACTGCCCATGGTCGCTAGGCAGATGAGATGAATAATGTCTCTCTTGTTATCAACTATTTATAGTAGAGAGAAGAGAGGGAATTGGAAAGGCGCGAATGAATGCATCTACAAGGGAAAATGAACTGCTCATGCCTTGACTGGGAATTCCCAAAGGACAATTACATGTTCGCATTCATTACAATTTTCAATTATCCATGATGCTTGCTTGCACCCATTTATTGCTTCCAGATTGTTCTGCTTCTAACTTCTAAGTGCATGAACGCATTTCTTCTCTCTATATATAGCTAACCACATCGGAACATTAATTTAAAATTTAATTTAGAAAAGAAATGCAACACATTCTTGCTGAATAAATCACTATATATCATGTGATAATTCTTGTTATAGCAAGTGATAATTTTAGCTCAATTTGTTTTTCCTTAACATTCTCTTCTCAAACCAGTTGTTCAACTGGTTGAAACAGTTAACATATTATAAAATAACATACATATTCATGGAGAAAAGAGAGAACGAATGTAGAAAATGAAACAAAGAACCATTCCTTGAATACCATAAAACACATTTAACACCTTTTTCTCAAATCATAATTTTTATTTCAATAGGGAGTGAATTTGATTGTCGACTGATAATACTTGGCGAGGGGTGATACTTTCGCAATTTAATTGACAATTTTAAATAAAAAATTCAACAGTGCAAACATGATTCATATTATTAAACATTATAAACATTACATTATCCACCTATCATATTTATAAAAAATAATGAGATTTGGTATATGTTTTATTGTCAATCAAATGATTTAAAATTTTCGCATTCAGAAATTAACAGTCCGTGATGCATCTTATGTAAAGGGCTATGATCATCTAATACATTACCTATATTCTAAATTCGCTTACCATTGTAAAAATATATATTATCATCTAATTTAACGGTAGTTAATAAAATAATTATATTATTTAGGTCGAGAGATAATTGAAGGGTTAAATCATAATCGTTCATCTAAAATAAGTCTAGATCCCACTTGTGTTTGGTAACAAAATTATAGTTATAAACAAGATTAACATTAAAAATATTTTCTTAACGAAGAAATTGAAGTTCCATTATTAATCAGTCAAGAAAAATAACAAACATTCAAATTCATGCAATTATTGTAAAAATGACCCATGCAAGTAAAATCAAGTTTTTGGTATATATGAAAAAAATTTGGATTGAAAAAATAAGATAATATTTGAAAACTACAACTAAAAAAATGAAACACAAATACTGTAATTCTAGAAGTTCACTATTTCATTCGCCTCGTAGCAGAAATACAAAAATGGAAATTTGAAAGTTGCTGTTTCATTTATTTAACTTTTAAATTTATGTTCTCAAATAATAATTTGATATAGTATTTTTTTCAAACACAAAGTTTTATTCTTTTGTCTTGTCCCCATATCTAGAATTTGCTCTCTCACCTTGGTAGTTTTAAGTTGGACCTTTTAATAATGCAGCACCTCATAGCGTTTGTGTTTTTTTTCATTCATGAAGGATGTATTTTTCACACACCATGCATTTCTTAAGCATCAGATACGTGAGTAAAAGTCTGGTAATAAATCACTTGTGTTCATGCGGAATGCAAATGAAGCAGCGCAGTATTTAAAATGTATCCATCGGTTATAATTAAATATGATTATCTCCAAATTTTGTAATAATTAGATAATAATAACAGAAAATTTGTTATATTTTTTATTTTCCATTTGTGGTGTTGGAGAAAACTAATTTAATTAATACATATTTAATTGGATAATTTCATTTAGAGTAAGTCAAGATTAGCCTCAATATCAAATTAAAAATTTCAATTAGTCAATTATTATCAAATAATATAATTTGAAGTTCTTGGGTAAGACGCAGGATATTTTATTTTTTTACCAAATCTATGCCGACCAAGACAACCACAGATCGCTCTTGGTCGCCTGAATTTTAATATATATTTTTTTGGAAAAAGAACTTCAGCTATTGGCAAAAGCTTGGATTACTTGTAGGAACCATGTATGTTAATACTATATAAAGACAACTATGCAATTGTTTATAATGTATTAATCTTTTTTATACACAACGATTACGTACACGGTTACGGAATTGTCTGTCATTTACTATTCAAACTGTGTATAGTAACATAATATGTAGTAGTGATATGGTATTTCATAAAAAAAAATGAAAGAATTTTAAAATTGTAGGCTATTTTTGGTTAATATTTGAATAATTATTCCGTTTTCCATGATCATTTATAATAAATTTTACAACAAAATATATATAGATGCTCGTAATATATATTTCAGCATAAGCCAGAAAAAATCATCATATGCAAAAATTTAATTTTGTACATAGTTAATTAATTAATATCTCAAATTATCATTTAGTAGAAATAAATATAAGTATATATTAAAAGAATGGCTTGAACATATGTACATAAATTATAAAGATTCAGATTGACATTCAGTGCATACAAATTAATTTGGTAGAGAAAGATGTATGTCTTGTACATATGTACATAAATTATAAAGAAAGTTAGCGTGGCTAACTTCAGTTGATACAAACATTTTTTTCGCCAATGGATTAAATAACGCCGGATTTTACAATACTCAAATAATATGTCAAATGAAAAAAAAAAATATAATGAATATAATAATATTGCCAAATGCCAATAAATAATATAATAATAATAAAGAGCGAGGAAAACAAATAACAAGATTATATTGAGCCCAATTTCATTTTATGTATTACGTCATTTCGCAAGGCGAAGACAGTAATCCATCAAATGATTGGGCCAAATATATTAAAATATACTAAAAATATTCAAGAACTAGTATACATTGATAATTCTAAAATATTTTGATTTGTAGATTTTATTTACAAGGATTGATGCAGCAGCAATAGTTTCATCTTCCTTTTCAACACCCAAGTTTGTCTACAATTGATGTATTGAAACTACACTTGCTGAGGCCAGACAAAATAGAGTCAATAGGCAGAGGTGGGAGGGGGTTTGTTTTTAGTTTTTATCACTGTGGGAGGGGGTAAGTACTGGTTTCAACTAATTGGAAACAGGCAACCCATTTAAGCATCCATGTTATCAATTAAAAACTAAAAATAGCTAACCAAACTATTAGATGGAAAATATGCTAAAAGCCAAGATTTTCAGTTTTCTTGATCATTTTTGGGATGTTATTTTCTCAACGCAGCAGTTACAGCCCCATTTCGTGGGAAGATCTCCATGTTGGAAGATTGCTTACTATTTAAATTCATCCTACTTTGGCTCATTTGTTTATGTTTGTAAGAATAAACGAGGACATTATTTTTTATCCATAAGAAGCAAACTTTGAAAAAAGAAAATGATCAAAGATATATTTTAATAAATTGGACAATCTAGAATTGCACTTAAATGATTTAACTTGAATTACAACACAGAACAAACAACATAATGGTATATATATAAAGATAACACAATCTTGCAGATACTAATTCAAAGCCACAAAACTCGTTAAAAACCAAAATACAACATCTTTAACCATAGTGACAATTATATTATATTCTTAGTTATTGTGTCCCTAATCTGAGTAATAATCTATACAAAAACCATCAATATCAACATAATTTCTGAAAAATAAGTAACTCTTTGAGATAGCTTAAATGGGAGAGTACACGCAAGGGTAAATAGTAACTAACCGCGAAGGTATACTGACAAAAAGTTGATTTTTCTATTAGCGATAGTAGTATCTGCGAGGGTGTACCGACAGAATCTCTCACAACACACACACACACACACACACACACACATATATATATATAGAGAGAGAGTAAGGCTATTGTGCATTGCGAATTAAAGGGGGTGTTTTAATTCGTGCTCATATCGCTATTTTCAAAGATCAAATAGCCGATCCGAACCGCTCAACATGTTCTCCATATTCAAATGTGCTTGGAGACCAAATTTTACATTTTTTGGATTTTTTTACTATTTATTAAGCCACTTTGAAAATCGCTGATCCAACGGTGACTCAACCAAACAGTAAACCCGTTGGATCAGCGATTTTCAAAGTGACTTAATAAATAGTAAAAAAAATTCCAAAAAATATAAAATTTGGTCTCCAAGCACATTTCAATATGGAGAACATGTTGAGCGGTTCGGATCGGCTATTTGAACTTTGGAAATAGCAATATGAGCGCGAATTAAAACACCCCCTTTAATTCGCAATGCACAATAGCCTTACTCTATATATATATATATATATTAATTATGAGGAGGGATCAAGTTACAACAAATTTGAGTTACAACAAAGGTACAACATCAATTTTTTTCATTTTCAAAGTCCAAATCGTCGATCCAAATCGTTCAACATGATTATCTAAATAAAATGTGTCTCCACATCAAATTTTATATTTTTTTGAATTTTTTTTTACTATTTATTAAGTATTTTACAAAAACTAGTCAAATTCATATCATTGAATTTTGTACCCATCTTAATAAATAGTAAAAAATTCAAAAAAATGTAAAATTTGATCTAAAAGCACATTTTATTTAGATAATCATGTTGAACGATTTGGATCGATGATTTGGATTTTGAAAATGAAAAAAACCATTGTTGTAACTTTGTTGTAACTCAAATTTGTTGTAACTTGATCCCTCCTCATTAATTATATATATATTGAGGAGGGGTCAAGTTACAACAATTTTGAGTTACAACAAAGTTACAACAATGGTTTTTTTCATTTTCAAAATCCAAATCGTCGATCCAAACCGTTCAACATCATTATCTAAATAAAATGTGCTTTCAGATCAAATTTTACATTTTTTTAATTTTTTACTATTTATTAAGTATTTTACAAAAATTATTCAAATTCAAACCATTGAATTTTGTACCCATCTTAATAAATAGTAAAAAAAAATTAAAAAATGTAAAATTTGATCTGGAAGTATATTTTATTTAGATAATCATGTTGAACAGTTTGGATCGACGATTTGAACTTTGAAAATGAGAAAAATCGTTGTTGTAACTTTGTTGCAACTCAAAATTATTGTTACTTGATCCCTCCTCGTATATATTAATTATTAACGGATTTTATGCACCAATACATTAGTTCAATTCCCAACAAATTTGAGAAGCATTTCTTGTCTTGTATCTGAAAATATAGTCCAAGGACCCAAAAAATGGCATAGTAAGTTAAACAGGACACAACACACATGCACTCAAGTCTTTAAAAAAGGCAAAACTGCTACGAACATGATATTTAGTTCGCAGGCTTAGATTACGGGATAGTTGATCCAAAAAATAAGTGAATTACTATTCACCGCCTTAATACATCAAAACTCACAATGTCTATTCTTATTGTTCTTATCACTAGATCCACAATTGGATTTTGAGTGAGGGCTTCATTGAGAAAACTGATACTTGTGTCATGCATGCATACTAGTGTCATGTAATGCACTCAAGTTTTGAAGAGAAAATTAAGGTTAGGGTAGTTTTCCTGTCTCAGAGTAACAATAGTGAATACAATTAGCTCAGTTCCATGACAGATGCTGAGACAGATCATTAAGTAGATATCACTCAATAAATTGAAGAAGAGAGAGGGGTAGAGAGAAAAGGGGATACAGAGAGAGAACCTGGACAACAAAGTGTTGGGCGATCAATACAGAGAAACTCGAGAGGTGCTAAGGTTTGAATTCCCGAGAGGAGGAGAAAAGAGAATAATAGGCCGCTTAACTGAAGATCTCGGCCCATTTCATTTCTCAGCTAAAAGATGACTTTTTCATACTTTCTTAAATAAGAGGATCGGGGAATCCATATATAATAGAATATTTTCATGAAATAAAAAAAGGATCCATCTAATTGTATCCAAGAATTTGTATTCACTTTTTACCCAAATCAATTATCATTTAACTTTCGGAAATACTGTAACAATAAAATATAAATACCGTAACAGACAATATCGAATGCTGTAAAAGATGAGATCAATATTTTAAAAAATAACAACTTGCAACTTCCAACATCTTTGTACTTGGTGTACTTTGAACTTTCAAACTTGTTGTACTTTGACAGTTAATGACAGTTAATTGTACTTTATTTTACTTTAAAAACTGCCAACTTATGTATTTTTTTTCTTCTAGAAATTTTTAATTTTTTTCAAAGTTTTTTCTATCATTCTAGAAGTTTTTAATATTAATTTTTTTCGTATTTTTTTTATAAATTTCTCATTTTTTTAATTTTTTTAAATAATCTCTAAAAATTACAGTTTCAAACTATCGAAATTGAATACAATAAAAAATAGCTATGTAAAATACAAAAATAGCGACAAAAATTATATAAAATGAATACTGTAACAATGAAGTAAGAAGACTGTAGCAATGACGATCAAAACTATAACACATATTATAAACAAACATAACTTTGTCCAAACTATAGCCATATTCACAGTGATAAACTAACTAGAAAAATAATATTTTGTCCAAGAAACATTCTCCAGCAAACAACATTACAAACTTTTGGACAATAACAAACTTTCTCCAGCAAATAACAAACACAAATTTTGAAACAAAATTCTTAGACTGAACTTATTCGATGTTCATTGTTCGGATGCGTAAGAAGTCTCATTGCTAGAATAAGACGCTCCTTTGATATATCTTCATGCAATACAAAATATAAAAAATCTTACAATTAAAACTACAAATATTACAAAAAAAAAAATAACACTGCAAAAACCAATACTATAACAAATACAAAAAAATACTGTAACAAATGTAAATCAATACTACAACAAATCTAAATCCAATATTGTAACAAAGATAAAATAAAACTGTAACAAATTGAAACTAATACTGTAACAAATCTAAACCCAATATTATAACAAATCTACATCCAATATTGTAACAAAGGTAAAACAAAACTGTAACAAATGCAAACAAATATTGTAACAAATATAAATCAATAATACAACAAGTCTAAACCCAATACTGTAACAACTGAAGACCAGTACTCTAATAAAGGTAAAACAAAACTGTAACAAACGCAAAGAAATATTGTAACAAATATAAATCAATAATACAACAAGTCTAAACCCAATACTGTAACAACTGAAGACCAATACTCTAACAAAGGTAAAACAAAACTGTAACAAATGCAAACAAATATTGTAACAAATATAAATCAATAATACAACAAGTCTAAACCCAATACTGTAACATTTGAAGACCAATACTCTAACAAAGGTAAAACAGAACTGTAACAAATGCAAACCAATACTGTAACAAATCTAAATCCAATATTGTAACAAATCTAAATCCGATCCTGGAAAATCAGCGAGAGTAGATCAGGACCATAGAAGAAGAGATCAGTAACTAGGATTTTAAGATCTTGTACCTCAAATTGACGATAGCCACGCAAGGATTGCAGATCTGTCCGCCGACCAACAGCCGCCACTCGACGACCTCTGCTAAACTAGGAAGTGAAATTAGGTCACAAGAGAGTAGATAGCTAGAGGCAACATTCAAACCGATCGATGGCCTGATTTGTCTTCTCGATCAAGAATCCAATGTAGTAGATCGCTTTGCCAAGACTCATTCCTATCGAGACCTTTATTTCCTTTCGAGACCACTATCAATATTTTAAATCATTAATTGCTCTCATGTGACATCACAACAAAGACGATTATAATATGAATAAAAACAAAAACGAAATGCTACACGAGAAAATTAATGACTAGAGGAGAAAATTAGTCTCATTAATCCGAATATAACAAGGAAATTCTCTTAGAAACAAAAACGGAGAAAATTAATTAAATAAATCTAAAAGTAGTAACGAATCTATAAAAGCTTCGAATATTTTCTAAACCTTCGACATTTAATAAAACGACCAAGCTTTGAAAATTAAAATGGAGAGACCTAAGCAATTTGATGCGGCCACTAGAGGAAATCAGGTACGTAGTGCGGCCGACGAATGTAGCGACTAGAGCTGGGGTTCATTTTTGTATAAGAGATCATCAAATCTTTGGAGGAAGGATGGAGAGATTGGAATGTGAGAGACGAAGGCGATCTGCTCTGGAGCCTCCGGTTCAAACACGGTGGCGTGAGGATCTCGCCGTGGGGAGGTTGATCGGAGCAACCATTCGTTTTTTCTTTTCTAGTCTTTTCTAATATGTTGTTAAAATGAAGAGATAAGATCAGAAGTATATAAAAAGTTGTACTTATACTACTAGTATTATGTTAAAAAGTGGATAAGATAGTTGTGGGGATATAATGGGTACAAAAGACCGGGTATAAAAACCTTTTCTCAATAAAAAAAAATATACATGTTACATATTGAAACGCAGTTGCGACAAAAAATATTGTTTTTAATAGTACATTTGTGTGTTAATCAACAGCGGTCGTGTCTTCTTTATTCTAGCCAGGTGTATTCTTCACACATAATGCATTCTGCAAAAACATCAAGTATGTGTGAATTGTAGCTTGGTGAGAAATTATTTATTGATCTAACTTGCTAATGTTTAACCGGCCATTGCATAAAACGATCGAATTTTATTAATTAATAAGATATCTAAATTCGGATTGATGAATTGACATTATTGATAAAATAAACTTTCTTATACTTTGTTATCTTGATCTATGGTGTTGGAGAAAACTAAATGTATTATTACATATATGACTACGATCCTGATGAACTTAATAAAAACTGCAACAATCACTTCAGATAACCGTGACTACGGCAACAATTTTGGTAGTAAATGTTATTTTTTGTAACAATGATATAGGCATTGGATATTTGAATTTTTTGTTTGAAGATTAGCATGTTTTTGATCATTTGGGATGAAATAACTATGCTAATTCTATAATATGTAGTTATAAATACTGTATTTTAGTATTTAAGGAGTTGTGGTGCATTTCATCAATTAGTATCTGTAAGATGTATTATTTTTAATTACATACATTATTTTATTGTGTTCTCTTTGTTTTTCTGCAAGTTCAGTCACTTCATAGCTCTCATTATATTGTCCAACTCATTCAAATATTTCTTCATCAATTTCATTTGTTCATTTTATTGGGGCAAAGTTAATTTGTTCTTTATTGAAAACATCTATTACAATATACCATCAAAATTCATCATGTCATACATATGCAATCACAATTACTAATATAAAAATCAAAATACAAATATGCAATTGATTCAAACTAATATTTTTTATAAAGAAAAAAAAACAAAAAATACAAATATCTCTTCTAACAAATTCAAAATTTAATTCGTTAACTAAATAATAAAACTTTAAAATAAAAAAGTAATATGTTTAATATAATATTCTTCTTACAACAAAATATATATATTTTCTCATGGATTAACGTTCATATAGTGATATGAAAAACATAAAGTTGAATAAATTGAACATAATATTTATATATCCGTATGTAATTTTTTTTTTAAAAGGTAAAAGCCCACTTCATATTACTGAAGAAAGTTAATTACAGAGTTCAAAATGCAGAGTATAGTTCTCTGGTCAATCAAAACATAGCACATCCAAAGTAAAGTAAAGCCACATACATCCAATTACAGAGTTATCTAGAGCCCAAATGAAAAATAAAGTAACCATAACTAAGCCACACAGTTGTGGGCTGAGGTGAACTATGTAAGTGGTAACAAAATCTTGAAAGTGTGTCTTCATGGGGAACCTAGTGAGACTCAGCAGATCCTCTGGAGTGCCAGGGACAGCCGGCTGCTGGTAAACTACTATCTCCTGGGGCATGTAATGATCCAAGGGAATAACATCCCCTATGATGGACATCCATTCCTCAGCAGCTTCTTTAAACTTCTTTTTCATATTACCTGTCCAGTAAAACAACAAAGATTTAATGAGTAAAATTATAGTTCTAGAAGGGGATTTATGACAGTCAGACAATTCATTTCTGTGTTTCCACAGTGACCAGCCCACAGCACTCAGTACCACCAGTAAACCTGTTTTTTGATTTGTAGGTAGAGTAATAGCATAATCAACTATATCACTCCAAGTACAACAATTAAGTATAATTAATTGGCTTTTATCAAACCAAAACTAGACTTGCTGTGCAAATGGACATGTAAGAAATAAGTGGGTGACAGTCTCTTTCCTCAGGATAGAACTGACAGTGAGGATCTCCTATCCATCCCTTAGCAACTAAATTATCGTTCGTTAAAATTTTATCATGTTCAATAAACCACATGAACACTTTAATTTTTGATGGGATTGGAAGTTTCCACCATATCATAGCTCTACTATGTTGTCTCCCTCTAAAATTTAACAAATTATATGTTTTGAGTGAGTAGTACATTTGTGTGTTAATCAACAGCGGTCGTGTCTTCTTTATTCTATCCAGGTGTATTCTTCACACATAATGCATTCTGCTAAAACATGAAGTACGTGTGAGTTGTAGTTTGGTGAGAAATTATTTATTGATCTAACTTGCTAATGTTTAACCGGCCATTATATAAAACGATCGAGTATTATTAATTAATATGATCTCTAAATTCGGATTGATGACTTGACATTATTGATAAAATAAACCTTATTATACTTTGTTATCTTGATCTATGGTGTTGGAGAAAACTAAATGTATTGCTACATATATGACTATATAATTTTGTTTGTTTTCAATTATGGAATTCTTCAAGACCTATATAGTTGAATTCCTCATTTGGAAAAAATATGTTATCATAATTTCCTGTACAGACTTGTAATAATTGAAATTATTGTTAGTCTTTTCTCACATGTAATTAGTTATTATTTTTAACTTAATAATCAGCCCATTTGTTTTTTATTTTAATTATTTTTTCATTATCTATATGTATTTTTGAAAAGATAATCAATCGAGGGTCCCATTTTCGAAGAGAATCAATAAAAAATATTATATGAATTAAATACAGTCGTATGCATGAGAATAAGATAACACTTGATTGAAGTATGTGTGAATTAATATATACCAAAAAAATTGGTAGAAATATTTGAGAATAAGTAGATTAATAAATTTATTTATTCAAACCAAATTGAACATATATAACAAGCGAGTAAATTATTTCCAACTTGTTACCCTATATTGGGTAATTTTATCTAAATATATCTCACTTACATATATATAAAAATTAAAATAATTAATTGTATATATTGCATGATTACTATCTATAATTAACATTAGATATATTCCATATTTTAAATTATAGAAAATTTAGAAAATATAATAATCCGCGTTAATTGTCCTTATTTTGAATTATTCATTTTTTATAACACAGTTGAAGGAAATAAAGGACACTAATTAAATTAATAATTATAAAATGTATAGCGAAAAACATCCTTCAAATAAGTTTTTGGTCTAATGTGTTTTAATAAGCTAACTATTCTTCAAATTAATTTTTTTGAAATTATAGTATTCAAAATCATTTAACTTCGAATTAATTTTAGAATGTGAATAGTATTCACGAATGACCTTAAATGCTTTCCTGAAAGATAAACATAAATACTAGTCCAAGATCGCAATGACTTCAAACTATATATGTTTCCAGTTTGAGTGGAAGAAAAGCTAAAAAAATAAAAATAATAAAAATAAAAAGCAATAGTATTAATTTCATTTCATGTACTGCTCTTAATTAAGCATGTAGGAACAACAAAGTAAGCATCCATGTTATATATGTTAATATGTTAAAATGGATGTTAAATATAGAACTAATTGTAACAATTTAAGAACTTTAAAATCCGAAGTTTGATATATTTAAAATTGGTTGAAGTTAAAATCCAGGAATTACTCAAGTCTTTGAATAATAAAATGTGGCCCAGAATGCCTAAAAGCCCAAACCCACATGTAAGTAAAATTGATAACCAGGTTTTAAGACTCTGTCAAATCTTCCCAAAGTATAAATATAGAGTAAGAGCAATTCAAGCCAAACTTGACAGTAATGGCCATTCCATCCTCCCAAAGCATAAATTCTGAAACTCAAATGGTGCCCTACCTAATCACGACCAATTATGTGTGTTGATCATTTCAGAGGAGCAATGGAAGGCAATAACGATGTATTAGTGCCATGTCTGGGACTACAGCAAGAAGAACGAACATAAATGTATGTATTATCTAAAGCCAACTTGAGCAACTTACCATATGATCATCACCCAAAATGTTTTTGTTTTTTAACAAATTACTGCATGCTAAAAAAATTGATGAATTAGATTAATGATTTTGCTATTGAAACCGAGAAAATATGTTGCCTAGAAAAACTCTTTCAAGGATTTTATTATTTCCTACCATTTCTATTTCATTTTTACAATGGCGGTACATCATAAATTAAATTTGATAATTGTAAATGATCCTAATACAAATTTCAAATCTTGGGCCCATCAAATTGGGGAGCCCAGGTCCAAGTCAGCAAGCCCATTAAAGAGGCTAACGTGATGCATCAATTTTAGTGTCTAGGTATGTGCTGTCGTGATTTTAGGTTAAATCATAATCGTTCAAATTGTAGTTAAACAAAATTATAATTATAAATAACAGGATTAGAACATTAAAAATTCCCTTATGAATGAAATTGTAGTTACACCATTAACCAGTAAAGGAACATAACAAAAAATTCAAATTCACGCTTATTATAAAATGACCCATGAGAATAATTATGTTTTTGTATAAAAATTATTTTATTTTTAAAAACATAAAAATAGGATTGGTAAACTAAAATTCAAAATATTTTAAACACGGCAAACTGAAATCTAAAAATCCAACCTATGGTGGGTACAATCCGGCCGATCGACAACGGCAAAATCTCATTCACCTCGTAGCTTGGGTCACAAATACAATTTTAAATTAGTATACAATAGAAGAAGTTTTTTTTTGAAAGGTTGGCAGAGGCTGCCAACTGTCTTTTATTGAACTAAAGGAATATATACATCAGTAAAACATAAATATAAACATCTCTTCTATTCTTAATACAGCAGTATTAAGACAACATTCCTACATATTAACAATGTCTAACCCAGAGCCATCCTATCTGTACTGCCCGCACTGCCAGAAACTCAGGTGCGATATGTTCCCCCCTAAAGATTCTGCTGTTCCTATGAAGCCATATTTGCCAACATATACTCATGAATAGGAATGTATAGCCTGGCCTCTGTCCCTGCCCAATTCGTATCATCGACTGAGCCCATGTTGATGGTAAGTCCGGTCCTCTGTGTATCAGTTGGAATCGCAGCATAGTTGTTGCCATTGTCCACACCCTTTGTTCAGTGAGAGAGAGAGATGGACTATGCTGAGTTGCAAAATAAGATTTTTATTTTACTTCACACTTATCACTACAAGAAAATATACCTTTCCCGGCGCTTGCAAACGCCGCTAAACACACTAAAAAATGCCGCTAAAAACTTTTCCCGGCATTTAGACGAGTGCCGCTAAAGCCTTTTTGCCGGCATTTATGAAGTGCCGCCCGAAATTTGGCTTTCCCGGCGTTTATAGGATTTTCCCCAGCGTTTGCGAAACGCCGCTAAAAGGCTTAGCATTTTTAAAAAAAATAGTCTTTCCTGGCGCTTTCTTACCCTTTCCCGGCACTTCAAAAACGCCAGTAAAAGTCAAGAAAATATTAAAAAAAAATTCTGGCATTTATGTGGCGTTTTCAAAACGCCGGTAAAAATCACAAAAATATTAAAAAAAAAAAAAGAAATGCGGCTACAACAGCAGCATACTGAAAAGTAATGCATTATGTATGCTTTTTGTTCTTGTCACATAGTTGGCTGCGGATAAAGATTTATATATCATAATTATAATTTATACATAAAACAAGCAAGCATAATCTCAGATGGAATAATTAGACCATAATTAGGAACGAGTTAAACACCAACCACTGAATTTATAGCAACATAAGGGACAAAAAAAGATTAAATTAATGAGAACAAAATTAAATTCTTATCAACTATAAATTAACAGTCTATTGAAACTTTGAGTGATGCCTCAGAAGTTAAAAGCCCCCCACACTGAAAAACCAAAAGTTATATAAAGTGCCTTAAGTGTTTTCACAAGTACTTTACAACCAAAAATTTTAAAAATAAAATCTAAGGAAAATTAGGTACTTTATCAAGTTTTGAAGAACATTCTGGCACAATGCTTTCTTGTCTTCTCTTCCAGGATATTGTTCAAATTAAGAAATATTACCATTTTGACCTTCTATGTTAGGGACTACATTCAAGTGCTTTCACAGGTACTTTGCCATGCATGCCCCTGCAACATATTACTTTCTTCATTACTGGCTAATTAGAAAAATGAAAAAGCACCAATTGCAGCACAACTGGGCTGCTGCGCTGAAATTTTCATTTAAAAATTGAGAAGTCATCCTAGAAACAAAAATCATATGAAATTAAGGAAAGAAAAACGGAATTAATGAAGAAGCAATATATTGTCAGAATATAAAGGATTATGTTCATCTCAACTTCCATAATTATAGGCAAATATCTAGCAATATATTGTCAGTGAAAAGAAACCCTAAAATCCAGTCAAATACTGAACTGTGCCAATTGGGCCAACTAGCATTGTCAAATTCTGAATTTACAAAAGTAATAATTTATATAAACTAGATTATCAATTGCATTTTTCTTTTTCTCATTTTGGGTAAGGTCTTAATTTATATAAACTAGATTATCAATTACTGAACTTGCCTTAACTAACGGAGTTCCACAGAGAGAGAGAGAGTACCGCCAAAGTGGAGAAGTGAGAACGTCGTGGTCATCAGCCAAAGTCGCGCCGCCACCGCCGGCCGAGAGAAAAAGGAGGCAGGAGTAAGATCGAAGAGGAGAGGCGGAGAGGCGGGCAGAGTTTTGGTCTAGAGGTGAGCGGAGAGGAGAGGCACTGACGTGGGAAGGGTTTTGGGTCGGGAGGCGGGAGGCAGGAGGATTTGGTGGTCTGGCACGCGATTTGGAGCGGGTCGAGATAAATTTTCGTTTGGCGCGGAGAGAAAAGCCGGTGATTATTATCACGCCGCTAAAACATATGCAGGCGCGATTGAAACTAGCGCCGGCCGATCTAATCATATTACGGCGTTTCTATCGCGCCGAGTTTTTCAACGCCATTAAAGACTTAATTTCTTGTAGTGTATCTCTATTTTAAAATTTAAACAACTAATCCAAATCTCTTAACATGATCTTCATATTGAAATGTACTTGGAAATCAAATTTTATATTTTTTGGAATTTTTTTACTATTTTTTTAAATCGGTAGAAGATAGTTGTTTTTGGATGGATTATGAACCATCAAAAAACAATAATTGAAAAAATTCTAAACAAATAGTAATAAATTTCAAAAAAATGTAAATTTTGGTCTCCTAGCACATTTTAACATGTAGATCATGTTGAGCGGTTCGGATCGATCTTTTGAATATTTAAAAGTAGAAAATATGAGTATGAAGTAAAACATGACTTTTATTTCGCGACTCACCATAGCCCAACTATGGTCCACCTAATATCATAACGTTATAATTTCAGCCTAAGTTATAACAAGTCAGTTTTCGCGATTTCAACGTCCGAACAATCGATACGAACCACTCAAAATCACTGTTTTTGGAGACCAAATTTTATATTTTTTGGAATTTTTTTTACTATTGTTTTAGATAGGTTCAAAATCACTGTTTTGGATGGTCCGAAATTATCTGAAAAATAATGATTTTGTACCTATCTAAAAAAATAGTAACAAAATTCCAAAAATTATAAAATTTGGTCTCCAAGCACATTTTAATATGCAGATCATGTTGAGCGGTTCGGATCAACTGTTCGGACATTGAAATCGCAAAAACTGACTCGTTATAACTTAGGCTGAAATTATAACGTTATGACATTAGCCGTACTCTATATATATATAGAGAGAGAGAAAGAGAGAGAGAGAGAGAGGGGGGGTTGGCTAATATCAAATCGAGTTCCTGAGGTCCCGTGCAACTAAGTCGTTTTTCAATTTTCAAAGTTTAGTTCAATACTCAAATATTAATTTGATATAGTATTTTTCCAAATAGAAAAGCTTCTATCTTTTTTTTGTCAGGTCTCCATATCTACAAAAAAAAAAAAAAAATTGTATATAACTATGTGCTTAATTTGCGGCACACATGTATGTTGTATGATTCATATCAAGGCAATGCATTTTTATGTCTTATTTCTTATAGTTTCTCCTGGAATAGTATTTTATTTTTAAATTGCAGTTGCCACAGAACTTACATTTTTTAATGGTTATTGTTTCTTAATCAGTTTATAGTGTTCATGCCTTGATTTCTTCATGCAAGATGTATTTTTCACACATGATGTATTTGATAATTAAACGTCATGTACGTGAGTTAGTAATCTGGTAACAAATCATTTATTCATGGGACATGCTAACAGGGAAGCGGCCTTTAAAATGTCTGGATCGTGTACAGTTGAATATGATCTCTAGTTCAAACTAATGATTGGACATTAATAATAGAAAATTATTTATACTTTGTTATTATTTCGTCTATGGTGTTGGAGAAAACTAAATATATTATTACATTTTTAAATGGATAACTTCGTTTGTTTTTAATTATGAACTCCGATTTAAGTAATAGAGAATAATGTATAAGCATGAGCAATAATGAGAGAAAACAGTTAACTTCACACGAGTATAGAACGAACTAGCTGATACTATGAAAGAATCCATCTATTGTAAAAATTGTTGAGCTCACCGGACACAAAAATTCAATGTTATATGCAACGAAGGTATGCACATGGGATTTTTGGATGAAGATAATATTTGATTAAATGAGTAATTTTGGATATGGTCAAAAGATGTTATTATTAAACAATATGTCCCTGCATTCATACATCTGGTGAAATGTTGTTAATTGTAAAAATTGACTAGTATATCAATTGATTAGTTTTGATTAATTATTACTGTGGTTAGGCTAAAAAATATACAGAAAGTTGGCAGCCCTAAAAGAGTCCCTACATAAATTTTTGTTTATGCATAATTAAACTGAGTTTATTTTCTTATTGCAAATTACAGAGTCCTGATGGATGCAAACAGACATCCACAACAAAACTTGAGATTTTGAAGATCTAGCATATCCCTGAAAATTCAACTAAGAAAAATAAGAATAAGACATTTATATGTGTTTGGTCTTTCTTATATCTTACATTCATATACAATGATCTGCCATATATTTGCATCGTTCTAATATGCTTCCTGTTATATTATTTTTTTAATTTAATTCATGTTTCATTTTATATTTAGTGATGTTAATTGTAATTTTTAATTTTAATTACATTTTTATTACTTTAAGAATCAATATTTCTTCTAATTTGCTTTTTATTTTTACTATCATAATCTTATAAAATATGGAAGTTTTTTGCATTTTGGACTTGTCATATTGTAATATGTGAAACTAAAGCACCAACTGTAATGTTGCTTGAGCCTGTGATAATAACTACATTCCTGTTGCATCCGGCCAGCACAGAATTAATATATTTAGAAAGTTGTTTGCATTTGGGCTTGTCATATTGTAGTAAGAAACGAAAGCACCAATTTTGTATGTTGGTTGGGCTTGTGATAAGAATTTAAAGGCCTTTGCTTTCCATGGGCTTTTAAAGGCCTGAAGAGGGTCTCACTTTGCAGATTGTGCAAGTACACAGTAGTTTTGGTATATATTGATAATTCATTGAAGTAAAAGATAAAGCTGAGATGACAAAAAAATAAAATTAAAATTAAAATTAACTATTATTAGTTTTGGAATATATGTCTGAAGTTAGGGTAGGCAAAAAAATAAACTATTATTAATTTTTGTTATAAAGTTAAAATAAACAAACATAAACAAGATGGAAAGAATGTAAAGAATGTCTATCTCTTATTCATATATTCCTCATGTGTGTACAATACAAAATTACAATGTCTCTATTTATATGTTACAAATTGTAAATGATAAGTCATTACAATAATAAATAAGAAAATAAATTCCAAATAGTGGTGGCTATGAATTCCAATGGTAGTGGGGTAGTAGGGTAGTGGGGAGGTAAATGAGAATTAATATTGGGAGTTACAAGATAAATAAACCATCCATTATATTCACAATAATTTTTAAATAAAATTAAAATTATCAACACACTCTTTCTTAAAAACGAAGATAATTTTTATTTCTAAATAATTCGGTAAAAAATATAATGTTAAAATAACTTTCACACTAACTAGCATGAAAGTTTACTACATTTACAAATTAACCATATATAATATATATGATATATTTTTAATTTCAAATGTAAATGTATGAAACATTAACTCATAATTGAAAAAAAAAATAACAGTTTAATTTTCCATAATCTATTATTTACACAATTTTTGTGATAACTTAAAAAGTAATTTGATTCACTACATATTAAAATGTCCAAGTAGCAATGTATAATTGTCTTGATTGATGTGAGGGTTCATATAACTTCTCATGGCATTTGGTTCACTGTAAACCAATTATAACTTTTATCTTTAGAGTTAGTGGACCAATGCACCAAGTATATGTATAAAAAGTATCCAATTAACTTTCTCCTTCAAATAACCTCTCTCTTTTCGAGAGAACCTAGTTATGTTCTCTTCATTTTTTTCCCAAATCAATGAAATGATAAATTCAAATTTACTTAAAAAAAAAAACTAAATCAAGTCACAATTAGAGATAATCATTACAAGGGTAGGTAATGAACCGAAACAAGAGTAGATAATAATCTTATTTTATATGGATTTATAGGTATTTTTCGAAATCCAGGGATCCATACCGGTTCCGTATTTGCATGTGTCACCTATGTTGTATGGATACGGGTGCAAGTTTTGTACCGGATCGACGATATGACAATTTTCAATATAATGCAGATATCGGATTATACATGTACTTTTTCAGATATCAGATATCGATACGATAATATGATACGGTACGATATATAATGTCACCAAGGTCATGTGTGTTCTATCAAGAAAATCAGACACAAATCTAAAATTTGATAGTAGATTGTTTGATAGCGGAAACAATATAATATCCTACATTAACAGCTTGTATCTTAGTATATGCTATATACATCGTACCAACATTTGTTTTATTATATAACATGACTCCTGTCCTTTTATTAATTTGGGACCATATAGGCACCATCGTAGGATCTAGGTTGTAACTAGGCTTTATTGCTATTGTCCAAAACTTGATTAGCATCCTGATATGACACCAAAACTAAAGACACTTTATCTTAGATCTAGCTAGTGTGTTTAGAAACTGATGTATATATTATTTTCAAGTCTGTTTTGTCCTATGACACTGACTTTCCTTAAAATATTGAAGTGGTAGCTAGAAAAATGATTCTCAAATAATATTTCTTCTTTTTAACATTTGTTGTGTGAGAGCTATTTTAAATAAAACTTAACTCCAAAATAACAAATTAATAATATATGCCGTTAGCACACGACCTATTAGTGTAATATTGAGAATTTCAATTCACAGCGAATAAATGTAAGTATCTATTCGCACAACTTCAATTATCAAGACTTAATTCAATAGATAAAAATAAAGAGTAGGGTTAAAATGTCTCATTGCTTTCGTATTCCACATCCGAATCTTCCAAGTTAAAACACTCGATTCATACCGCTTAATATGATATTCATATTAAAATGTGCCTTAAGAACAAATTTTATACTTTTAGAAAGTTTTTACTATTTGTTTAGATAGGAACAAACTTAGAAGATTTTGTACAATCCAACTATCTAACAACATAGTAAACAAATTGAAAAAAAAAATTGATCTCCAGACACATCTTAGTATGGTGATCAGCTGTTTGGACCTTGAAAATACAAATAAGAGTAGAACTCAGGTGTTCCTAAGTTCACCAAGTTTTTTTGTGAACTCAACTCTAAAATCTATCGAATTGACTTCAAATGACAAATCTATACCGTTGAAGTCCTTCTACCTTGTGAGCTATACGTCTATATGTAAAAAAATTTAATTTTGTATAGAGTCAAGCGGTCAAAATTAGGTCTATTAATTATTTTTAATGCATTAATTTTTTAGATGCCTTTTGACCACTTGACTATATACAAAATTAGTTTAAATTTTATTATATTTTTTTTTTTTGCATTTAAACGCATCACTCGTAAGATAGAAGAATTTCAACGGTTTAGATTAATCGTTTGAAGCCAATCCGATAAGTTTTAGAGTTAAGTTCACAAAAGGAATTAGTGAACTTAGGAACACCCTACTTCTACTCCACAAACAAATATGCAAGAAATGTTGAAACACAAACTGTTGAAGGTTAATTCAAAATTAGATTAGATTTGTTTTTAGACGTTTTTCAGTTATAATTAGATTGGTTGCAGCAGAGCTAAAAATAGAAGAGCTGTTATTGAGACGTGGGTAGTTATTTAATGTTAGTGGAGCTATATTTAGCATTATTTATTTGTAACAGTAGCTAAAATAGAGAAGCTGCGAGTTAATTTAGAAAGTCAAAAGTTCTAAATTTAGATAGTCAGTTTTGTGTATGTGAGGCTATATAAACAGCTTTTGTATTTGTGATTGAAAGTAAGAGAGAATAACAAGTTAATTAAAGATTTTGCTGCAGAAACTCTCTCTATCTTATCTTCTTCTTCTTCTTTACAATCTGTCTTCTCTGTTAGGTTAGCCACTTATTTTTATTTGTTTCCTACAAGAAATAGTTGGATTACAAAAACAATTGTTGAAAATTCTAGGACTAATTAATGGCATTGGTCTAACGCAACATCGAATAAAGTACTTATAGATTTATTCTTTCTATCGAACTTTTTTGTCTATTAAGGAGGCCTTATCTTACAATACATACAATTCAGTTTCGTTACAAGGTACAGTACGTGCCTAAGTTAGCTGGTCTCCTAGGTACGTACTTTCGTGGCTTATCATCCTAAATTAGGTCAAACTCATTGAGGTGAATGATAAATTTAGGATTTTTTGTTTAGGATTTTTACTATATATTTTTGTGACTCAAATATGTAAGATTGATCTATATTCTCTAGTTTTATCATCCAAATACCTAAAGCTATTATGTATATATATATGGCGCACAACATACTCGGACAACAATTGAGCATGCAAAGAACAAATCGATGATATATATTTGTTTATAAAATGTAAATCTACATTAATACTACAAATACCAAGTTACAATCATTTGCCCGAGGAGAGGAAATCTAGCTGCTCATAGAAAAAAAAACAGCATCAAATACAAATTAAATAAATGTATTATATTAAGATTGCAACAAGAAAACAATGATATAGTCCAAATGAATAGTAGTGAATAATGGGAGAAAAATGATATATGGAGGGTAGGGATGGAAGAGGGTAGATGACAGATGGTACATGGACCGAAGGATAGACGATGCACGATGGATGATGCTTCAATGGTGTGATAATGGGTCTTCAAAAAAATTCTAAAAGGAGGTGGACCACTTCTGGATATTGCTAATTTGGTTGTAACTTTCTCATTTTAGCTTTGTTTGAGGTGCTTGAAAGCTTGTTGGAAACTTAAAACAAACACTAGAACATAAACTTGTGAGCTCAAAAGTTTCTAGCCATCATTTGTGCAGTTTAGAGCCTAAACTTCTATCTCCAGGTTCTAGTTGGGTCAAATCTTAGTTAATCTTGGTATCACGTCTCTAGAGCTATAAACATGATTTGTTGAAATCATTCATATAATGTAAATAGCTAGGATAAAATAAAGAAGCAATTAGATCATGAACAAAAACTAAATAAATTGCGAGAAAATTATAACAAATTCGATATTTGGTTTAAATGTCAATCATGAATCAAATAATATATAAATTTAGCACTTATCAAAACCTTCACAATTTATTCTCGAATTTGATAATTGCGCTAATATTTCGTTTGTTTTGTAAATAAATCAATATTTTAATATATTTATATTATATTTGAATGATAAGACCTAGAATTACATATCTTTTAAAAAAATTTGAATTGAAAAACTTTTAATGTTCTTTTGATTGGTTAATGGTCTAAACTAAGTAAAAATCATGCATTTACATGACATATGATATGAAGATCTACATACAAGCAGAGCATGGTAAAAATGGCCGACAATATGAGAGAACAGGACCTGCATGGGAGTCACAAGACAGTTGAATGTGGCCATTAAAGCGTGCACTTGTTGATTAATTATGTAGAGAAAGAGAGATGGTGGTGGGACATGATTTGGCTCATATATATAGTCAGATCAGAAAAGACATGTAGATCCGTACTCTTATTTTTTCTTTCTGAGACACTTGTCGGTTTGAATTCTTGTCAAGATACCTCTTGGACCCTTATAACCACAATCCAATCATATAATATGTTGCCAAGTTAAAAAAAAATATGCGCCTCTGTCAGCTTTCTCAAAAAAAAAAATTTCAAATATGCCCCATGCTCTGATTGTATACTTCTTATAATTTGTTTCTGAGTTGTTCATTGTTGATTTTATGAGAACTGAGGAGAAAATATATTCATTTCAATCCAATTTTATTTTACAGTTCCTAGCTCTATATATACTACATGGGCTTACTAGCCGTTTATTATACCGTTTATAGTACAGGACCGTTGGTACTTGTTTCTACTTTCTATAATTATTGGTACCGATGTACGTATACCTACTTTTTTCCATTTTAAATAATAACAAAAGAACGGGTCCTATTTCTTAGCCACTTGATCAATGATTAACTACTGAGATCAATTCTTGGATTCTTCATTATTTTTAACAGTTCTCCTCTCTCTCACACACACAATATCAAATGTTTCTATCTGCATTTTTGTCATGCATAAAGAATTCTCTACATGTTGTCAGTACATCCTCTCTTATACTATGTTAACTTTTCTCTGACACATTGGTTATATATGCATGTGAATTAACAGGTGCTTCAGCTCTAATTAATAAGATCTAATAATGGTAGAAAAATACAATCTGTTTTACTCCACACTTTAGGGTCTTGATCCTCCAATTAACTCAAATTTTGAGTTCGAACTGAACTGTCCGATTAGAATTCAGGCCAGTCCGTTTAAAATTGAAATTTAATATCCGTGCCAAAGCAGATTCAGATGGCCTGAATTCAAATTCAGAATTTAAGTTACTTTAAGGATCCAAACTCTTGGACCTTATACAGAAACAAGCTAGCTAGAGGTTTTCCTATTAACATGCTTTACCATCATGAGTTACGTACGAAAGTTCTCTTTAATTTCTTATAAAATAACATCTCATTTGTTAACTAGTAGTATTCAAACCCTGAAATGCGTTTAAGATGGGTACAAGCCAAAAAAATTATCATATCTATATAATAATGAATACATGTTGGAGACTAGGAGTTTGAAAAGATCCTTTGGGGGGGGATTACAGATGTCTATTTTTCATGAAGTGTCATTTTGGGCAACTTTAGTGATGATGAAACTAGAGACTGTGTTGGACCACCAAAAAAAATGGGGGAATTGGGGGGGGGGGGGGGGGGGGGGGGTGTAGACAATGAAAGGTAAAAGACATGCTCTGTAAAAAAAAAAAATGTGTGATTGCACACATTATTGCTTGAAAGCCACTTGCACTTTAAAAGATTTAAAGTTCTTCTTTCTATTAATTCATAAGATTATATATATATATTTGTTGTGTCAGTGAAATTGAAGTTCTATGAATGTAAATACTCCGAAATTAATGTCAAAAATTTGTGATGTATGTGGCAAATGAATTCAAAATTCACAAATTATTGCTCTTAATCACTTCCATGCACAAAATGATAAAAAAAAAATTAGCATCAATTAAGGACATATTTTATGAACAAGAAATTAATATCTGATTAATTAATTGCACCAATTCAATCATAATACACACTACACTGCACAGGAACACGAAGCATATCCACCATTACTTTTAAAAGGTAAAAATATGAAAATATTTATATTAAAACATGGCGCCAATGAGTTGCAACAAGTTGGTATCTTGTTTTGTGGCTGATGTTGTTTATGATCAAAAGCAGAAAGCTTCAATTAATCTAACCTTTTGCAAGACAGCAAAGTTTGCACAGTCAAGGTATAGTAGGGTTAGATTTTGTGTCACAGTGGTGTGACAGCATTGAGAAGGATGGCGCATGAGCAACTTGGTACTTATGTTTCTTTTGTTTCTTATGTGCAAGGTTTACATACACATGTGCTAGTTTGGATCTATTATCAGCATCATTTTGCTTCTTGTTGGTTGTTTTCCTAAACAGAGAAACCTAATACCTTTGCATTTAAGCTCCTTAAAATTATCAAATATTGCATCTCTCTTTGAAAAAGAAGATAAATGTAATTTGTTCATATTAATTTCTTTATCATTTTTCCCTAAGTTTCAATCATGATATTAGCAAATGCATGACACACACTTAATATATCATGATATGATAAATCGCCCAACGAATAAATAATTTTAGGTTATTGTGAAAAAAAAAAATTATTTTATACTCTGGTCATGTTTGTGTTGGTATTTTTGAGGCTCTAATGGCAATAATAGGATTGGTTTGTGGTGGTCTATTAATTATGTATATTTGTTTAGTGAAGATTGATGTTGTGTCGATGAGACAAGAGACAAAAGTTTGCCATGAAGCGATTTTTTTTTTATTTCTTTATTTCTTGGCTTGCTTTGTATTATTGGTTACAACGTACCGATCAAGATAATTGTAACCTCTATTTATACTTATTCTAGAATATTCTAGATAATGACAACTCATACAAAAATATTTAAATATGAGTGGGGATGCCTCACATTTTTAAATAATCGATTCAAATTGCACAACATAATGTCCATGATTTTCTAACAACAGTGATTTTGTACTCATCTAACAAAATAAAAAAAAACTTTCAAAATAAATAAAATTTGATCTTTAATATGAAAATCATGTTAAATAGTTCGAATCAACTGTTTAAAACTTAAAAAAATTAAGATAAAATGTGTGGTATAATTGAATCACAAGACCAATAACATATTTTAACCCTACTCTTTAATATTTCTACATTCTATTCTTATTCTCATCCTAGATATTTCTAATGAAGGCTCAAAATTAACCTCGATATGTTTTACTAACTTTTTATGACACTATTTATCTAAATATTTTTATACACATTTCTAAACCATAAATATTTTATAACATAATTCTAAATACTCTTATTAAATAAGTTTATTCACTCAACAGTTTGTACCTTTTGAGACCCAGAAAACTATATCTAATATTATTAATATTGTTGTTGTAATTATCATATCACTCTTTTGTCATTTCTATCATTGTTTATATTCTATAACACAACAACAAGAATGATATTCTATTCTTATTCTCCTACTTGCCCAATCAAACATGAATAGTATATGATGCCACAATATAACTTCATATTTCAACCAAATTAAATAAGTGTAAATTATTATTTTTTTCCTAATAATTATACACATTGAAATCAATGATCATGTGCATGTTTATAGATATAACCTACAACATTTTCTGTCAGAAAAAAATAAAACTAAAAGAGAGGAAAAACTCTCTATAAAAAAAAATAGAAATCAAAACATCATAAAAGATTCATGGCTCCATGCCAAAACGAAGAGTCCCTTTCTTGAAAAAGGTGGTGACAGCAATGGTCCATATCTCTGATGCCATGACACTATGCCAATATAGCATTGCCTCCCCCCTCCCCCCCCTCCCCAACCCACCCCACACACACACAAAAAGATCAAGTGATGTAACTCAATTTTTGGGTTTTAAATCGGGACCGTCCGATTCAAGATGAGCGTGCGAAATGGAGCACACATCCCGAAGTGGATCATGCGAGATAGAATGTCAAATTCGAATCGGACGGTCTTAATCTAAAACCCAAAAATTGGGTTACTTTAGGGGATCCGTATACCACCCCCCCCCCCCCCCCCCCCCCCCCCCCCACAACCCCCACCCCCACCCAAAAAAAAACCCACACACTCATTCAAGATTTCATGTACCAATCCAACCTTGTCATGAAATCTTCAAATATTACAGAAAAGTACATAAATTGTATTCCAACATGCAAAGTAATAACTTGGATGGATCAGTTTGACTCGCCATACCAATCTGATGCCTTGTATAGGTCACAGAAGATCTGGGGATCCCTAAATTCTTCCTCTTGTTGCGTCCGTCTGTGATCCCACATCTCTTTGTTCCATGCATACCACCATTTTCTGGGCCCCACTTTTACTGTATATGGGCCTCCCCAATTATTGTACCCAACTTTATTCTTCTTAGCCCATCAGATTGGATCCCGGATTTTCTAAGCAGGGATATGTGCTGATTTCATGTTGCACTAATTAAATTTGAATGGTTATGTTATTTGATTATATTTTCAATTTAAAAGAAAAATTTACTTACTGTAACTTAAGTTATTCATATTTGATATGAATTTAAAACTTTTCACCACCTCAACTATTTTTGTTTGATAGATTATGTTGCTTCTCACATTCATAATTTACACCGCACTATCTACAACCTTTTATTCAACTACATAAATAAGTAATGTTGTTGTCAGTATTACGTTCATATATGTTTTATTAATAAAAATTCATTATAATTAAATTTTTCTCTGTGTAATCATATGGCAATGTATTTTTATTTAAATTATTCAGAGCTATAATATTTTTTTATTAAAAGAGTCAGTATACTCCAGCGTCTTTCTGAAGAGAGACGAGAGCTCGTATCACTGCACTAAGTCCATGGTTTTATTCAAAGCTATAAAATTAGTGTGATAAAAACATCAGTTTTATTACACCATAAACAAATATCAGATTTAACGATGCAACGCATTTTCTTTCATATCCAATAAATAAATATAACAAGTTTCTTTTCCTTTTCTTTTTAATTACTACAATCTAGTAATCATTTAAATAAATTGTGGATTGTTTTACTTATAAAAGAGAGCAATAGACCTGTTATAAATCAAACCCTAAATACTATGCCACATAAGATCAATTTATGTTTTTCTTCTTGAGAATCTATATTATTTTATAAAGAGGCTCAAAGAATGTGTGGCCTTACATCTCCTAGGAGGGGGTTCTGTTTTGTTGCAATTTTAATTGTCAACAGAATCCTTTTGCTATTATTAAATTTAAAATTAAAATATGACATCTTTCCAATAGAATATTCTCTTGTGCATCATGCAAATAATATAACAAAATAACATTTGACTACCACTGAAAACTTGATCGCATCTTGATGGTTTTGTCCCCTCCTTGGTCAAACTAAAAAGTTAAAAAAAATAAAAAATATAATAATGTGCTTTTAAGGATGGCATATCAAAGATAATATCCATTTAATAAAACCAAAACCATCCAAAGAAATCATTCCATCATTGCCTCTCTCTCTATTTGTTTTTTTTCTCTTTTTTATTTTTTTTACTCCTAAGTGAAACAAGGCCAATAAAATTAGAAGCCAATTTAAGCGAAAGAAAGAAAAATAAAATTATAATAATGTCTTTCATGTGATGGCATATAAAGGATAATATTAGATTAATAAAACCCAAAAATGTCCACAAAAATCATTCCAACATTCTCTCTTTTTTTTTTAATCTTTCCACTCCAAAATGAAACCTGACCAATACAAGAAGTTCATCTAACAGAAAGAAAGAAAAGAAAAGAAAAAAACAACATCAAAACAACAAGCCGGGTGGGTCCGATCGTAATGCTGTTTGGTTGGTTCAACCGAAAAACCCGGTCTGGCTCCAAACCGCATCACGAACCCGACTCAAATCTCGCCCTTTCAACGTCCGACCAACCCCTTCGAAAACCGATGCACTGGTGCCACCTCTTGCCTGGGCCCATTCATGTGGTGGGACCCAATCTACATCATCTTCCTTCCATTCTCTATCTATCTCCTCATAATTGCAAACATGTCGTCCAGCTTGTGATCGGTTCCAATCTGGCATGCTAACAGGAAGAGATGATGCCACCGATCCTTCCACATGGCGACTTCCCATTGGTTGACGACGTGCTTTGTTTATCGATGGTGTTGAGTGATCAAAAGTTAGTGAGAGACCACCGGTACGACGGCTTGTGATTGGTTGGTGGTCCTGTTCGGTAACGGACCATACTTCAGCCTCATCTAGGTCAGGTAAATCGACCGGACTACTGAGGTGACCGGTTGATGCTGAGGTAGAAAGGAGACGGTCGATGCTGTACTTTCTACCCTTTCCCATTGAGCAAGTAATGAAGTATATGCTGCTGATCAACTTGGCACAAAGAGAGAGAGAAAGAGAGATAGAGAGAGCTTGGTAGCCGCTACCAAGTCATTCTCAAAAAAAAGAAAGTGTTGAAGAGAGAGATGCACAGACGCCCGGGACCTGTGTGAAGATGTATTTATAAACCATGAAAAGGCTCTTTGTGAAGAATTGTTGTAAATTTACATTTGTTTTTAGTGATAAGCAGTACATTTATATATAGTGTTATAATTACATTTAGTTCAGGGGATTCCAAAGGCATTAAAATATATAATTTTCATTAAACTTAATTTCCCTCTGTTTGACAAGTAATAAAATTTAAACTATCAGAAATTTTTGTTTGGTAGCAGTAAATAAAATATTTTTGAGAGAAATTTTCATTAATGTACTAAATATGATTTAGTGTTACTATAAAGAACAAAATGTTAAAGTTTGTTGTATAAAAACATCTTGAAATTTTTTTGTTGGCATCTTAAATCACCATCAAATACTTAAAGCAATGATAAAGCATCAACCATATTGAAAGTTCAAAATTGAACAAAAATATATTTTCAAATATTAATAAACTTTTACCTCCTTATTACATTAATTAAACCATTTCAATTATTTTCTCCTCCATTCTCATTTTTGTAAAATTTAAATTATCTCAAGTTAATTAATCCAAAATGGTAATTTCATAATAAGCTTGGCACTAGTGACTAGCCACACATTTTTCTTTTCTGTAGAATTGGATAATTTTACCAGGCTAAAAGCCTAAAAGGGAATAATACAATGCATGGCAGCTTTCTATATATTAAGACTTGACACTAACAGTATACTGTTAACCGGGCATGGTTTTGACTTTGACCTGATGTGAATCCGACCCAATAAGGTGGGACCCAAAACCAGGTGTTACGTGTCATTTCGTCGGAACATCGAGGGGCCCACTCCGTCCTTTAGGCTACAGCCATATATACTTCATTGTCAAGCTTTAGAGAGAAAAAAAATGTTATTTTCTACACGTGGCATGTGCTGATAGTTAATTTTTTGGGTGACAGGTGCGCTGACATGGGAACTCTTAAACTTTAGTGTTGATTGAAGGTGTAAAATATTACACAAAATTTAAAGGTTCAATTAGATAATTCATAGAAGGGGTCACATGATTTTTTTTTATAGTTGTTGAAACTTTGAGGATTCTTATTTATGTATTTAATTTGGCGCTTATTAGTATCACTTATTGCATGATTACAAAAATTTGTTACTATATGTGAGTTTAAAAGTCATGTTTTTTGATGTACTATATATATAAATATGCTTGTTGTTGGGAATTTTTTTTAAAATTGACAGAAAAATTTGAAATATGTAGAACTAATTAAAATTAATATACTAACGGATCAAAATGTAAAATTCAAATTTTATTTAAAATTGTAGGTATAGTTTGTGTCATATAATACTCTAATCTAAATTAATTTATTGATCCCTTCCATGTGCGCAAGATTCTCATTAATCTCAGTTAATTTTTCTTTTTTCTCTCGTTCACAAATCAACAGTTGTTCACATGTAAGGCCCATATTTTTATTTAAGAAAAAAAAACGCAAAATAAATTATGTAGACAAATTTACATAATTAATCAAGACAGGGTCATTGCTATGGTATATTCTTCTAGAATATGTGTTATAGTTACTTAAAAAATAAGTCACATTGACCTTCAATTAATAAACATTTATATTATACCCTAAATTAATGAAATCATTTACTCGAACAAGACCATATTTACATAATTAGATGTGAGTGAACAAAAGAAACAAAATAAGCATTAATTATCCCAATCTTGTATTGACAAACATTCTATATACAATATGAAAGCTTATGATCATATATAATTATTTTGGAAGTAGCATATTAATGATCTGAATAAGTAATACCGACATTTATAGAATAAATTTGTGGAGATGACATTTATTTGTATCCACACTTTTCATAAAGCAATTGAATTTTTTGTACTATTAAAATTAAAAATGGTTGAAATTCTTTGTATCTTTAAAGGTTCAATGTACATGATTTCGTGGTGGATTTTTGCTAAAAGATTCTCAAAGCCTGGTAGAAAAGAATGAAATTCAGAAACTAATTCTGAGTAGATTTGTTTTTATATTTAGAAATCTATTAAATATTTTGTTAAGAAGGAGAAAGATGGAATATTTTTTCAAATAGAAGAAACCAAAGCATTTATTTGTTAACTTAACTAAATCATTGATTCTTTAGAGTTCTTCAAAAATATAACTTAACATGATTTTGATTCCTTAAGAGTTTTTTCAAATATAAGGAACCAAAGCATTAATATAACTTAACAGAATTTTGATTCTTTCTGGTTCTTCAAAAATAATTTTCCATCTTTCTCCTTCTTGACAAAAAATTTAATATATTTCTAAAATAAAAAATTCTGAATTCTAACACCAAACATAATAAAAACAAATTAAAGCAATAAATTGTGGGGACGACTAATGAATAGTTATATGATTCTCATCTTGTGGCATGAGTTGTATTAAGGTACTGTTTATATTTTTAAAAAATCAATCAGTAGTACCTCTGAATTAAATTGTACTGATTCTCCTTTGTTGAGTTGTCAAGTACTGTTATTATATATATATATATATATAATTATATATTAAAAGCTTTGTGACATTTTTGACATGATTTAATGTTTCTTAATTAGTCATGACAATTTAAGTATCCTTATTCCAACTTCCAAGGCAAATTTCATATATTAATTAACCAGGCTATAGGTAGAATAAATAATTTTGATTACATCAAATTTCAGAACCCAAACATTATATATATTCCATGCCAGTACTACATGATTCAATCATGATCAGACCTAATATATTTTTTGTAAGGTTGACCCTTGATTAATTTATAATTTATTATAATTAAGTACAGTAGGTAGTGAGGGAAGAATTAATAGTATAATGAAAATGTAGAAAATACAAGAAATAGAAAAGAATCCATAACCTCCTGTTATTGATTAATTATAAGAAAAATATAAAATATAACTTGTAAAATTACTTTTCTTGATAATACAAAGACCTTGACATCTGCATGTCAGAAATTTAGGAAAATAATAGCTAGCCAATAGTTCATAATTAGATTTCTCCTTCTTCCAAACTTAATTAAGAGTTTCACAAATTTCATCAAAGGAAACCACATCAACAGTTGAAATTTCACATTTCTTAATAATTATATGCCTCTTCATTCTAGTTTTACATTTGAGGAGACTTTAAATATCTTTATCATATATATGTTTTAAAATATTTAGTAATAAAATTCTAGAAAATAAAATAAAATTATTAGATGTAATCATTTCGAGTTTGTTTAGATAGAAATGAAGAATCTTGAAAAGTTTACATGATGTCAATCAAAACAAAATTAATTAAACTTATTATTTTATGTCTGCATAAACATGTTATGTGAATCAGATATATCAGTTTTATTTTGATATACAAGTTTGAAATTAAAAAAAATAGAGGTTTAACAACAACGCAAAAAATAAAGACATACTAAGACTTATATTTAAATTTACCCTTTCTATATATATGTATCTTGGTAAACACCTTTCTTTTCTTTTTTCCTTAATTATTTGAAATTAAAAGGAAGAAAAAAAACATGTAGTGGTACCAATTACTTGTGTCACCTCTTTGTTGTTTTCTCTTTGTGGTCCAAAGTTACATGGCTGGTGCATGTAGTGGTACCAATTTCTTGTGTATGTTTTTTTTAAGGTTGGCGGTGAAATACCGCCAACAGTTTTATTAATAAGACAGAATATCTAAACTCATTGCTTCTGTATATTATGTTGGTTACCTCAGAATATCTGAACTCAACTGAGATAATATCATTGTTGGTTGGATTGTATTGGTTAAATAGGAGAAATTTGCATTCGATGGGTTTCTCTACCATTCGACCTGCTTTGAGATTGTGCTAGCAAGACCATAACAAATTTTGAGACAAAAACATACAGATATTGAAGCAACTTGCATGAATCTTAAAGTTGATTAGACTGTAGAGAAACCCATCGGACTCAAATTGAGTCCGATAGATTCCGGACACAAATAGTTTATTATTGTTATCGGTAATTACTATTTATTTTAATAATAATTCAAAACAAAAAATTTGATTTATAAAATTATTGTACCCATCCATATTATAATATGATCCAAAAATTCATAGTTCGTTTTGTATTAAATAAAAAAAAAAAAACATCACTTTATTTATTCCTTGTCAAAAGGAGGCCACAAACTTCTCTGAATAATTTTGTGAAAACCCCTAGCTAGTGACCAATTTCAGAAGAGAACAAATTTAATAAATTTATGAGGCCCCCCTTGATAAGACCAACTAATTAAGCTTCAAGTTTCCTTGCATTTTATTCATTGTGAACCGCCCCCCCCCCCCCCCCCCCCCCCACCACCACACACACACAGGAACTTTCTGTGAATTGTTGCATTATGTGTCTTGTGAGTTGTGATTAAACAAATTTATTTTCATGAAATAGTTATTTTTATTTTAAATAAAATACAGAGGGCTGTAAATTGTTGTCCTAGTAAATAATTAACATTAAGAGTAAATTGTGATTGTTCTGGACCTTGTGGCAACATTTATATGGGGATATCAAGCTGCTGGTGCAAAATCTTATTTACTGTTTATACAATAAAAACAGCTAGTTACTCATGTCGGTTCATCAAACAAATCATAGCAATGTTGATTTTTTTGCTTGTACCAATGAGAGCAAAGTATTCACAAAAAATTAAATTTCTTGAAAGAGACAAATTTGGATTAGGTGCACACTAGCTATACTATACTAGGTAGGTACTATGCATCCTATTTAATTAAAAATAAATAATACCCCTAAAAAATATTCAAGTCCTAGATTTATATTTGTCAAACAAGGGTAGTGTACATTTTACAAAGAAGTTATTGGCTTGAAAATAATATATTAATTAACATCCCTTTAAAGCTATGTTTGGATCGTCTGAAAATAGCACTATTCTCAGAATAGCAGTGCTATTCTAAATCAGGGCCATCCAAACAACTTTCATTGCTATTCATAATAGGCTGAATAGCGCTGTTCTGCTGTTCCAACAAAAAGTCGGAATAACTTTGAGTTAGCGCACTTTTTTTCATTCCCTCCAAGATCTATTCCAAATATAAATTTCAAAGAACTTTTTAACTATTCTGAATAGCTTTGAGTTAGCACTATTCAAAGTTAGTGTTATTCTTATCTACTATTCTAAATATTAGCTATTCTAGCTTATTCTAAAAAAGTGCATCAAGTCATCCAAAATTAATAACTCCTAATGCAACTAAAAGGTGTTCCATCAATATGCCACAATGATAATTAAAAAATAAAGAAAGATAAAACACATGTTATTGCTTTTAATCACTGTTATTTATCTGAATTGACATGATTTAGATGAAAGTAACTGTTTCTTTTAAATAAAAAACAAATATTGGAGTGGAGTTTTTACATTTCTTCATAAAATTGGAATATTATTTTGAGGATACAATACTATATTTTGCTTAGTTCAAATTAGACAAAGAGGAGCAAAGTAATGATTAAACAAATATTTGGTCATAATCACATATATTTTGATCCTTTTGTAGTATATACAGTAAATAAGATTTTGTCGTATGTACCATTATGATATGATGCTAGCTAGCATATAAAAAGAACACAAGTAAAAAGTGGGTCCTAGCTAACTCTTTCATCAATTTAGAAATATAAAACTATCAAAGGTTCAATGTACCACAATCATCCTTTGCTTTGGCACAAAATTGTACTTGTTCATCTAGTGATGCCTAGTTCTGCTTACACAATTTTTATTTTATTTTTAGAAATGTATAAAATATTTTGTCAAGAATCAGAATTACAGATAAAATTCTTCAGAAACAATCTTTCGTCTAGTGACAACAATAATGCTCTTCGTATATGAGGATGCAAGTTCGAAACTAGATGGATAATTATAGTGGATATTAAATAGTTTGGTAGTTTGACCTTCAACTTTATTTAAAAAAATTAAATTCTTTCAATTCCATACAAAAAAAATCAAATTATTAATTCAATTTTTTAGATTTTGTATGTATACCAGAAAATTTTTGTGGCTAAAGATTGAAATATGAATAAAAACTATAAGAATTTGTGACTCCATTTCACATAATTTTTTTGTATTTTTAAATGAGCCGAATAAATGATTCAGTTTCTTATAGTGTAAATATTTTCATCTTTCTCCTTTACGAAAAATATTTCATACATTTCTAAAAACAAAAAGTTCTCTCTAGTTACACAAATAATCAATTCTGAGCTACACTCCTATTCATACAAAAGTTTGATTTGTGACATTGCATACTTGAAGTCTACTTGAACAGTTCTCAATGTCACGTGAGAAAATTAGAGATAATTTTTACTTATCAAAATATAATAAAATAATACATAAATAGAAAGAGTACTTTCAATTTTCGATACATAAAAAAAATTGATAAAAAATTTCCCGATTCAAATTTTTGGATCGATAAAATTTTCTCAATCCAATTTTTTTTTTTTTTTTGGTCTTTTATCCGGTTATTTTGGATTTTCTGTGGATAGGACAAATTTTGAGCCTTCAAAAAACAAAATTACCTTACAAAATCTTTTTCTTGGTTGTCAAAAAAATCTCATAATTTTATTAAACAAGAACAAAAATTGGAACGGTAAAAAAAATTTCTACTGCATTGAAAATGAAGACACTCTTTCTATTTTTATTTTTGTATTATATTATTTTAAAATATTTTCTATGAATAAAAAAATCTCTAAATTAAATGAGAGAAAAAGAGACAGACATGTAAAAAACAAAGTGGGTCCCAAAAACCAGTAACCGTCAAGTGATTGATGTCCTTGAATCATGTTGCTCCAATCAGATACAGTCTAAGAAGTACGAGACTCCTTTGATTACCTCCTATTAGTAAAGTATTACTAATAGTCACAAGATTTACAAATATATTTTTTTTGTGATGTTTAACCCAACGTAAAATTATTTGGTTGACTGAACCTTCACCATATATTCGTAAATTTACGAATGTTTTCTGAATTTTCCGAATTATTTACGATTTTTTTCCAAGACTTTATTTTTGGGTTTTTTCTTTTGCTCTCTTTCAGGAATGAGATCTTTGATCCGGATAAAGACCTCCTCGAAATGAACCTAGATAATTTATTTGTCACTATACTGGTATGGAGGCTTGTGAAATTATGTAGCACTCATTGTTGCATACTAATGCAATAATTGTGCCATCTCTCGAAATTTTAAAATATTATTTTAAAATGCAACCAATTCATGTGATGACTATTTATTAAATTATATTAAATAGTAACATTTAGGTTGCTTGTCTGACTTGCACTATTATTTGAGTCAAATGCATATCAATCGAAGTGGATTTACAAATTTCCAATGTGTGAAATTCAGCAAGAAAAAAAAAATAGATATTTTTCTATTTAAGGTATGCTTATTCATTTTATTTTTGTGTATTTATTAAAATAATATTTATTTATAAAAGTCAAAAATCTGTGTTACACATATTTCACATTTTTTAACAGTAATTTGACAATATCAATATTTCATCCTCTTTAGCAAAATTGCTAACCGGGTCCCTCTCCGCTACTTGATAGTTGATACAACCGAGTTGGGACCTACCAAATTCACTATGGATTCCTTTGTTAACTGGACCCACCACCATCAAAAGAGATCCACATCCACAAATATGGTGGGACCCATTTGGAAGGTACAAAGTGAAAATCAGTAACTTTTTGTGGTCGTTATGCAAAACATTATTTGGCAAATTAAAGCTTCTTTATTAAAAATATTCAATTTATTTTACATGTCATTTTGTATTTTTATAAAATTAATCATTCCCTGCAAGGCAATCCTGAATCCGGTCATATTTTTTATCATATAATTCTGATTATACATTGATAATATTGAATGCCTATAACTTAATGTTACTAGATAAACAAAAAGTCATATAATTATTATTTTTTTTCTTAGAGGATTTATATTATTTTACTAAAAACTAAAAGGAGATTCATTATTTCCAACTTTTATGACATATATCTGTTTTGATTAAAATAAATTCTATGGAATATTCTACAATACTTATTTGTTGTTCTATAAAATTATTCCTATATTAACGTGCCATTAATTAAAATTTTGATATTTTCTACTGTTGATCTTTAAAAAACACATTCAAAATTTTATATCTTTATTAAGTCTGGATCATCAAAAGGTTCTCTTTGAAACTGTGTAATGGGCTTGAAATGAAATCATTTATGGGCTACTTCTAGTTTGCTACTGAAAATTAAATGTTTCAGTTTTGGGCCATATATCTAATTCTGGGCTTTTTCATAAATTTATTCCATTCTATTTTGCACAAAAAAATCAATACAAATAATATTTTGGGTTTCCAAGAGGCATACTATTGACTTCAGTACAAAATATCTTTGTTTTTTTTTTCTAGAAAACATATACCAAAAGATTATTATCCCAACACTATATAACAATAGCAACATATAAGGAAAAATATAACAACAATATTACATTTTAGGTGAAATATTTACATATCAAAATACAAAATTATTATTTTCTCCATTTAAAACCCCTACATTACAAACTTCCTTACTTGTCCCTACAATCTTTCCCTTAAACCCATTACTTCTCCTCTTCTTGTTTTGCACATCAGCCCCTGATTTTCTACTATTTCCATTGTTGCCCCAAAACTTATTCACAATAGTTGTTCCTTTATTTCTCGAATTTCTCGTAGCACTTGAACAAACCTCTGACAAATCATTTTTCTCTTTAAATACTCCATTAATCGAACGAACACTACCTTGTGAAGAATCACACGAAACGGGTGCATTCAAATTTCCCTTAATGGGTCCCACTAGAAACTTACTACTCTCTCCTCTAACCCAATTTTGCGAACTGTCATTAGTTTTCTTTATCAGGGTTTCAGCTCGTTTAACAGATGCCATGTCAGCATCTTGGGCTTTCAAGAAAGCCTCTATCTCAGCCTCTAAATGATTTAACTGGGAATATTTATTTTCTAGGGTTATTTTAGCATCTACAAGTTTCATTTGAACTCTCTCTTCTCTCCATACCTCAGCCATTTGTAGCATTCTTCTCTCTTCTTCCACCTCTTCTCGCATTCTCAAAGATTCATTTTTGAACGATTCAATGTCGGCTTTTTCATGTTCTATTTCTCTCACTAAATCTTCGCACACTTCTTCGATATCTTCACGTGCTTTCCTCTCCTTTTCGTAACCCTTGAAATATTTTTTAGCTGACAATCGGGCCTCCTTTAACTCAGATAAAAGCTTGGAGTTTATCTTTTCGATTTTAACCCGGCTTTCTCTTTCTAGAATAAGGGTTTGCTTCATCGAATCTATTTTGTGGTATATTTCCTTTTTATCTCTTCTTGTTTCAAGAGAGGGAGACTTGACGGGACCTTTGGTCGATTTGTAGAATGTGGAGGGCTTATTTGGAAATTTTGGATAAAAATGGTCCCATTTGATTATTTTCTCCATGTCTGTATTGGGTAATTTTGCACAAGCTTCCAACTGTGAAGAAAAAAAATTTAAACAATTTATTTTGCAAGTATAAAAATATCCGTCAGTTATAGTTACAGAGTATAACAGCCATAACTTGAATACTCATACCAGGTCAAAAACAGGCATTGTTATGATATTAGATTAAGAGATGGGTTATGATGCCTCATTAATTTGCAGCCATATATCAATTTTCAAAGTTCAAAGAGTTGATCCGAACTGTTCCACAGGATCTCCATATGATAATGTGCTTCGAGACAAAATTTTATATTTTTTGGAAATTTTTTACAATTTTTTTAGATAGGTAGAAAATCAGTGTTTCCAGAAAATTCTGGACCACAAAAAAACAGTGATTTTCTACCTATCTAACAAAATTGTAAAAAAAAAAATAAAAGAAAAATGTAAAATTTGGTCTCGGAGTACATTTTCATATGGAGATTGTGTTGTATTGGGTTTGCACAAGCTTCCAACTGTCGGGAAAAAAAAAAACTTGTACAATTTATTATGCAGGTATAAAAATATCCATCAGTTACAGTCATTATAACAAACATAAGTTATACAAGGTCAATAACAGGCATTGTTATGATATTAATTTAAGTGGATTAATGTGTACCCCTCCAAAATCTCAAAATTATGTATTCCCCCCTCTAAAATTAATAATATAATATCTAACCTTCTAAATTTTAAAAACTCACTAATTTACCCAATTTAGACTTTTCTATTAAAACTCACATTAAACTTATTAAAGTACCAGTTTACCCTTTATTAAAAAATAAAATTGGTAGAAAAATCACTGTTTTCATATAGGTAGAAATTCAATGTTTTTCAGAAAAATCTGGACCATAAAAACAGTAAATTTTTTACCTATCTGAAAAAATAGTAAATTTTTTTTAAAAAATGTAAATTTAGTCTTCAGGCACATTTTCGTATGGAGATCCCGTTGAATGATTCAGATCGACAATTTGGACTTTGAAATTGAAGAGCACAAATTAAAACAAACGCTTTAATTTGCAAAGCACAATAACCCATTTCTTAATTTAAACAGGAGCTATCAGATAGAAACAATACCTTGAAAAATATGCCGTTTTCTTTACACCCACTTTGTTCATTTATTGCTGTGTTGTGATTTTGATGAGAATTCAGCTGAAATAGGAAAAAAGGCAACAAAGCACAAATCAGCAATCTTAAAATTGTACAAATTAATATAGAAGGACCACTTAGACATGTGATAAGTGAGGTTGGCCATCACATCTTGTTACCACATTTATTCGTACCAATATGGCAATATTAGGTTTACTCATTAATATATGTCATGTGTTCAACAACTTAATGCTAGTCTTTGAATTGAAATAATAGTATTAATTATTTTCACAAAATTTATAAAAAGTAAAAGAGATGGTAAATATTATTTGATAATTATTCGTCACTATCAAAATAAATCACAGTTTAAATAAATATTGGTTGATCCATCAGATGAATAAATTTCACATTTACTGAATTATTAATGAAATGCATTACCATCGCAAAATATGATGATTAATATATATTGAGTGAGGCTATGGTACTATGCATAGCGCATATTGGCCCACGCTATGGACTCATATCTTCATTTTGAAAGTCCTCACGGTCAATCTGAACCATTCAACATGATCTCCAGATGAAAATGTAACAAATTTTATATGTCTGTAGAAAAAAATTTAGTATTTTTTTAGATAGATACAAAATCACTTGATCTAGAAATTTTGGACCATCTAAAACAGTGATTTTTGGAAAACAAAGGTCAATTTCGCCAACTAGGAATAATTAAACAATATACCCTTTTTGAGAACATGATAATAGTACGAAAAGGTGTTAAATTAGAAACCCTACAAAAGAAATCCCTAACAGTGGCCCAGCTTGTGTCTAATTCAGACAAAACACAGCTCATACATCATAGCCATGCAACTGTTTTGATGACATGATATTTACATTCCAACTAGAATTAAGTACAATTAAGAAAAGGCATTGGATCCTATAAGAAATTTCATAAAATTTGGAATCAAACCCTTCAATCTAAACCAATATAACACTACAATTACCAAGTTCTACTAGCTAATTGTTCAGTAAAATTTACAATTTTTCAAATGAAGAGCACATCTAGTTAAAAGTAAATTGAATTGGCAAAAGAAGAAATTATAACAAAATGATGATCAATTTTGTCAAGAAGCGCATTATTTTCAAACTAAACCCAAACAAGATGCAAATTGGCAGAAATTGTTGATCAATGCTTATTAATGAAATGTACATTCCAAATAGAATTACGTACATTTTTTAGGAAAGGGCATTGAGTCCTATACCAAATTTTATCAAGTTGTGAATCACCCTTCATTATAAACAATATAACACAACAATTATCAAGTTCCACTTGCCATTTGATCTGTGAAATGTACAATTTTGCAAATGAAGAGCACATCTAGTTAAAAGGAAATTGAATTGGCAAAAGAAGAAATTTTAAGGAAATAATGATCAATTTTGACCAAAACATGATGCAAATTTGGGGAAATGAAGGAACATTTTGGTCAAAATTGATCATAATTTCTTTAAAATTGATAATGCACATTTCCTTGAGAACAATTACCTTCTAATTTTCACAACCGACAATTCCCAATTAAAAAAAATCTAGGAACAAGACACAGCTCACTGTTCGTGACCTACTCGATTACACTTAAACAAAGAACACAGAGGGATAATTAAGCTTAACAAAAGTAGATCTCGAGAAGCGGGACCTACCTGGAAGTGGAAGTCGGAAGCAAGGTGCATTTTCCAGAGAGCGGCGACAAGGCTTCTTGCTGACGTGGCGTCGGACTGGCGGGGCGACGGATGCGGTGTCGCTTCCTCTGCGCTGGATCCTCTAGTTGGAATGCGGCGGCGAGAGCTGCTCCGGCGACGGCGGCGCGAGCGAGGAGAGGGGTTCATTGTTAGAACGGTATTATGGGAAGAGAGAATGTGGCGCGATTTGTTTGGCATTTGTCGGGAGAGAGAGAGAGAGGAGTGAAAGAATACTTCTGAAAACCCAGCGTTATCTAGAACAGTTTAATGACAGGTGGGGTCAGGCATGTGTGACCCATATGTCAGTGAGACAGGTGTGTACATTAAATATGTTGGCGCGATTTGTTTGGCATTTGTGAGAGGGAGAATTAGTGAACACAGCGTTGTTTGGACTTATTAACTGACAAGTGGGGTCAGATATGTGTGGCCCATATGTCAGTGAGAATGGTGTGTACATTAAATATGTTGGCGCGATTTGTTTGGCATTTGTGAGAGGGAGAATTAATAAAACACTGCGTTGCTTAGACTTAATAATTGACATGTGGGGTCAGATATGTGTGTCCCATATGTCAGTGCTGTTTTTGTGCACATTATGGTGAGGAATAATGAATTCATATGACCAGAGTTAAATCCAGTTTTCATTTTAAATCCGGACCGTTCAATTTTCTTCAGCACCATATTAAAGCGATCCGGTGTAGTTTATTTCGAATCAGATTAGTATGTATTCTAATCGAACGGCTCAGATCTAAAATAAAATATTTGATTTACTTCAGAGAAACAGACGAAAAAAAAGAAAGTTTGACCTGAGAGTCTGGGACCACTTGTTGCGGTGAAAAGAAAGAATATTCTTTGGATACTCTCCAATTAGGGGTGTACAGGCTTGGGAAGGACATAATGAAGATGTCTTATTTTGGGAGTTGGATATAGATCGGACGGTAGTAAGAAGGCCTACTGTATCCTAACGACTTCCTCTCAATGGTTTCCCTTGATTTCACGCTAAAGGCCTTAATCTAAAGCACTCTGACTGCCATGCTCTCTGACTGTATTCAGTTACAACAGAAGCTAAGTTCTTTGACTACCCTACTGACAGGTACATCTAATTATACTCCCCCGCAAGCCTAACCAGGTGCTGGAGCAACTGTTAGCTTGGTTCTCAAAAACACCAGTCGGGTAGAAGAGACCGATTTGGTGAACAAGTCTACTAATTGGTCTCTAGAACAGATGAACCGAACACTAAGTTGTTGAGCCGCCACTTTCTCTCGAACAAAATGATAATCAATTAATGGTAATATGCTTCGTACGAGCGTGAAAAACTGAATTTGAAGCGAGAAACGTAGCTCCAAGGTTATCACACTATAGCACCGGTTTAGATCAAAGAGGAACATGCAATTCTTTTAACAAATGTTGGAGCCATGTAACCTCCGAAACCGCCACAGCCATGCTCTTTTGACAAATGTTTGTCAAGCGACCAGGCAAACTTCATAGTAGAAAAAGAGAGTTCCGAAAGTATCTTCTATGCATGCCACACTTCAAATGAAGAGCAGGGTGACATATGGTTCCTTGACAGTGGTTGAACAACTCACATGACTGGGAACAGCGAATTATTTCACGACATCGACATTTTGTACGAGACAAAGGTACATATGGAAAATGGCTCAATTGTTGAAGCAAAAGGTAAATGCAGTATTGCCGTACAGACCAAGACGGGTTCGAAATTTATCCGAGATGTGCTACTAGTTCTGGACCTAAAATAAAATCTACTGAGCGTGGGGGCAATTAGTACAAAACGGATATGCAGTTCATTTTGAAGATGAGGCTGTAAAATTTTTGATCGAAAAAACAAAAATAAAATTATGGCAATAATACAAATGGAGAAATCTAGAAGCTTCACACTCCGCATAAGCTATGGTCCGCATTTGGCGCTAAGAAATGAAGTGATCGAGCCACAAAAGAAAGGTGATACACAACCTCAAGACGGATTGGGTTCAAGCACTTCATAAATGCAGGTTCAAGGCCTAGTGCTAATCCAAGAGAGAAAAAAATATTCAACTATATCAGAATCATTCCCCAATCAAGTAAGATTTTTACTTGAAATTTACGAGTCATCCAATTTCTCAATAGTTGAACCTCAAATCTTTGAAAAGTTCGAGAAGCATGAAAATTCAAGGAAGGCCATAGAGGACAAAATCCATATAACTGAAAAGAACAACATACAGGAGCTTTCAAATCGACTAAAAGATTGTAAAGTCATAGGCTATAAATGTATCTACAAGGCAAAGTTACATCCTGGTAGTGAAGTTAAAAACTACAAAACAAGGTTGATGGCAAAAGGCTTCAAACAAGAACCCATCATCAACTATTGGGAGCGATATGTTCCGATGAGAAAGCTAGTAGCTCAAAAGCAATGGCGATCACATCAATTCAATGTTAAATCAGCATTTCAAGATAACGACCTTGACAATGAAATTTACGTGAAGTCACATGAAATTTCAGATCAAGGGAGAGATAATAGAGGATACATAAAATTGATCAGCAAAATAAAATTTCAAGACAATCAAGTTGGTGTTGAGGGGGAGTGTTGAATTTCACAACACCAAAGGCCCAAGGCCCAAGGCCCAAATACTACTTATAGATTGTTCAATAAATTTATAAATCAAAGTCGGTAGTGTATGGGAGTCTTAGATATTTGTAGATTTGTATATCGTGTAAATTCTAGAATATAATCATGAAGGACCAAAACTGACATATGCAAAGTCTGTAGAAATAGAAAGTAAAATCTAGCTAGAAATATCCATTGCCGCCATATAAGTAGTATAAATAGTTGGTGACACATGTATATAAGATTGAGTGAAAAATAAATCATGTACTCTTGTATACTTCAATAATAAAAGAAATTAATCTATAAACTCCTCTCTCCTATATCACCCACAATCCGATCAATTCTAACAGTCTTGGGCTATATATGCAGCATCATTCACCTCTTTTATAAGTGATTTCATAAATTCTTCTTTTCTCTACATCAACTTTTTATCTAAAAAAATAAGAAAAGGAAAAGAAAAAAAAAATAATATGCAAAGAAGAGAGTAGTACATATCAGAAAATTGGTACCAAACTGGTACCAGTCTCAAATTCAATTAAACGGAATGAAGAGGAACCCCAACAGACAAAAAGGGCTCTGCATGTGCACAACTCAAACAATTCAATCAAGCAAGCCTATGTACTAATACGAAACCAAAGAGAGCAACAACTACGCAATATCAAATTATGGTGAAGATTGGGATATTGGCATAATTAAATAAAGCCTCCGAGGCTAAAATTAGGTTTGGTCACCCCATCTTAAATAAAAAACAGAACCTCACATGCATAAAACCCTTACTGAGAGTGTCTGGTGTGCGTTGAAACAAGCTTCACGGTCTTAATTCACCACTCGTTTCAATAATCAATTCCTAAAGAGTCCATTTTAGAGAAAAACTATAGCTATGTGGTTATTTTAAATAATTTATCTCTTTAATTTAAGGAACCTTCATGCATTTAATATTTATTTGTACGCATGCACAAGAACAAGTTACGCCACACAACAGTATTATCAAAGGATTTCCTGTTGAATTTATACTGAATTTTTAGCTTGTCCACAGAAGAGAATTTGTAGTAAACACACTAGTGGAAAATGTGACATCAGTATATAAAAAATTCAAATTTTTTACATAATATTATTATTAGATACATCTTTTTTGTCCATTTTATAGTAAAATAGAAAAAAATATAAATATTTTCCAAGATATATTTTTTATAGTTTTTTTTCAAATATAGAATTAATCATAAGTAGTTTCACACACAACATTGAACAAATTTTTAAATAGCAAATCAAATAAATTTGCATGATAGATCATATTAAACTCCTCTCTCTCACTCACTGAACATGCAAAATTTTATAATAACATCAATTTCAAATAAAGACAAATTTCAAATGCGCGCCTGATTAGTCATCTCACTAAAAAGAATCAACAACTTAAAATCACGAAGAAATACAATAGCATTTTCAAAATAATCATGATTAATTTGAAGAGCTAATTTTGGAAAAATGTGATTATTCTAATCAATTTATCTATTTAAAATTTGTTTGTACATATGTACAGAAACAATGAGCCTGACAAACTAAAATCCTGCAATTAATGTTTGAAAAATTAATACGGCATAGAAAAATCTATGTTGAGAAAATATATATTTCTTGTTACAAATTAAACTTGACATTTTAAAGTTCAAGTTTTGGATGAACCTGATATTACAAATTCTTTCAAATATTCAAACTAGAATAAAACTTGGGCAATTATTAGACGACTTTACAAGCAAATGAATTTTAAATAATTAATCAGATTATTACATCAACTTTAAGGCTAGTACAAATATATTTGGTACGATATTTTCACAATTTTTGATTTAGGACCGCCACTGTCAAGAGTTCCAAAAAAAAAAAAAAATCTGATTTAGTATTTCATATGCATATGTAGTGTACTAAATACTAATTTTAAAAATACTAAAGTTTGTAAATATACTAGAAAATCCATATTACTATTTTAAACGCACTTTATTTCAAGTTAAATAAACTTTTAAGTGTTCGAAAACAATAATAACAAAAGGAAGAGGAAAACTTTTGGTAAAAATAAACGATTTTTTAAATGGATCTTCTTGACACTCTTGATTTGAGCCAAAATTATTACATGTTGGGTCTGAAAACATAACATCATATGAACAAATTTTTGTGAGCCTATTATATATTTCGTTATAAAATAAGAGTGGTTTTACAACAATATTGGATCCAGAAGTACAATTATACAATATTTGGACCAAGATCTTCTACTTTCTAGTGGGATAATGGGCTCATAATAGCAACAACAAGGATATGCAGATGCTGTATAATATCTATATATCCTTGCTATTGCTATTATGTTGTGTATTAATAAGTTTCTTTGAAATTTGGTATAAACACATGCTTATAAAAATTGCAAAAAATAATTTCATCTTTAATAAATAATATTCTTTCGGATTGATATTTATGCGAACTGCCCAATATATGTATTTGGATTTGGACCGAAGACCACTCCTCTTACACTAGTATAGAAAACACTACCATACATGACATATCATACACGGATGCGAAAAAATTCCACATTAACAATGTGTAATGGGAGGAAGTGCATGCTTGCAAGAATAAAAGCTCCAACATACACATACAGTCTGTTAGTACCGAACCGTGTCCGGAAGTCACCAATATTTGTACATGGTTGGTTAATACTGAATCGTTCTACACTGGACATGTAATACTACCTTGTGCACTATCTCCGAATAGGCATGCACAAGACACGTCGGTCAATCAAAATATGAGATATCTCAGGTGAAATTATTTTATATTCTTAGGATGGAATGAAGAAATGTTATTTAAGATGTTAGATATAGATCGGAGGGTTGAATGATGGTCAGCTACATCCTAACGACTTCCTCTCAATGGTTTACCTTGAATGTAAATTAAATTGTGCTAACTTTTCACTATTACAGTAATAAAAATGTAATAAATCATTTTTGTTAAAATTAAATTGAATGATCGGAGGGTTGAATGATGTTGGATATAGATCAGAGGGTTGAATGATGATCAGCTGCATTCCAACGATCATGTTTAGGAAAACAACATGCTTGTATTTTATTTGTTTATATATTGCGTTTTTGTAAAAATGATGTATTTTGTATATAGTTGCCATTTTGTTTAAACCATCGAGATATTATTTGGAAGGCTGGGTTTGAAATTTTATTTTTTAAAAGTGGTTAGACAATTATCTAACAATAAATATATTTAAAAAGAATACAATAATGCAAATGATTTACATTGAAATAATAATATCTGAATAATTTACTTTTAAAAAGAAAATATTATTGATACAATTAGAATAAATCGAACACACTAATAACTTTTGTTAACAAACAATCATAGAAAAAGTTCCTACCATAAATTTGTGTGACCTTTGTGTATATAAAAAAGTATTTAATAGAGAAAAACATGCTTATGAAAATACATAGTTATTTATACCAATTTATTATTACAAAGATCATACAAATATCCATCAGTGAAAATGTCAAATGTAAAACCGATCTATATATAACGAAATTAAACCACTTTCTTCCATTCTCCCATGATATTGTAGCCCAAATTATAAAAGCAAACCCCACACCTAACCCCAATCCAATAGAAATAGAGAGCCCAATTATATCATTAGAAGACTTCAAAGGAAAACATGTATTGAACTCATGATGTGAAGAAGTTTCAGCACATTGCATTGTTAAAGGACTACCACACAATTCGGGGTTACCCAAGTATGAAGCATTTGAAAAGGTTGATAATTGACGGTCTTCGGGTATTTCTCCCACTAAATTATTGTATGAGACATTTAGTGCAGAAAGAAAAGTGAGAGAGGTGAGTTCTTGAGGAATGTGTCCGGAAAGCTGGTTGGAGGAGAGATCCAGCAATTGAAGTTGATGTAAATTAGCAAATTCTGATGGAATTGGACCAGTCAAAGAATTATGTGATAGGTTAAGCACATCAAGTGACTGGAGTTGCCCCATCTCTTTGGGAATTCTCCCCCCAAATTCATTGTTTGATAGATCAATGTAACAAAATATCTCAATTGAGTATTCCAAATCAAATCTCTGCCCTTTGCATGTGACTGAAGCTACATACGGAGTGTAATTTCCATCTATACCCAAAGCACTTATATTTGATGCACCCATCATAGCCTTCAGATCCACAAAAATATTTTCAGGCAATGTACCATTGAAATGATTTGTGGAAAGGTCAAGAACTTTTAGCATGGGAAAAACAGAATCACTTCCTTTTGGTTTGAGTGCCATGTCTGAAATTTCTCCGTAAAACATGTTCGATTTTAAGACAAGAACTTCCAGATTTTCAAGATTTGCCAGCCAATAGGGAAATCTGTTCACTATCTGATTGTTTCCCACGTCTAAGACCTCGAGAGCATTACAATACTTCAGTAATTTGGGCAAACTTCCATTTATTAAATTTCCATTCAAATTTATTTTTTGAAGTCCACATGCTTTGCTAATATTTTGTGGTAATGGCCCACTTAATTTGTTACTTTTCAGGTTAAGTAATTTCAATTCAGTATTTTCCAGAAGGCAAGGTGGAACTGTGCCACTTAAATTGTTATATGAAAGATCAAACATTTGTGGAAATGTGATATTACAAATGGAAAGGGGAATCTCTCCCATGAGACTATTATTTGAGAGGTCTAAATAGGAAATATTTTTTTGGTAACTCAGCAAAGAAGGGAACTTTGTTAAATTGCACGATGCCAAATGTACAGCTACCAATTCTGGAAATGAAGCATAGAATGAATCGTTATGGTTTTTGCCTTCTACAATTGACAACTTGCTGTTTGAGAGTTCTAGAACACCAAGGTTCTTGCTATGTTGGATGGCATCCAAATTCAATGTACCATTGAAGTTATTTGATTGAAGAGATAACGAACTAAGCTGGGGGGATTTGAATATAGAAATTGGCAACTCTCCCTGAAGATTGTTGTTGTCAAGGCTAATTGATTCCAAAATTGATGACCCATTTGAGAACTCAGGTAGAAATCCTGACAATTGGTTATATGATAGGTCAAGGTATCGCAATGAAGGGTGAGAAAACAAAGACATAGGTATTGTACCTGTCAACCTGTTTGACGATAACTCCAAATTTTTGAGTCTTGTAAGGTTTGCTAATGAAGGCGGAATTTCTCCATAGAAATTACTGTTGGAAAGAAACAATTCCGATAAGTATTGGAGATTTTCAATTGAATCTGGTAATGGACCAGTGAAATTTGTATATTGAAGATACAGATATTGCAAAGAGCTTTGCTTTGTGAATTCTGGAAGTTGGCCCGACAACATTGGGTTGTCTGATAAATCAAGTGTTGTTAGATTTGTAAGGTGGAATATTTCTTCCGGGAAATGTCCACTTAATCCACCATATGCCATGGATAGTTCCTTAAGATTTGAGCTTACTTGAAAAACTGATTTACCCCACTCATTTCCATTGAGTGAAATGTTGACCCCATCCAAGTGGAGAACCTGGAGCTTGCTAAGGTTGCCGAGTAAAGATTTTAGGCCAGTATCATAAAGATACAGGGTCAAGTAGTTTGATAAGTCAAGTGAGATGAGATTTGTGAGGGCAGAAATGCCGATCGGAACTTGACCGACAAAGTTAGAACAGGATAAGTAGAGATGGGTTAAATTACCAAGTCGCTCAAACCCAGTTTGTGGAAGGGGAGTATCATCGAATAAGTTATAAGAAAGGTCGAGGTACCGAAGAGAGCTGAGGTTGAACAAAGCTGGGTTGAGTTCACCTGAGATACACCGGTTGGCAAGATTGAGCTCTGTTACCAAACCGGTTTTCTCATCGCATGTGATGCCATCCCATATGCAGCAGTCGGTACTTGTATTCCATGAATAAAGTTCAGTGGTGTTGAATACTTGCTTGAGATGAATCAAGGAATCACGTTGGTGAGGAAGGCAGTGGGCTTGTGATAGAGTGGTGGTTTTGATGGAGAAGCAGATGAGAAGAATTAATATGGAAATAAGTGTCATTGTTGTAGAGAAAAATAGCAAGAAAGACAATTTGGAGTGGTGCTTGATTGGAGAAAGTATAGAGTATCGGTGTATAAATAAACCAAAAGTTGAGCATAAGAAATTATAAAAGCATAAAATTAGTGGAACGCTGACATCGAGTTTTCATATCAAAAGTTGAGTCGTCTCAAGTCAAAAAGCCCAAAATTAATGGACGCGCACGACTTTGACGGTTTGTTTTATTTTATTCTTTTTAACGCTATAAATATTTATCTTTGATATGCAATCTAACTTTGCTATTTAGTATATAATGTGGGGTTGAGCTGATCCAATAAACGAAAAATAAGTAAATTGTTTGTGAAAGTAATTTTTTTCCCTCTTTTTATCTTAAAATGTTTGAGAAAGAAATAGACATTTTTTCCATCACTAAAATAATTTGAACAAAGTTATGTCGTCCTGGCCTAGTTTATATATTTATGTTTTGCTTTCTTTGGGATAAAAAACGAAGAAGATGCGTCAACATCTATTTTATAGAGTAAAATGTTACATTTGTGAATTTAATTTTAAAACTTATCGGATTGGTTTCGAATGATGAATCCAAACTATTGAAACAAATCTATCTTACTAGTGATGAGTTTACATGTAAAATATTTAATTTTTTAATTAATTCTATAAATAGTAAAGTGGTAAAAAAATGAATGAACTAAAATTAATTTATAAATCATCTAAATTAATTGTAAAATTTTAAATTTTCGCATGTAGAAGTATCACTCTTAAGTTAGATCAATTTCAATAGTTTGGATTCTTCATTTTTGAAGCCAATCCAATATGTTTTAGAGGTAAATTCACAAAGAGACTTGGAGAACAAAAGTATACCCTAGTTCTAATCCTATTTTATAACATATGTAATGTAATGGGCAATTCTATACTTTTTATTGGTGAATTCACAAAAAAAGGCCTACGCTGTTCATTTGTAATTGGTGATTTTTAAGTTTCTTTGTCAAGTTTTGGTAAAACACCTTGATAATTTGGTTTCCTATATTTTTCTTACTTTTTTCTTCGGCTTTAAAAATTGAAAGAAGGTTTATATATGCTAATAGCGTTCTACAAAGAATTAGTAACAAATAAATTAATTTTTGCTAATATGCAAATATATTGGAGTCAAGTCAAGAATCATGGAGGACAAAGCAAAAGGTGGTGCTTTATTTAGTGCTTTAATCTTAATATCTTATATTATCAATTGCTTAAGTTTACTTTTCTAATTTATTGGTGGTGCTTGATACTCGGTTTTATAAAATGTATAATTCAGATATTAGGTTTGGTGGCATTCAGCAAATTCAAAAAAGTTTTTTGTCGCGGTGTGGTATTTTTTTTAATGTATATTTAATTTAAAAAATTAGTGGGTATCCATTATTATAAGAAAAAAAAGAAGAACATGTCGTAGATGATTTGTCTTTTTCTATTACTGTGTCCCAAAATTGATCTCAAAATTTTGATATATATCTTTTATATATAATTCCAAATAACTTTAATGAAGATGCCTTTTCTAGTTAATACCGATATAGCTAATAGTTAATTTCTTCATCTCGTAATAAATATATACTAATAATTTACATAACCACAAGAATTTCCTAGATAAGAAATTATTTTATACAGTTGTAGTGGTATGATCAAGTCCTTAGCCCTATCAATTATGTTTTACGATTTTAAAATTTAAAAAGTTCATATGAAATGCTTAATATATTCTTCATATTAAAATGCACTTGAAGACCAAATTTTTTTCACTTTTTTTTTTATAATTTTTACAATTGTTTAAGAAATTTTTAAAATAATTGTTTTTAAGAATATTTCTAATTATTTTTTATCATGAAAACAGTAAAATTTATATAAGTTGGGTTGCCCGACTCATATATAATATTTCAAAAAAATAAATTTTGTGAATTTTAGAACCTAATTAATTTTTGATGATTTTTGTAAGGAATAAATTTTGCTTCATCATCATTGGTACTTGTAATCTACAGTACTTATAAAAGTGGAGAGACTTCAATTATTATACTCATTCATAGAAAAGTTAAGAACACTACTTCATTAATTAATAAAAGGGGAGATTATGTTAGTGAAAAAACAAAAGTATAAAAGACAATATTAAAAGAAAGTGGAAGACTTGGTCAAAATAAATAGCTTCTTATTTCGGCTTCTATATCTTCTTATTTAGACAATATTTGACCCTGAAGTGCAATCAGACCATATTCTTGCTATTGCTATTTTTGGGGAAGACAATATTCGACCAAGGCCCCGTACTAATAGAGATCTATATATCCTTGCTATTGCTATTTTGCGAGGAAGTTGTTTCCTTGTAATTTATAAACAACGCATCAGGTACATTGATCAAAGAGAAATACAATTACATAATATAATACAAGATAGGACTATGCATAAGAATTTAAAAAAGAAAAACAAAGAAACCACAAAATTAGAGGAACGCACATGACTTTGACTGTACTGATTGTGAAGTGATCGAGTCATCTAAAGTCACAATACGCAATCTTTACCTCTAGAAAACCACAAAATTAGTAGAACGCGCAAATAAAGTTCTTTTACCATTGGGCGATCTTTATATATTCTTATATAGCGTGCCTTTTTTGTTTTATTAAAATTATAATTAATTATTGTTCTTGTTAGCTACAAGTAGAGACACTAAATAGTAAATAAAAACATCCTTGGAAGAAGATTCCCGTTGCAAAATAAGGTTTTTGTACTAAATAAATAGTAGATTTCTTATTTACGCTCCTTTAATATTGAATAAGAAACATTTGCTAGTGCCAAAAATACAGCAATGGGATTTCCTTCAATGTTAGGTAAAGGAGGGAAAAGGGAACTTGCTCGAGCATTAATTGATGTCTTTGGTCTTTGAATGTTAGTTAATTAAGCAGGGAATGACTTTTGAGTCCAAGTCATAAAGACACTGAAGTGGACAGGAAAATAATGGCAACTTAGTCTTCGCAATAACCCAAAAAAGTTACTTTAAGAGCGCAAATTTAGTGCTCCAATGGTGTTTTACATTTTTGTCTTTTATATTTAAATTTCAAAAATTATATTCCAACACTTCAACATGCTCCTCATATAAAAATATTTATTCATGGAAATGAAATTTTATGTATATATATATTTTTGGTTAAATCTTTTACTACCTTTTTTAATAAGGTATAAAATCAATATTTTATAAATAAAGGTATTTCAAAAAGAATAACAATCTCTCAACAAATATTTGCATCATCTATTTAAGATCATATGCATGGTTAAAAAGAGCTCAGTGCTGTGCTAGTTTGGACAATTAGCTATGTTTAGTGAAACAATTTAAATATAATCTGTCCCATCTCATTAATATTACATGTTTTCCTCATTAATATCACGTGTTTGCTTGTAGTCTAGTAGTTAAAACTTATGTTGTGATTGTGAAGAGCATATATTCAATTCCCACTAGCTACCACCCACGATTTGTGTATTTTAAATTTTAGCCACCCCTATCAATATTTTCTAGTTCTGCCCCTGCAAGGGATTCACAAAGGTAGTTCCAAGATGTTTTTCTTGGTATTGTAATAAAACTACTGCTAATAATGATTTTCCCCTATGTCTGACCATAATATGTTCAACTTCTTTTCCCTGTTAGCCAAGGCTTAATATCGCAAATCGTTTTTGTATTGTAGATGTTCTCTCTGTGTGCTTTTAATTTGTGGTTGCTGCTCGACAATGTTTCTCTTAATTTGTTTGAACCCTCACTACTACAAAAAAGCAGTTTGTACACGGATTATAACTGGAGAGCTACACGGATTTGGAAACGTGTGCGATTCTGGGGTGTAGGAAAGTCCACATTTACACACGGATAATTTATACGTGTACGATTACACTAATCCTACACGGATTATTAATAAAGAGCCGTTTGGAAAATCAAGAGAGCTACACGGATTTTAACTAAATATCCGTGTATGAATACTATTCCTACACGGATATTTAGTTAAAATCCGTGTAGCTCTCCTCAACAGAATATTAAATAAATAAATCGGGTTCAGTAACCTTCCTACACGGATTTTTAGTTAAAAATCCGTGTAGGAAGGTTGCTGAACCGTTTTTTTTTTTTTTTTTTTTTAATATAATAGCTAGCCTCCACTTTTGCTAGTCAGTAATTATATATTTCATATTGAATGTACATAGTCTTTTGCAAAAATAAATATATAGCATTTTGTATATACATAGCCTTTTGCAAAAATAAATTCATAGCCATTTGCAACATATATATATACATAGCCTTTTGTACATGCAATTCCATGTGATCTAACACATAACATACACTCCTCAAGATCCAATACAAGGCAAAGAGGATAGTAACCAACTAAGGCGAAGATGACAGTAACCAACCAAAACCATACAAAACTGAAAAGAAAAATAAAAGAGATATATATAAGTAACAGAAAATAAAAGAGATATATATAAGCAATAATAAGTAACAGAAAATTAGATAAAGAAAAATATATATATATATATATATATTCATGGCTAACCTTAGCAAGATAGAGAGGAGAAAATAACAACTTCAAATATCTCAGATCTCAGTTGTGCTATGAGCTGAAATCAAAACGGCGTTGGAGGGAAAAGGCCTTCTTATATAACCAAAACCCTAAAACTACCTTTCTACACGGATTTTTCACTATAAATCCGTGTAGCTCTCTAGTCTTTCTACACTGTTATTTAAAGAATAATCCGTGTACAATAATCCCTTTCTACACGGATTTTTATTTAAAAATCCGTGTAGGAAGGTTGCTGAACCGTTTTTTTTTTTTTTTTTTTTTTTTTTAAAGCTATCCTACACGGATTTTTAAATAAAAATCCGTGTAGGAAGGTTGCTGAACCGTTTTTTTTTTTTTTTATTTTTATTTTTTATAGCTAACCTACACGGATTTTTTTAGTAAAAATCCGTGTAGCTCTCTAGCCTTTCTACACTGTTATTTAAACCATAATCCGTGTACAATAACCCCTTCCTACACGGATTTTTTAATAAAAATCCGTGTAGCTCTCTCACCATTCCTACACGGATATTTAATGAAATATCCGTGTATAAAAGCTTAATTTCCACACGGACACTGATTTTTAAGTTAATATTCGTGTAGGATTCCTAGAACACTGGAAAAATCTTATTTCATACACGTTTTTTTTATAAAATTGAGAAAATCCGTGTATAAGGTACAGTGTAGGAAGACGTTTTTTGTAGTAGTGCCTACTGTTGTGGAATTGTAGTCTTTTGCATGAATATTCAGATTTTAGAAGTCACGCCTCGTGAAATATTTGTATTGACTTGTAAACGTGACTAGTCAATATTGGAGCAATTCAGAACATTCACAAGGTGACGCGTCATGTTCCAACTAGCGTAAGAAGGCGCATCATCACTTAAACGACAAATAGACCTAAGGACATTATAGAAATAAAAAAAAATTACATATATAAACACAAATTGTCCCCAAGGGGCTGTTCGACAAACATGAATTAAGTCTTCTTAAGACTTAATTCGTTTCCTTTAGCTTCCTTAGCCGCCTAATTCTGCCGAATACCAATTTCTTAGCGCGGATTAAGAATACCTCTTTTAGCCTCATTTTGCCCGGATCTTAATCCCCTACCCAGATCTTAAGACACCTATACCTCTTTAATTAAGCGCTTAATCATTCACCCATGAATTAAAACAACCGAACATCGGCTCCTTAGCGCTCCTTAAGCTCTTAATTCTTCACTCCTAATCCTTTGTTGCCGAACAGCCCCCAAGAGACTCTTGAGGCGAGAGCTTCCAACATACAACATGACAAATTTTGGGATGGATTTAAACAGAGATTCCACAGACCGCAGTGCGTCATAAATTTTTATTTTTAGAAATTATATAAACATAATATAAACTATTAGATGCAGAGTAGATCATGAGTTCGACTTCTGAAAGAATCAAACCAGTGAATCTTTCCTATAGAAAATTTCTAAATGGGAAGGAAAAGGAGGTTTAAATTGTCTAATTCTAAATATGCGGTATTGGAGCTCTCTTCTTATTCATATGAAAGGGGATTGTAATATTTCATCAGAAATTTTCTAAAAAAGGAAGATTTCACGAGAAAAAAAACATGTTGTATCACATCATTGCACCGGTTATTTGTCATGGAATCAAATCTCCTGCCTCCTTATGGGTAGAAAAATCCTGCCCTCATATGGAATTAGCCATTCGATTTGCTTTTGGATCCGCACTGTGTGAAGCGTTTGATGGAACAGAACGACGAAAAGACGCCGTTAAATATTTTTTCTTTCCAATTAATTTCTCGATCTCTCCTTCCTGTCATAGATTTCTCCTTTCCTGCTCTCCATCTCTATCGTTCTCTTCATCTTCTCCTGTGTTTGGAATTGGTGTTCTTTACATTTCATACAATTCCTTGTGAAATTAAGGCTTAACCGATCTGGTTCCTAGGTCTTTTTAATATTCCTGAGCCCTAGGCAATTCAAATCAAGTGCTACATGGCAAAGAAAACAGAATCTTTAATGTCATTCTTTTCTTAGTTGCCAATTCATGTGGAGTGAAGGGAATCCAAGGTAGAAGTTGTTGGTAGTCCCCGGCCTTCAACAGATTTTGACAAGTTGCAACATCTTTGACCATCCTAATTGACTCATTTTAATACCCTGACGCTCATTATAAGATTTTAGTTAGAAGTAAGGCAGGGAAAGGAGGATTGTTTGAAGCATTGTTCAAGACAGTGCACCATAGCGACATGGTTCTGAAAAGTTGTTAAGGAATGTCTGAATCGGTGAACACATGCGATAAGTTCTAGTGTTTTAACAGAAGTATGAAGTTAACTCGTTGATAAATTCTTATCTTCAAAAGCAATGCATCCATACATCTCCAAAAGATTCAATTCAGACAAATTGTGTCCCAAATATCAATTTGGATAATTACCAGAGGTAACATGCATAATATTATGTAGAGCACTTGGAATATCAATTAGGACGATTTCATATTTATGCTCCATTACTATCGAATAGGAAACATTTACAAGTTACCGAAAATATTAAAAGAGAGCGATGTGATTTCTGTAAAATAGGAAACGTTTACAAATAAAGTTTCTGATATGATCGAAATGGGAGTTATATCTAGTTTTGTCCTCGTGAACAACATACCAAATCAACATAAAAAATTCTGAATGAAAATTTGTCCAAAAGAAAATTAGCCCAAAAATTAATTAATAATATATAGAGTGCTTTTGTCAAAATAATAATATATGTTGAATAAGGCTAGCATGCTACCTGTAGCATAGTGACATGTCGTGCTATCTCTTCAAAAACTTATTGGGTATGTTTCAATGGCTAATCCAAACCGTTGAAACCAATCTATTACATAAGTGATGCATTTACGTGCCAAAATTATAATGTTTTGAATTCATTTGGTATAAAGTCAAGTGGTCAAAAAAATAAGAATTATAAGTTAATTTTAATACATTCATTTTTCATTATTTTTTGACCATTTGACCTTATACTAATTGAATGTAAAAATTTATAAATTTTATATGTAAATGCATCACTCGTGAAGTAGACCGGTTTCAACAGTTTGGATTTTTCGTTTGAAGTTTATTTAAAAGATTTTTAAAGAGATAGCACGACATGTCACTATGCGACAGGTAGCACGCCAGCCTTATTCATATATGTTTAGGGGATATTATGTTAGTGAAAAAACAACAGTAAAAAAGACAATATTAAGAGAAAGTAGAAGACTTGGTCAAAATAAATTATAGATTTTTGTAGATTTTTATTATGATACAAATTTTGTTGCCTATTATAGATTTCTATTATAATAAAAAAAATTGTAAAGCTTACACAAAAATAGTATCCATAACATTAATAGTACAATCCATATTAACATATACAAATATAAATTTAAGAAACTCAATATATATATTGAGCTATCCCAAAGGAGGACAAACGACAAAAAAATATATTTTTGTAATTCAGTCTTATTTATAATTGGCATATTTTTTATAAATTGAGTTCGTTGATACCATAATTAACATTTGTTACACAATTAGCATGTTTCAATTTCAGAAAAATAGATGTTATATTTGGATCAAGACATATTTTTAGGAAGTAGGGTGCTTTAAATACGTATGAACTTTTGTATTGAATCAGAAAATACTATTGAGTAATTTTCAGAAATTAAATTTCTCTCTACTAGTATTGCAACACAGAAAAGCTACATCATACATTCAAGTTTCCAACATTAATTTTACGCCATGAAAGGTACAACCATTTTTAATGGCACGGGCAGCGACAACAATGATCTGCAAGACCACATCTCTCGGCTACCGCTAGATTGTCTCATGACGGTGATGCAATTAACCTCCCCAAAAGATGTATGTCGATTTGGAACTGCATGCACCACATTTCAATCGGTGGCTGATTCAGACTATGTATGGGAAAGTTTCTTGCCTGACGATCTATCATCAATGCTTTACCATGCAGAGATTGATGTCCAACTGCTGCCTATCTCAAAGAAGGAGCTTTATCTCCACCTATGCCATAATTGGATTCTTCTCGATGGGGGCACGAAGGTGATCTTATTGCTATTTTTTTCATTTCTTATAAATTTCATGAAATGTATTTTGTTCTTTCCAAGCTATTTTTGTGGGTGTCAATACCACCATTTTAATTGTTTATCGGATCCATATTGTACTTGATAAAGCAGATATAGGTAAGGGTTTTTCCGTTAGTTAAGCACGTTAGGCTATGGATAAGGCTATTTCGTAGAATAATTACCCAAAAAAAATTAAATATTTGGATGTGTACTCCATTACGAATATATAAAATATTGAACACATAATGAACAAAGCATTATGCTGTGAATTGATTCCATCAAGCAACATTTATTTAGAAAAATACATTTTTTTATGAATCATGGTCGCCATGCAAAGCTATGTATTAATAATAGTACATATTATTCAAAATGAACTATCATGAGACGAAACAATAAATGAATAATTATTATGAGCAATTAGGACTACAAGAAACAAAACATTATGTTTGTACTTTATATATACCATATTGAGTTATGAATTTTCTAAAATTTTGTTTACTTTGTGTTTACATTTTGGGTGGAACAAAAGAGTTTTAGGTTGGATTTGTTGAGCGGAGCAAAGGTAGTACTTCTACACAAACAATATCCATCAACAAAGGATCTGATAGAAATTCCAAAAGGGATAAAAGAAGCAATACATTGCAAAGATCTCTCCCCTAAGATGAACTATGCTGCTTACCTTATCTTTACAGGGTCACACAAATCGCTGTTTCTCAGAATTACTCAATGGATCCATGAAAGTTCAAGTGGTGTAAATTCAATTAACCCCATGGAAATCTGGCAAGAAAAAAATCAGACAAGAGAAGACAGATCAAGGGAGATTAAACTGGGAGAATTTAACACTGGCGTGAGAGAAGATCGAACTGTGCATTTCGTCATTTGTCATAAATACGCTATATGTGTGGAAAATGATCTAAATTTTGTAGGTATTGAAGTCAGACCTGTATGTTAAATCATGGACCATAATTGGGAAATCTATTGAAACAAATGGTATTATACTCCAGAAAATCAATTTTGTTATAGATCATTTTGGTATCTAAATTTTGCTGATTATTTTTATCTCCATTTCTTGTCATTTCGAATTGATTTCTTGTAATAATAGAAATACTCATTATTAGAATTTGTTCTTTTCCACATAGATAATTAGATTTATTCATGAAAGTATCTAGTAGAACTGAAATGGAAGAAAATCCTAAACTTATTTATCCCTCCCCAGTTCCACATACAAATTTTCTTGCAACGTCAATTAAAATAAAAACTTGGAAAATTCCCTTGAGTTCAAATTTTAACTAGGTACACATGTGCTTGATGGCCTCAATATATAACATGATTCAATAATTTGGAATCATTTAAAAAATGAGAAAATCAGTGTAACAATAATCAATTTGTGAGGAACCATATTTTTTTAAATGTGATTGTTTTAATCAATTTATTTATTGAAGTTAAGGAGCAATCATCTATTTAAAATTTGTTAATACACATTCATGGAAACAATCTTCGCTAAGCAAGCAACGTGATGCAACTTCTTGTTTTCTATTTTCACAATCTAAAACCTGTCAGGATATCCAGTGAATTTATACCAAATTTTTAGCTTCTCCAAGAAAGAGTATTTGTATCAAGTAGTGTAGCTGATAAAATTCAAGTCGGTATTTGTATTATCAGTTGCTTCACGTTCATAATATTATTGTTTCCGCAGATAAATAATAGAGTCATTTTTGTTGGATTATTGAGTAAACAGAGCAAGAAGTATTGACAAAAAATAATTCTACTATTCTTAATAATTCAATTACAACATGCTGAATTTATAGCACTACAACAACTAAATTTGGACTATCTAAACTTAGTATATATCCCACTACCTATCCTCTTGTTACAATACTGCCATATTTAGGCATCCACTAAGCCCACTACACACATGACTCATGACTTAATTAAACATAGAAACTAAATTCAGCAGTACATGTAAATATGGAAACTAGTTTTGTACCCCACTAACTCAGGTACATGCTAAAAATACATCACATCAGACTTATGCTAAAAATATATTACAACACATTCCATCCAGATCTGTAAATCTAGAATATCCGGACAATAATTTTGTATCAATATTCAACACTCTCCCTTGATACAAAATTCCCAACTCCAAGTGCTGATCGGAATTGTTCAAATTTGCTTCGTGCCAATGCCTTCCTAGGCATGTCTGCTACCTGCTTGTCTGAATTAACATGTCTGATCTCAACATCACCATTTGTCACAAGGTCACGAACGAAATGGACACGTATGTCAATATGCTTGGTCCTTCCATGAAATGCTGAATTTTGCGCCATTGCTATTGTTGATTGGTTGTCACAGAATATCATTGTAGGCTGCTGTTGTTCCTGCTCAAAATCAGCAAGTATACATCTCAACCAAACTGCTTGACATGCCGCTGAACTGACTGCTGAATATTCTGCCTCAGAGGTTGACAATGCCACAGTTACTTGCTTCTTTGAACTCCATGAAACTGCACTGGTGCCGAGAGTAAAAAAGTGCCCTGATGTGCTCTTTAGATCTTCTGCACATCCTGCCCAATCACTGTCACTGTAGCTGATCAGGTTGAAGTTTTTCGAGCTCCCATACCATACACCATAGTCTGCTGTACCTGCAATATAATTCAAAATTCTTTTGGCTGTGCCAAAGTGGTGCTTTGTTGGGTTTTGCATGTGCCTTGAGACCACTCCAACTACATAGGAAATATCAGGCCTTGTGTGAGTCAAATACATCAATCCTCCAATTAACCTTCTGTATCTAGTTGCATCAGCTGGACCTGAGCCATCATCCTTTGCTAATTTTTCATATACATTCATAGGTGTTGATGCTATTTTGCTTTCTTTAATCCCAAACTTCTTTAGCAAATGATATGCATACTTCCTTTGTGACACAAAGATGCTTCCTTTCTCTTGCTCTACTTCTAAACCTAGAAAGTAATGCAACAATCCAAAATCTGTCATTTCAAACTCCCTTTTCATGCTATCTCGAAATGCATCCAACAATCTTTCATTTGTGCCCATATATATCATATCATCTACGTACAAACACACAATCAACAAATCTTCCTTTCCACCCTTTTTAACATACAAATTGGGCTCACTCTTGCTTCTTTCAAAACCCGAATTGATGAAGTATGAATCAATCTTGTTGTACCAAGCCCTTGGTGCTTGTTTCAAACCATACAAAGCCTTTGTCAGTTTATACACAAAACTCTCCTTGCCTTTTACTTCAAATCCTCTTGGTTGCTCAACATAGACTTCCTCTATCAATTCTCCATTGAGAAAGGCAGATTTGACATCAAATTGATACACAGCTCTTTTCATTTGAGCTGCCAAAGCTAACAACAATCTCACTGTTTCAAACCTTGCAACCGGTGAAAATGTTTTTTCATAATCTATACCATATTCTTGTGCATAACCCTTTGCCACAAGTCTAGCTTTGAACTTTTGAACACTTCCATCTGCACCGAATTTAGTTTTGAAAACCCATTTTAAACCGATAACATTTTTACTTTCAGGAAGCTTCACTAGCTGCCATGTTTTGTTCTTCTCAATTGCCATTAGTTCTTCTTGCATTGCCTTACACCATTCCTCCTTTTCGGCTGCCTCTTCATAAGTTGTGGGATCTGCAACAAGCAAAACCTGTGTAGTTTGATACAATTCTTGCAAGGTCTTGGTCTTTTTGTTTGTTATATCTGGACTTCGATCACGCCTCCTATCAACTCTCATTGGTGGTTCAGTACTTGTTGTTTTATTCAAGCTCTCTTCACCGCTCAAAGAAGATTGGCTTGTGTTGCTATTTGAGGCTTGTGCCACAGGACTCGGAGGCAGTTTCCTTTTGTTGGTGGTATAAGAGAGAACAAATTTCACAATGACAAGGAGAGCAATGGAAAGGAGGATGCTTTGTAAAGCAAAGGTTGCCATTGTTAAATTGAGTAGTTGCTTTATTATGATTATTCTAGACACTAGTACAAAAAACCCTTTCACTGACTGTTAAAATACCCCTATACTGACTGTTATTGAAGCGTCAGTGATGTCACCGTCAGTGTAGGTATACATTTGCTGACGGGTAAAAAACAGTCAGTGTACATATCCAACACTGGCGGATTAATTAAACAGTCAGTGATGGTACCCTACACCGACGGTTCACGAATAGTCAGCGAATATAACCTACACTGACGGTTAAAAAACAGTCAGTGAAAGTCACCAACACTGACTGTTTTTTTTTTTAAAACAGTCAGTGAAAGTCACCATCACTGACTGTTTTTTTGTAAAAACAGTCAGTGAAAGTCACCAATACCGACTGTTTTTTGTCAAAAACAGTCAGTGAAAGTCACCAACACTGACTGTTTTTTCATACAAACAGTCAGTGAAACTCACCAACACCGACTGTTTTTTAAGAAAAACAGTCGGTGAAAGTCACTAACACTGACTGTTTTTTCCAAAAAACAGTCAGTGAAAGCTACAAACACTGACTGTTTTTTCGAAAAAACAGTCAGTGAAATTTCCTTACTGACGTGGGAATCTGAAACTGTCAATGAATAACAGTCAGTGTAGATAATAAAAACAGTCGTTGTTGGTGTAATATACCGACGTGTGGATCTGAAAAACAGTCAGTGTTGGCATTAAAATTTTTGGCATAATTCTCTTTATATCGGGGCTAGCCGCCATATTTTTGCTAGCCATATATTACTATTCGACATTTCATTGACCACAAATAGTCATGCAAATAAATTTGGCAACATAAAAAGAGTGACATACAAATTAACAACATAACATATTCATTTACAAAAGACCACACTATAACAAAATTTACATAATATGTACATATTAACAAAATATGCATATCACATAAATGACATTGCATTTCTTTTAAATAGTTTAGAAGTTGTCCAAGAAAAATTTACACCATTGTCGTGTTATTGCATGAAGTTGCGTCGGTGTATATTTTGCGGTCGGGAAATCACACTACATGAACATAAATTAAGAAGTTAAATTTGTCCAAGTTATATGAAAAATGAATCAAGTTTAATCATAAAATACATACATTAGGAAAAATATTAAATTGTGTAGTGACTAGGTCTTGCATGTGTTTCATGACATAAAATCCACACACCTTGCCACCTTCTTGCCTTGGGCTCTGAAAAGTCTCATTTAAGTAAAATCAATTAGGAACACTTTCAATATAGTGGATGTAAAGGAATTTGAAAAAATTAAGTATCAAATTAAAATTGATGTGTACAAGTTCACACCTTAATAAATTTCCACTCACATTCCATTGATCCCTCCTTGTGCACTCCTCCGGCCTCCACATAAGATTTAAATATGCTGAAATTTTATTAAATGTCAAAGAAAATAATTAGTAATTAGCAACAAATAGTATGCTGATTATAAGTAAATGAATCTAGACTAAATGTTGTATTTATTGCTCACTCTATAAATGGTATCATGATATCATAACATGGCTCCTTTGGTTGTAGAGAATCGATAACATACGCCATATTATCACGCATGACAAAAATGAGAAGCACCCAATGTTTTCTACAATCATACATGATAATAATCAATTCACATATGTCGTTGAAAGTATATAAACTACTCAAATAAAAGTATATAAACTACTCAAATAAAAGTAACAACTTACGGCTTAAAGTATGGCGCAAGAATAAATTTTTTATCTTGCATATTATTCAACGACTCGAGCAAGTAGCTTGAAGCGGCCTCCTTTTCAGATTGAAAAAGTGCCTGAGATATCATATGAGGGTCTAAAAAGCCAACATCAGTCTCACGACCTAGATCACTGACATGTCTCTTCAAATATCTGAAAATCATTACATAAATATTTTTATGAATTAATTGTAAAATTATTCACTACACGTATAAAGTTAAACAAACTCACATAATCCAGATGGATATTATTGAAATATCAAGCATGTCTTGCTTCACTAGATCTGTCAAGTCATTAAAGCCCAAGTTGATTAACGTCGTCTGAGGACGTAACACACCCTCCTCAATGGTCAAAATATACTCATTTTTATCAGGCGGTTCTCTCATCACCCTCTCATGTATGGCTCTAAACTCGGCTCCCACCTTCGCTAATTTATTCTCTGGAATAAGCGACGCACGATGCTTGGATTTCGCCACTTTATTAGATGTTGACTCGGGCAATGAAACATCTTGGTCTATATACTAGAACAAATAATAACTTGTTAAATAAAAGTAATTGTGATATAGTGGGCTTCTAAATATATCAAAAACTTTAAATATTATTTTACCTCATCAAGAATAATCGAATCTTTTGGCCACTGAATGAAACTTCCCAATGTGTCTTCAATTTTGGCAAAATCCTTATTAACTTTAGTCGGAAGAGGAAACTTGAGATAGATTTCGTCAACAGCAGAATCCACCTGCACCTTCATGTGGTCCTCTAACAGTGGCACACAGTGGATAAATTCATCCTTCTTCCTCGGCCATACTCTAGCATTCGCCATCTTAATGTGCTCCTCTCCAACTTTACATGTTAGGTAGCAAGGTGAGATTACCTTGAAATTTGACACACAAAAAAAAAAAAAAACTAAGTTAGACAATGTAATACATTTATTAATTAAAAAAAATGCTATCACTTGCAAGTTTGTATTGCAAATAGAAGTATAAGTACTTGAATCGAATCTAGAGGGCTTGTAACTAGATTGGAATGTTGACTACTGTGACGAAATCCAGGACTGTTTTGATCAGGTGCAATTATTTGCATATTGAACTCAGCTAGTATTTGAGCCCTCATATCTCTAACTTGTTCAAGCAATTGCTCCTTCATTTGCACTTTCATCTCCTCTCTCATATTCGCACAACACTGTCTCTGTATCTCCTCTGCAAAAGCCTTCATTTCAGCATGGTTAAGTCCCCTCTTTCTCGAAGCCCTCTTGGTATTTAAGCCTTGTTTCCAGGTCACGTGCGCCCCAAGACCTCTCGTCCGACCTGAATGTTCCGGGTTCCCTAGAGAAAGCGTGAGAACATCACTCGAGCCACTTACTTCGATTTCTCCCGAATCGACCTTTTGTTGATTGTCTTTCTGTTGAAAAAATATAAGAAATGATAATTAGGCGTCATTAGAAATATCATTATAAAATCTGGATTTAAGTAAAGGAATCAACACTTACAATGGTCTCAATCAGAGCTTGGGTCTTTGGAGGGGCCTCAAGAGTCCCATCTGATGTTGTTACCATCCGTCCCAAGACATAAAATTGGCACCTTGAATCCTTTATATCTAGGATAGGTGCCAAATCCTCAGATTTCTCTTTGAATTTCTTTTCCCACTCGAGTTTTTTTACATCGTATCCACGAGATCCTAAGCGGTGTGGGTTGTCATTCTTCTTGCTCAGTTCGCGATTGTTCTCACTTAATTTCTGCAATCAAATGAAACATGCATGTAAGATATAAATTTGATGAATAGAAAAGATATGATAATTAATAATTCGATTAAAATACTACCTGAAACTCTGGCGTCGACTTCTGCCTCACAAATTCTTCCCAAACTATCGAGCTTATCCAACTGTATTTGCTAAATGGTTCTTTGCCCGCCCTCATGTAATCGTTTACGAGATCACTCTTAAAATTTTTCCATGCTGAGTTCATTTTCTTTTTGGCATGCACAAAGCCTCTATCTATCTTTATACCCCATGTTTGCTGCATTTCAATATATATTTGATAAAAGTGGAATTAACCCAACAGTTTCATTAAAACTATAAGAACTATATCATACCAATTAACAAAAGACAGAATTTTTTTATTTTTAAGCCTAAGTTATACCTTTATCTCCTCCCAACATTCTTCCTTTAACCTTTTGTCAACTTTCTTCCAATTCGTGATAGTGATAGGAAATCTTTCTTTTGACAAAGTTGCCACGTAAGTCAAGTATTTGCTCAACATTCTACCCTTTGGATGCCCATGCTTGTTGAATTTGATACGTTTCTTCTTCTTTCCTAAGTTAGCACAAGTGGTCCGACCTCTTGTTTTTTTGGGGGGTGCTTCCTCCTCACTACTCGATTCATCAGAAGTGGAAGGATTATACTCCTCTATTTCCATCTCTATAATTTCATAATTCAACATTTCAACTCATAATATATTTTTGAACCAGAGATAACATTAATAAATAAGTGTACTGTTCGGTACCAAAAAAAAAAATGGGAATTAGTTATTTACCGGGATTTGCTCCGCTATGATTTTGATGGCTGTTGCCTTCTCCAACCACACCTTGCTCTTCACCAGATATTTCATTAACACTAAAATTTACATATTTCACCAAAAATAGTTGCATGCAATTTAACAATATTCAATAATTGTAAATTCACATTTCATAATCTAATTTATGGTGAAAATATACCTAGAAGGTAAAGGAGGAGTTGTCTCCATCTTTCGCTTCGTTGCTAACTTAGCACATTTCTTATTTATCTCTTCTTCCTCCTCACTACTTGATTCGTCCTCCTCACTACTTGAATCAATCTTCTTCTTCTTCTTCTTTGAAGCACCATTGACATCTCGTGAGAGAGTGAGGATGCCAAGTTGTTTCATCCGTTCATTGTTCGAGTTGATTCTCTCTTCCCGGGCCTTTTCGATGCCCAATGGAGCTTTTCCCATCTTGATCTATTGACCATTTTCAGATTATTCAATCTCTCAATATTTTTCAGATTTTTCAGATTTTTCAGATTTTTCAGATTTTGCAATTTTTGGTTTCTCAAGAGAGATATTACATCTGTTAATGGCACTGACAGGAGCAAAATCTAAAAAAAAAATTATTTTATTAGGAGCAATTATATAATTGTTCTTTGTTTTCCCACTATTCATTTTTGTGGCACTGACAGGAAATGTATGCAAGTAAGCAACAAAAAGGAAGTCACATCTTTGTCACTTATTAAGCTGTCAAGCATGAAATCAACTAAGATCATATATGCTATTTTCAGTAAGGGCCTTTATCAGATTATTCAATGCTCTAGAATCACAATACTAAAATCAATTATCAACTGGCTGCGTGTATCAAGTGCCATCAATTACCAATTAACAATTCACAGTACTAAAATCAATTACCAACTAACAAGTGCATCATAATCAGTAGGAATCACAAAATCATCTCAGTAACAGTTTCAATTATCAACTGGCTGCGTGTATTTCCCAGTAGCAGTTTATAAAGGGAAAATAATTTCTAATTAAGACCAACCTGAGATGGATTTATCAAAGATTTCTATGATTATGAGGAGGCAACGAGAAGGGCGAGAGCAACGAGAAATCGATGTGGAAGCCTTTGGCGGAGAGAATTCGCCGTGGCCGTAGATGGAGAGAACTCGCCGTGGCCGTAGAGGAGAAGGATCTGGCGGAGGGGTTTTGGCGGAGGGGTTTGCGCGGTACAAACTTTTTGAGTGAAAATGGGGGTAAGGGTTTGGCGCGGGGACAGAAATAATTTGCGCGGCTGATCGAAAGAAAGCGGGGGAAATTTTTGTTAAGAAAGAGAATGACTGAAATTCACCGACGGTTCTAAATGAAAAACAGTCACCGACTAGTACAGCACCAAACGCTTCTCACTACTAGGTTATTACGAAATATTAATTTTGGTAATTTATTTTTTTGGCGCACTACTAGGTTAGAATGAAAGTTTGATAAATTTCCAAATGAATAAATCTGATTCACAGCAGTACATATAAAAAATTTGTGGGTTATTCATTTACAATTTTAAAATTTTACAGTATTGCAATAATCATTTCCAAGCTAATTGTAAATTGATGATGTTCTTTTATTATATTATTAATTTAACAATCTTAAGAAATTAACTATCTATATATATATTACTGCAATTAAAATTACAATGATCATATATGATGTAAATATCAATTGAGAATTTTCATTAATCAAAATAAAAATGTTTTAAGTCTTAAAGAAAAACGAACACACAAAAAAAAAATCAATAAATAGGACCGGAACATCTGTAAGAAGATAACTCCATTTACTCATATATTTAATTGCTAAACATATTTTTAATTTCATTAAATCAATAGCATCATGCATGTTGTAACAATATTGGACAAGCAATTAATATGCTATGTTGTCAGATGGAGTATCATAAATTAGCATTTTTTTTTTTTTGCAAACACTGACGGTTTTCATATTAAAACAGTCGGTGAAATTGTTTAACACTGACAGTTTTCATAGAAAAACAGTCGGTGAAAGTTCTCACCACTGACTGTTTCTAAATAAAAACAGTCGGTGAAAGTTTTCAACACTGACGGTTTTCATATTAAAACAGTCGGTGAAATTTTGCAACACTGACGGTTTTCATAGAAAAACAGTCGGTGAAAGTGTTCAACACTGACGGTTTTTCAATAAAAACAGTCGGTGAAAGTGTTCAACACTGACGGTTTTTCAATAAAAACAGTCGGTGAAAGGGAGCAATACTGACGGTTTGGAAGAAAAACAGTCGGTGAAAGTTGAGCAGTAAAATCAACATAATTGTACATAAATATACACATAAAATTGACATAATCAACACATTAAAAGCGGCCAGTGAAAATATACACATAAAATTGACAATAAAATCAACATAATTGCAACCGTTGCCTTCCCTTCATGTGTCACTCCTAGCTAATCAAAATTTTTCTGCAATAAATATATATACATCATTAAAATATTTTTATTCAAAATTTAAAGTTAACAATTGAATTGAATTTACAATAACATACCTTAATAGATCACATTGACTGATTAATTAATTCACATATTCTCCATCTTGATGATCACGCCGTAAATAACTCGCATCATCATTATCATCATTTCTCACTTCATTAGATGGCACTCCAACAGAGAATGGGGGTGATTCTTCAAAATGATTGAACTCTTCCTCATCAACCGCATCTTGAACGCCTACTATGCGTCTTTTACCGTGAAGGACAATATGGCGCTTACTATTGAGGGGGTCCTCAACATAGAAGACTTGGGTGGCCTGATTGGCAAGTATGAATGGATCATTCTTATATCCCAATTTTTCCAAATCTACGACAGTAAAGCCGTATTTATCTACTTGAACACCACGGCGATTGTCAACCCATTTACACCGGAATAACGGGATCTTAAATTTGACATAATCGAGCTCCCATATTTCTTCAATTTGACCATAGTACGAGTTTTTTGCATGTACCGCCCGGGCATCTTTAGATCTGGAGAATTCTTCCGAAATAGCTACTAGTGTTACACCACTACTTTGATTAGTGCTTTTCTCGTCTTGTTTTAATGTGTAAAAGGTGCAACCATTAATGTCATATGCTTGGTACGTATTAACAATAATAGTTGGACCTCTGGCTAACCATTTAATAGATTTATCTGCCAATTCCTCCTCGCTTTGTCGAATAACTCTATTTTTGATCCATTCTGCGAACTTACTATTATGTTCATTGGTAATCCACAAGTCTCCTTTCGTCGGATTAAGTTCTTTCAAAATAGTTTTGTGCTCATTAATGTATGGAGAGATGTATGTCATGTGTTGTAATACCAAAAGGTGTGCTTTTTCATGCAAAGGCTTATCAGCCTCGATTGGCTCCAAACCAATAGTTCCTACACCTTCAAACCGGCCCTCATGGCGTGATTTAGGAATACCAATAGGTTGTATATCTCCCATACAACTATTATAAAATTCGATAGCCTCCTCTGCAATATAACCTTCTACAATACTCCCTTCAGGCCGATATCGGTTTCTTACATATCCTTTTAAGAAACCCATGTATCTCTCGAATGGATACATATACCGCAAGAACACAGGACCGCAGATCTTAATTTCATAGACCAAGTGAACAATCAGGTGAACCATGATATCAAAAAAAGTCGGAGGGAAGTAAATTTCAAACTCACATAAAGTGACGACAACCTCACGCTGCAATTCATCCAAACTTTCTGGATCGATAACCTTGCTAGAAATTGCATTAAAGAAAAAACAAAGCTTTAAAATTGGTAACCGTACTTTTTCCGGAAGTATACCACGAATTGCAATAGGTAACATTTGTGTCAGCAAAATATGACAGTCGTGAGACTTCATCCCGATCAATTTTGAATCCTTCATTGACACCAATTTTTTAATGTTAGCAGAATATCCAGACGGAACTTTAACACTATGAAGGCATTGACAAAGCCTTCTTTTTTCTTCTTTTGACAAATTATACAAACTTGGTGGAAGGTAAGTTCGAGAATTACCATCTTTGGTCTTTCTCAGTTCAGGTGCAATCTCTCTCCATTTTATGCCCATCTCAACCATATCTTTACGAGCATTTAACCCATCTTTGGTCTTTTTTGAAATTCCCAACAACAAACCAATTAAGCTTTCACAGACATTTTTTTCAATGTGCATCACATCAAGGCAATGTCGCACTTGTAATTCCTCCCAATACGGTAAATCCCAGAAAATTGATCTCTTCTTCCAAGTTTCACCTTTCGGGGTTGTTTTTTTCTTAAATTTACCGAATTGAACCTTGATATCTTTAACTCGTGAATAGACTGTCTTACCAGTCAGCGGAGGACGAGCTCGTCCAATCTCAATCTCACCATTGAAAGCTTTCTTCTTCTTACGATATGGGTGATTAGGAGGAAGAAATCTGCGGTGACCCATGTACACTGTTTTTTTGCAATTTCTTAACCGAATGTCAACTGTATCATCTTCACAAACAGGACAGGCGTTCTTCCCTTTATTACTATAACCTGACAGATTACCATATGCCGGAAAATCATTTATGGTGCAAAATATCATTGCTCGTAATTTGAAATTTTCCTTACTATATGCATCCCAAACTTGCACTCCATCGCACCATAATTTTTTCAAATCCTCAATCAACGGTGCTAAATACACATCTATATCGTTACCGGGTTGTTTTGGGCCTGAAATTAGTAACGACATCATAATGTACTTGCGTTTCATAGTTAACCAGGGAGGAAGGTTATAAATACACAATAAAACCGGCCATGTGCTATGCTGACTGCTCATGTTACCATGCGGGTTCACTCCATCTGAGCTTAACCCAAGCCTTAGGTTTCTTGGTTCTTCACCAAAATATTTTTTGAACTTTCTGTCAATATTTCTCCATTGCGGTGAATCAGCAGGGTGTCTGAGTTTCCCATCTATTTTTCGGACATCAGCATGCCAACGCAATAACTGCGCATCTTTAGGATTTTTAAACAAACGCTTAAATCTTGGTATCACGGGAAAATACCATATCACTTTCGCTGGAGGTCCTTTTCTATCCGTATCGTCATTACCATCAGTTTGGTTCTTTCTTTTATAACGAGATTCACCACATGTAGGACAAACTTCACATTTCTCGAACTCGTTCCGATACAATATGCAATCATTCGGACAAGCATGTATTCTTTCTACATCTAGACCCATAGGGCACAACAATTTTTTGGCTTGATAACATGATCTTGGTAACTCGTTCTCATTTGGGAGCATATCTCCTAAGAGTTTTAATAAGGCGGTAAAACTTTTATCACTCCAACCATTACTTGCCTTTAAATTATACAATTGTAGTACGGCATGTGTTTTTGTAAAATTTTCACAACCAGGAAACAAAGGTTTTTCAGATTCAGCATACAACTCTTGTAAATTATCGTTTTCATCATCACTAAGCATTTCTCCTAAATTGTCATTTTCATTATCACTAAACATTTCTCCTAAATTGTCAGTCGGACTAAAATTATTATCCACATCCATTTCCTGATCACTATCAACACTGGCATCCTCATTCTCTTGTTCAATCTCAGTATTAGTTGCGGTACTTGATTCTCCATAACTCTCTCCATGCCTGGTCCAACGTGTATATCGCTCTTTAAAACCACGACGAATCAAATGGTTTTTCACCATTTCAATAGAGCGAAACCTCTTCAAGTTTAAACAGTCTTTACAAGGACACGGAATCGTATCATCACCTTTTGCCTTCATGTCTTGCTCAGCAAATTTTATGAAACTTTTCACACCCTCCAAATACTCAATGGTATTACGACCTCCGTACATCCAATCTCGATCCATCTGTAATTATAAAATAATTAGGTAAGGTCAGTGACTCTTAAAATTACAATTTGGGGCTTACATAGGACCGGTGCACAATCCTAACCCACTCTTTGAATGCTTTGTCTCAGTAGTGAGCACTTGTCAGCATGATTTGGTATTTCAAGAAAAATTCGGCAGCATTTCCCCTCTGTTCCCCAAGTACGCGTAAAGATCACATCCGTTTAGAAATGAAATTCAATACGTACTCGTGGGAACAACAAGGATAAATGCTACCAAATTTTTCTTAAATACCAAATCCGCTGATATGTGTTCACATCCTAAATGAGACAAGACATTCAAAGAGCAGTCCCAACAGGGAACTATTCAAAATTAATCCCTATTGGATTAATTTTGAACGGGCATCGACCTAAAAGGCATACTAAATGTTCAAGCCAAATTGGATAGATCGCACAATACAATAATACTAAGCTACCAACTATTCCATATATAATTCGTTTGAAATTAGTAATACCAACCAACATAAACCCATAATCTAACCCATCAACAAATTTAATTAAAGGTATGTCAAAACAAAGTTACCTATAACCGTAGGTAGAGAGTGTAATCAATATGCTTGTGGTGGAGAGAGTGATAAACGGGCTTGGAGTAGAGAGAGAACACCCAACACAAGTAGGTAGAGAGAGAGAGGAAAAAAACGCTATTTGGGGGGCTGAAATATGAAAAACGCAAAAAAACAGATTAATGGCGGCTGGAGTTGGGAGAAAGGCTTATATATATTCAATAATAACCATCACTGACTGTTTAAAATAGAAAACCGTCAGTGAAAATATCAACACTGACGGTTCTAGCAAAAACCGACAGAAACCTAGGTTTTTTTTAATTTCTGCGGTTATCAACAGTGACTGTTAAGTTTAAAAAACAGTCAGTGTTGGTAAATGTTCAACACTGACTGTTTTATTACAAAAACAGTCGGTGAAAGTAGTAAAACACTGACCCTTTTCTTAAAAAAACAGTCGGTGAAAGTTATTTCTCAACACTGACTGTTAAATCAATAAAACAGTCGGTGAAAGTCCTAACAACACTGACTGTTAAACTAAAAAAACAGTCGGTGAAAGTTATTTCTCAACACTGACTGTTAAATTAAAAAAACAGTCAGTGAAAGGTCGAACAACACTGACGCTTCATTTAAAAAAACAGTCAGTGTTGGTTTACCGACGGTTTTTAAAATTGAACAGTCAGTGTTGAAGTTATTTATATTTATGATTTTTCCACATAGTCTCTACACCGACTGTTACACAATAAAACAGTCAGTGAGTAAGGGTCAGTGAAAGGGTTTTTTGTACTAGATCGAATTTCTGAAAGATTGAATGATGTATTGTAACGGAATAGGATTGCAAATCTGTGGATTATATTGAGGAATGCAATGATTCATCATGTGAGCCTTATAAATAGGACTGGATAGGAACCTTATACCATTGTTGAGTTGAATATTATATTTTTTGCCTCAGGAATTCCAATTAAACAAAAAAAAGGGACAAATAAAATTCCTTGTTTTTGGTGTGGGAGCCCGAAGGAATTTGTTTTGAGATTTATATGGTATTAAAATAAACGTCTCCGATCTCATTGTACATATGGTTATGTTTTGCAGTGCATCTGAAAAATATTAATTTTGTTTTTTTCAAAATATAGTAAAATAAATTTGAAAAATATAAAATTGTCTCGAAATACGTTTTAATATGAAGATTATATAAAAGAGTTTGAATTAATTATTTGATTTTATAAACAAATATAAAAATATTAAACATGAATGAGATATTAAAGACCTGACGGTTTGAACCCGACTCTTGTTGAATATTCAGATTTTAGAAGTCACGTCTCGTGACATATTTGTATTGACTTGTAAAAGTGATTATTAGTCAACATTGGAGGCGCGTCATAACATAAACAACAAATTAATTCTTGAAGCGAGCGCTTGCAATATACAACAGAACAAATTATGGGAGGGATTTAAAAATAGATTCCATAGACTGCACACTGCAGTGCACCACAATTTTTCCCTAGTTGGTAGATCACATGAGAGTTCAGTCTCTAAATAATGAAGTGAATTAGTGGTACGTACTATTTTAAAGGGTGAAGGAAAGAAGAGTTGCATTGATATTTAATGAGAAGGAAAGGAGAGTTGCACTGATATCTTTACAAGTGTTCGGTTTCTTTAGTTGTGGGATTTTATGCAGTTAAATTAGTTTTTAAAAAATATAATAGTTTTTTATGAGCATATAGAAAAAATAACATAGATCACATCCAACGGTTTTATTTTGACTTTTAAGTTTTAGATTTTGAGTTATTAAATTTTTAAAAATGGAGGCATGATGGAGGCACAAAAAATAGAGATATTTGAACCCTCCTCTTTGAAAAATATACTAAGTTATGGTAGGGAAAGCGGTCGATACAGAATGGGATAAGATTTTATGTTCCTGAAATCGAACATATTTATAAATTTTATGTTATATTTTAGTAGCATAAATTGATCCTTCCATGGATATGTTGAATCCCATGGATGTGTTATATTATATTTTAGTAGCATAAAATATGAGTGAGAAGTAAAACATCCGTTTTTATTCTCAAAGCAAGTTAGCCCATCTCATATATATATAGAGATAGAAAGAGAGATGCTAAGATGCTTTGAAAAGTAAAGAGGGTGTTTCGCTTCCACTTATATTTCTAAATCTAAAGTTCAAATAGTCAATCCAAATTTCTCAACATGATATTCATATTGAAATGTGTTTGGAGACCAAATTTTACACTTTATTTTAAACATTTTACTATTTTTTTAGAATTTTTGAAAATTAGTGTTTTTCTAAATTAAGTATTTAATGAAAAGCTGTGAAATTGTTTTTTAAACCTCGTAATTTACATTTATTTTTAGTACCATTTTTGAATGCACATATCTAGAAGGTAAATTTGGACCAGTAAAATCTGCAATTATATGACTTCCCGTGTACCGTTCTACATAATTTATTTCTTGAAAATGAATATGACTAATTCAAACATGACAAGATCGATGGACTTGTTAACATGACAAGATCGATGGACTTGTAAACATGACAAGATCGATGGACTTGTTAAAAACATGATTTATTTGGACCAGGAAAGGTTTCAAGTTTACAACCCATACATCATGTTTGCAAGTTGACAAGCAATTCAGATATTTGTTGAGAAGCCACTAGTGCTGTTTTTAATCCATGTAGTTGTTGAGTTTCTGATTTGACAAAAACTAATGCATCTTCAGTGACTGCTCTTGAAAGGTTTAATATATTAATTAAACTGTCTACTTTTAGATGGCCATAGAATTATGCAAGTTGTATATACGTAGAAAATCAGAATTTTTTTTCTGATAATTAAAATCATTTCCGTGATTTCACTACGGCAGAAGGGCCTATCTGCGACCGATATCTGTGATCGGGCCTCTCGCAGGTCACAGATGAGTATTTATAAAAAAAAAAAATCATTGGTGACCAATCCTTCAGAAACCGGCGAAAAACACATCTGTGACCGATATAATCGGTCTCTGAAGAGTATTGGGAAAAATAAACTCGCGAACCCTTATTTTTTTGCAACCATGTATGATTGGATATCGGCTAATAACTGGCCCAAATTGTGCAACTATTGGTGTTCCGATGAGTTTGCTAAGCAGTGCCATCAAAATCGTGCAAATATGGCAGTATCAAACGAGCGTTCCTTTGCAACCACGGGATCGGTGAACATGCTGGTTCACAAACAAAAATTCGTAAATGTTTCATTTTATCAAAACAATTAAGTTCAATTTCAGTTGACTTGAACTAACATTGATATTTTTTTTGTGTTTAAATGTTTATTCACAATAGGAGAATGAGAACCAGCGGGAGCCGAGATGGTCTAACGAGTTGTTCGTACCGGCACATACCAGAAAGAAGACGGGGCAATTTGTTTCAACGAAGGCGCAAAAAGCACAGGTAGTAGAATATAACAATCTTTTAATAATATTTCTTTTTTTTGTTGTACATAATTTATTATTTTATTTTATAAATATTGCAGGCAGATTACGATCGGGATATGAGTTTAAAGTATGGGTCTGATCGAAACCATTGGCCTCCTTTTGACGCAGACATCTGGTACAACAACACAGATAATAATGCTCATGGCGATAACTATGGTCTCGGTTCTTTAGGTAATGTGCACAGTTTAAATTGTAAATTAGTATTACTATTTGTAATGTACACTGATTATTTTATTTTTTAATGTTTCAGGGAAGACGAGATCGATGTATCGTCCAGGTGGGCCCCAGACTTCTTCGTCATCGAGATCACAATCGCAATCACAATCGTATTCTTTGGCACCGCCTCCTCTAAGGCAAGAAGATATCAATACAATATCTTGTCAGGTGTTGAGCGTGCTTCAACCACAGATTACCCAATTCATGGATGAGATTAGGCATACCATAGGACGTTCTCCATCTCATTAGGTACGAAATTTAATTTTTGTGTATCTTTGAATCTCATTAAGAGCATCAACAAAATAAGAACACTAAGTAAAACCACAAATCACAGGGAGGCTCTAGCTCGCATCATGCATCGATCCCTGATGCTGAAAATGATGATGGAGATGACTGGTCCGGCGATGACTTATCCTAGATATTTTGATGTTTTCTATGTAGTTGTTATGTGTTTTATATATCAGATGTTTTAGATATCGTACTTTAGATATTTGATATTTGATACTTATGTATTATTTATGAATTGCTTGTAGCGTTACGTACCAATTAAATTGCTTGTGAATTGTTTTTTATTTTGTTGAATTGCTTGTTAAGTCACTATATTTAAATTGTTTGTGAATCAATTGTTTGATACGATTCGTCACGAATGGGCTGGAAAAAAATAAATGAATACTACATATCGTACAATTCATATCAATTGGTGAAAAGGAAAAAAAAAACACACACACACTTCTGCAACCGATTTATACACATCCACGACCGATAGGGCGGTCTCTGATGTGTTTCAGCCACGTCATCATATATTACCCACGTCATACAAGCTGTGTTTGCCAGGTTTATTTTTAATTATGCTGATACTATATGCCCTAGAAAGTGCCTTTTAAATTATCCAATTCCTATATTACCCACTTTTTGTGGAAGAACATTTATGACAAAAAATCTATTTCCTCGGTGGTTTAACCAAATAGTAAAAACAGAATTGTAGTCTTTGAAAGGCACTTTTTGTGGCCAACGGTGACTTCTGTTTTGGTTAACCCAACGGTGCACAAAAAGGTGGCATCTCCTTTGAAAGGCACTTTTTGTGGAAGAACAATTAATATTCTATTCCTATATTCCTATATTACCCACTTCCATAAATGTTCTCCGTTTAGTACTTGAATAGTTGCATCAATACAAAATTGTAGCCTTTTTCCTACTCACTTCAATTGAAGTCAAAATGATAAAATTAATTATGACAAAAATATTAATATATGTCAATATTCTCCAGAATAAGTCGACACAAAATGCATAGCATGTCATTGATGTCAATAAATATGTATATTTCCAGAAATTCTGTGAGAACAAGAAAAATAAAAGATGCAGAGTGAGGCTATACAAGGCGATATGCATGTTACAGATCGGCTCATACTATCAAACAATATATGTGTTTTAAAGTCCAAGCAGTTTCAACCCTACGTTAAAAGTGTTAAATTACATTAATTAATTATTAATTTATTATATTAAATTGTTGTTGTGATTTTAAACTCTATTAAATGGACTGTTTCGATTTCAAATACAAAGAAAATACACAACTGCCTAAAATACTCCAAAAATAAAAAAATTTAAAAAAAATTTGACCTATGGACGATCTTTTTAAGTTTGAAAATGGTCGTTACAGAGTACACCATGTAAGGAATATATATTTTTATGCAAGCTTTCCGGAATAAGGTCATAATAAAAAATTACACCTATTAAATATTCGAATTTTATTTTGCACATTTTTGCTTGTTTTTTTTTTTAAGTTCCAAATTAATTTATTTGATTATAATAAATTAGTTGCTAACAAATTAGTTGTGAATTTCATAGTCCGAACTAATGGTCAACAAATTTATTTATTTTACTTATTTTTTCGAACTTAATTTCCAAATTAAAATATATTGTAAGAATATATAGAATTGAAGGTTTTCACTACAGAAATAACTCTAAGAACTGTAGGGGAAGGCAATTCCATAGCGAATTTGTGATGAACTGTGCAACGTTTTGAAACGATAAGAAACCGTACAAAAATATATGCAATTCGTAGCGAATTCGTGAAGGAACTACATATAATTGATGTGGTTCATTCAAAAAGTTTTGCTATCTTTTTGTGTTTTTAAAAAATATTTATTATTTTTCTAAATATAAAAAATTCTGATCTTATTTGGTGTGGCTTCTCAACAAATGATTTTCTATTTTAAATGTGAAGGCAGAAAGCAATGAAGTTTCCAAACTATGATTTGGAATGTGACATCTTGTCATTTACCAGAAAAATAAAATACCACATCTTCTCCACTTTGCTAAACAAAATAAAAAGAAAGACAAGGGAAAGCTAAAGGTACTATTTTTTCATTAATTGTTAAATCTATCTGCTGGAGTGCTGCCTTTGATTTCTCTTCCTTTTTAAAAAAGAAAAAGAAAAAGAGAGAGTTAAGAATGCTATCTATTTTATTTAAAATTTTGAACAGAGGTGATTTAAAATCTTAATTATGGTTGATTGACATATATTCAACTTGAGATATGCAGAAAGAAATATTTTTAGGCAATGACAGAGGACTAGAATTTGTTAGAAAGGAAACTTAGTGTGGTATTCTCTCTAATTAGGTTAGTACATAACAACTAATTTACTAGTTCATGGTAAAAAATTTAGCCTACCAAAATTGTAGTTAAATTGATACAGATCAACTATGTTTGACATCTTATCAACAATCCAGATTGGTCGCTACCAAATATTTATACAATAAAGATTATCATTCAGAAATAATTGTTAATTACATCTATTTAATGTTCGAGTTTTCTTTTGCACTTATTTGCTGGATTTTATTGAAGTTCCAAATTAATTAATTTGATTATAATAAATTAGTTGTTAACAAATTAGTTGTCAATAAATTGATTCATAGTCCGAACTAATGGTCAACAAATTTATTTATTTTGATTATTTTTCTTAATTGAATTTTAAAATTAAAATATAATTGTTCGAATGTTAAGAATTAAAGTGTTCCATTACAGGAAATAAGCCGTCATTTTTTTTCATAACCAAAAAAATAAATAAAATAATATTAATAACCCAAATTTATTTATTTTTTCACCCATAACCAAACCGCCGGTCCGTGGGGCGGTCTACCCCCAGACCAAACCGCCCCCCCGTGGGGCGGTCTACCCTTGGACCAACCCGCCCCCCCGGGGGGCGGTCTACATATATATTTTTTTTTTATAAATCCGGCTCCCTTTCTCTCTCTCTACCCAACCCGCCCAAACCCTACCCAACCCGCCGCCCCTCTCCTCTACCGCCGGAAAAGCCCATTTCCGGCCATTCCGACCAAGCCGAAACACTCTCGGCCTCTCCCTCTCTCACTCTCGGCCTCCCTCCTCTCTCTCTCTCGGCCTCCCTCCCTCTCTCTCTCTCTCTCGGCCTCCCTCTCCTCTCTCCACCGGTGCTCCACCCCGCTGCCGCGCCGTCACTCCGCTTTCGTTTTCGGGTATGAAATTATTTGCTAGTATTTTTATAAATTATTTGGAATTTTTTTAAATTGTTTGGAATTGTTACAAATGGTTAGAAATTATTCGCGGGATTTGTTTGAAATTGTTGTGATTGAATTTGGTAGAAATTGATTGGAATTGTTTACGGTTGTTAGAAACAGTTATAAATGTTTGAAAATGTTAGAAATTAATCGAATTACAGGATTTGTTAGAAATTGTTAGAAATTGTTAGAAATTGTTAGAAATTGTTAGAAATTGTTAGAAATTGTTTGGAGTTGTTTGGAGTTGTTTGGAGTTGTTAGAAATTGTTAGGAATTGTTTGGAGTTGTTAGAAATTTGTTGTTTGAAATTGTTAGAATTGTTTGATTGAAATTATTAGAATTGTTTGATTGGAATTGTTAGAAATTGTTTGATTGGAATTGTTAGAAATTGTTTGATTGAAATTGTTAGAAATTGTTTGATTGAAATTGTTAGAAATTGTTTGATTTGAATTGTTAGAAATTGTTTGAAATTGTTTAATTGGAATTGTTAGAAATTATTTAATTGAACTTGTTAGAAATTGTTTGATTGGAATTATTAGAAATTGATTGAAATTGTTATAATTGTTTGGAGCTGTTAGAAATTAATTGCATGGGGTTAAAATTGCATGAATTGTTAGAAATTACGAGTTTTATTAAAATTAGGTTTGATTGGATTACGAGTTTTATTTTTTTAAACTTGATATTTTGAAATGCAGCATGACTAGACCTCGACGTGGGCGATCACGAGATACGTCGGAGATCGGCGAGAGTTCGCAACCTCACGCCGATACTAGTGGTAGCACAGAGAGCCCCATTGCGGAGGGTGTCGATGCAGGGGATGCCGCACCACATCGTGCAGATACGTTCAGTCCTCTCCTGTGGGTCCCTCACAGACGTCACCGTATCTCACTTGCATCGATGGAGGTACGTTGTGTTATTCAAAGAAAATGCAAAAATTGCGTTTCAAACATATAGTTATTCAGTCCCACTGGTCTAAAACATTGAAAAAATGCAGGATGAGACCATGTTGACGATGCGGCACCGCTCATCGGAGGTACGGTACATCGAAAATCCACTGATGGATCGGTACCTCATGAACCTTGGGTTGTACCAGTTAGGCACGATGAAACAACCACTGCGGATTGACCAGGCACTCATGTGCGGTCTCGTGGAGAGATGGCGACCTGAGACTCATTCATTTCATCTTCCTGTGGGGGAGATGACAGTGACCCTACAGGACGTGAGTGCCTTATGGGGTTTGCGGATCGATGGCGATCCGATAGGGGGTGTCTCGGATCATCATGTACTCCAAACGTTGATCCCAGAGCTGTTGGGTGTGCATGTGGAGGGGGTGGCAAAGAAGCTAAAACGGAAGAATGAGGACGATGATGAGAAGTTCTCCCAGTACTGCATCAGTCTGAAGGCTCTCCGCCAATATGCCACCGAAATTGCCATTACTCCATGGACGACTGACGTGGAGAAGGTCAAGAGGTAATTTCAAAATCCATTACATTACATTAAAATTAGTTTTATCAAAAAAATAAACAGTTATTTACTTACTCTTCAAACTGTAGGTACGTTAGGACATTCGTGCTTGACTTATGTGGTGCCAAGATGTTCGTCGATTCTAGTGGCGACTCGGTCCCAATTATGTTTCTCCAGCAGCTGGAGCAACTTGATAAGCCATCGCGGTGGAACTGGGGTGGAGCCGTGCTTGCATGTTTGTACAGAGGGCTGTGTCACGCTTGTCTGGTAATTCTTAATCAATTAATGTTCTTACGATTGTTTTAAATTTGATAATAACTAATACACATCTCAAATTTCAGAGAGACAGCCAGCAGTTCAATGGGCCACTCCTTCTGCTGCAGCAGTGGTCCTGGTCGCACCTACCAGTATGCCGACCCATCATCCCATCAAATGTGAAGTGGCAAAAGAGCAAAGACATCAACAAAAGCCCCCCATACGGTACCATATGGGGTAGCCGCCACCGCTATGAAAATACGCCGAGGGGAGGGACAGCGGGTATATCCTACGTCCGGAATCTGCTCCAGATGTTGCACTAGGCAAACGTTGACTGGTTCCTGTATCGGTTGTGGTACCGGGCAAGTATTTTCTGTCCATTGACGATGGCACAGAGGGATCTCGGTTTGTACCGCGGTCCAATCGTTTGTTACTGGATGGTTGAGTATCACTATCCTGATCGGGTGCCTCGTCAGTTCGAATTCGATGCCTTCATCCCTAATGACCCGATACTTGGTGAGGATGCGACGGAGAAGTTGCACAAGTAAGTAATACACACTCAAATATTGATATTATTTTACAAATTGTATCTAACTGACTTATAATTGCAGTACCTTCCATAAAAAGCAAGAGGTGGATTGGAGCACCCACCATTTACGCCACTACAGGATTGCCCGCGCGCCTGAGAACCATTTGTGGGCTCCGCCTGACCCGACAGACGTCAGTTTGGGGGCGGGACCCTGGGCATTGCGGTATATTGTCTGGTACCAGCGGTGGTGCATGACTTTGGTGTACTTACAGGGCGACTACGGTGATACTCTTCGGCGGAGAATAATGGGTGACGAGAGTAAGACCCATTTGCCATGGGGCCCGACCAATACTCGAACGGTAAGTAATAAAGATTATTTGTAATATTGTTTTTTTCCGTATAACTCGTTTTCTAATCGTTATGCACAGGTACTAAGGGGGATCCGAGGAGTTGCACACAGCTTGGTGTGCATGGCGAAAAAAGGTTTTCGGGCGTTCGGGTGTACTATGCTGCATCACACTGCTCCGATCGTCGAGGATTCCCAGTTCGATGGGCACCTCATTGGCATGCTGCACGACGCTGGTGAGAACATCAACTGGCGTGAGATTAAGAAAGAATCACCAGCTCCGAACGAGTCAAGCCGAGAGCGGGTCCTCGTATACGACGATGACCTACCACCACCACCCGAAGGTATTATAAGTTAAATTATTTTTTCATACACGTCAATTTTGTTTTGAAAGTGTGTTCTTAAGAAGTTCAACTCAAATATTGCAGAAGACAACCCCAATTGGGCGTTCCATGATTGGGTGCTTGACAACAAGAAATGGCACGCCTACTACAATAAATATAATGTGCCGGTGCAGCTTGGCGAGGTAAGTTAATTTGTCTCTGTATAAATTAAATTTTAGTTATTTTCATAAATACAAAACTAACATTATAAGTTAACTGCAGGATGGTCACCCTCTATGGTGTGCCGAACCCACTTTCACTCCGGCAGACTTTGGCCTCACCGCCACCGGTGTAGAGGATCTCACCAGAGCCACACCATCGATGCCACCCCCTAGGCAGCACGACCATGAAGCGAGTGGGAGTGGAGCACAGCAGCCCACTGATGCTTGGGAGCCTCATATGTTCGGGACACAGCCCCCGAGCACGTATATTGGGGACTGGGAGATCGATCCATGGGAGACAGGTCCATCGCAAGTTACTCAGTATGATCCATGCCTCGATTCATACCGACGATCCACGGGCACTATGCAGGAGGACATGCATGTAGATTATTCTGATGACGAGGAGGACATGCATGTGGATCATTCTGATGACGAGGATCCTCCAGAGCCACAGAGGAGGCGTGTGCAGCCACAGAGGACGCGTGTGCAGCCACAGAGGACGCGTGTGCAGCCACCGAGGGCGTGCGGGGCGCCTTCCAGACTGTCATTGTCCGGTCGTCATCACTAGGTTTTTATATTTCATATTGTAGACCTGACAGTACTATTTTTATATTTATGTTTCTATATATTATGTTGATCAGACGTTGTTTGGTGATTTTATTCAGTTTGTTTTCGTTTCTATATTTTATGCTGATCAGACGTTATTTGATTATTTTGTTCACTTATGTTTTCGACTATTCAATTGACATAACAAATCATAAAATCCCTCGTATCCAAATTATAAACAATATAGAATACAATATTACAAAAATATAAATAATAAATAAATAGAAAATAACAACATACAATATACAAATACAATAACAAATAGATTAGAAAAAAATACAATACAAATACAAATACAATACAATTATAATAACAAATACATGGCCGGTTTTATAAAAAAAATATATATATATATGTAGACCGCCCCCCGGAGGAGCGGGTTGGTCCAAGGGTAGACCGCCCCACGGGGGGGCGGTTTGATTAGGGGATAGACCGCCCCACGGACCGGCGGTTTGGTTATGGGTGAAAAAAAAAAAAAATTTGGGTTATTAATATTATTTTATTTATTTTTTTGGTTATGAAAAAAAATGACGGGGAAATAAGTATAAGAACCGCAGGGAAGGCAGTACGTATGCTTTTGTGACGAACTATGCAATGTTTTGAAACGATAAGGAACTGTACAAAAAAAATGCAATTCCTTGGCGAATTAGCGAAGGAACCACATACATACAATTGATGTGGTTCATGGAAAAAAATTTGTTCTCTTTTTGGGTTTTTAAAATTTATTTATTATTTTTTAAATATTGAGCTTATTTGGTGAAGGCAAAAAGCTAAAGGTCGATGAGGGACAAATGGAGAAGCAATGAAGTTTCCTTGCTATGATTCGGAATGTGACATCTTACCATTTACCAAAAAAATAGATTATCACATCTTCTCCACTTGTAAAAAAATAGATTATCACATCTTCCCCACTTGTAGAAAAATAGATTATCACATATTGTCATTTAACAGCGAAAGCAAGCACAACTATCTTTTGATTATGAAATCTATTTCCTCAGTGCTCAAACTTTTTGGGGAAGACCATTTATGCGTCCATGTTTTCACATTGAGATAGGAGTAGGCCCGATGCAGGTCCGGTGGACATCGGACCTACTTTTAGGTTCAATTAGCCCTAACACCGTACGATTAGTATTAAGATATGTGCATAAGAAAATTGAAACAGACTTACACGGGTTTTAATGTAATTTGCATGAATCTTGATGCAATCAAATGGTCATTACACCCATTGAACTAAAGTAGACCAGATGCCCATCGGACATACTCTGAATTTTTTCAGATGATAATCTGCTACATGCTGCTGTTGATTTTGTTTTCCCTTTTTTTTTTAGAAAAATTAGAGAATGCCATCTGTTACATTTATAATTTTAAACGGAGGTCATTTCATTATCTTAATGAAGGCTGATGGACATATATTGAATTTGCCGAAATTTTTTTAATTACCACTCAATTAAATCAATATTAAACCAACACCACCCATACTCAACTAATTCACATAATACAACCCACGCAAATTCGGAAACAAATTTGCTGAAATCCCTGAGGATTTCAGAGACCCTGAAATTCTCAATTCAACCATATGTATATTTTTGAGATTCGTGCACAAAACTATCTTCTTTGAGATTTGTGTATAACAAAACTTAGATGGTTGGATTTTAGATTTCAGGGTCCCTGAAATACCCCAGAATTTCAGCAGATTTGATTCCTGCAGTTTCAGTCCGCACATCAAATTAGACTGGTGCGCAGACTAGGAATACGCAACAAGGGTGCGTGAACTGATTATGCGCACCAAATTTTTTTCAGTATAAATGTGCTCATGCACCAAATTTGTTGCTCAAATCTCATTCAGCAAGGAGGCAGAGCTAAAGAAATTAAAAGGAAAGAACCAAAGAGATCTAGGACTATTTTTTGATCCAGTCCGCGCACCAAAAAAAATAGAATATCACATCTTCTCCACTTTGGTAAAGAAATTAAAAGGAAAGAACAGAGAAAGCAAGTAGAACTATCTTTTGATTTAAATCAATTTCCTCTGTGCTGCCAACTTTTTGGGGAAGAACATTAATACGTTCATGTTTTCACATGATAATCTGCTGTATACATGCTGTCTTTGATTTTTCTTCCCTTTTTATGAGTTGTCATTTTTAGATTTAAGGAGATGTAAATATTTTTTTAACCAATGAAAATTGTAAGATGGTATTGCCACCTTACCTTAAAATCAATGAAAAAATTCGACTCAAATCCTTGCTAAGTTACAGTACCGTCCGGTCCGAATTTGGAACAATATTGTCCGGGGCAGTCTAGATCGGAGCCACGAGTGATCCGGTCCAGCTCTGAATTGACCGGTCCATTTTAATAAACTAAGGCCACCCACCCATCAATCAACTTGGTAATTGGGTGGTTACTTTCATGAAGAATTATTAGGACAAAATATAAATAATAAAATCCGTGGACAAAAGAACAAAACCTCCAAATGATGCATCACATGGGACCAACGCCACCCACCCATCATTCAACTTGATAATTGGGTGGTTACTTTTATGAATAATTAATCGAGTAAAAATATAAATAATAAAGTCCCTGGTCCAAATAATGCACCCCATGAGACCAACGCCACACCCGAATTTTTTATTAATCGAAATTAAATAAAAAAAATAGGATCCACCTAGCTGTCTCCCATGAAAAGTCCCCTATCTGTCCCCCGGATAAAATCAGTTAAAACAGTTAAAAGACAAACAAAAAACGCATAAAACAGCAAGAAAACGCATTAATAACGCAAAAGACACGCGGACCGCAGTTAGTATTCATTACCAATACAAATGTATTCATTCTTCTGCTAAGAAGTATTCAACCATGGACGGCAAAAAAGTCACTGGCGGGGACGGCAAAAGTCATTCCAACGTCCATTGAAAATGACATGGAAGACAATAAGAAGTATTCATTCTTGCGTACATGCTTTTTATACTTAATATATATGTGAAGTATTCAACCATTTGTATTATAATATTCATTTTAGAGCTCAAAGCATTCATTTTACCATTTAGTTTCAAAATTATGTATTTATTGTTAGTTTTAAAAAATAAGAAAATCATTTTTAATATACAAGTATTCATCTTATTTTGTCAACACAATGACAGAATAATACATGATGCACAATTAATGTATTCAACCAATATAATGAAATATTCAACAACAATGTAACAAGTATTCATTATAACAAAACTTGTCTTGCAATTAATAATTGAGTAATAACAAAACTTGTATTGTAGATAATAATTCAGTGATAAAAAAAACTTCAATGCACTAATCAAATATTAACAATTTCATATAACAACTACAATAAAAAACTAGAATTCAAGTAACAAGTTAAGAAATTAAAATAACAATATCGAATCATAAAACACGAGTTACGACTCACAAGCAACAATTCCAATTAAAATAAGTAAATACAAATCTAATTTTTGACAATGCAAACTTTAGACAAGCTCAAACTTGCGATCTTTTCTTTCGTCTCAGCATCCTAAAAGCTATCAGGATCCGTTCAACGCTGATCATGTGCTACAAAATTTCATAAATAAAAAAGAATCAGTTTCATATACAGTCAAATCAAGTATTCATAAACAAATCATTCTTAACATACAAGTATTCATCCCATTTTGTCAACATAAGTACAGAATAATACATGATACATAATTAATGTATTCAACTAATACAATTAAGTATTCAATAACAATGTAACATATATTCGTTATAACAAAATATTGATACTAGAACTTTGTCATAGATTATAAAAAAAAAAAGGTACAACACAAAGTATTCAACTAACACTGTATGATATCCATACTTATATAGACATGTATTCATCAAACACCATATATTCACTGTTTATGTATCACATGAAATTTAAAAAGTATTCATTGACAGCACAAAAAATAATAATGACCAAAGTATTCATTCAGATATTAAAAGTATTCAACTCTGACATATAAGTATTTAACCAGAATATATAAAGTATTCAATCACCATTTAGACAACTTGGAAGTATTCAACCATACAGGCAAATGTATTCATCAATATAGGCAAAAGTATTCATCAATATCACCTAAGATCTAAGTATTCATCTCTAATGGACAAAGTATTCACCTTTTATGAGCATAACATATTACTCAGTAAAAATTATCCTTAAAAAACTGTCAGAAAACACTTCTCATAAAAGTATTCATCTGTTCTGACCAAAGTATTCAATATAAACCATACAATATTTACTTGATAAGTATTTACCAGAAAATACTCATTCAGCAAAAAATTCAGCAGACATCTTTTTAAAAGTCTGAATGACTTAACATTAAGTATTCACCTATATATATAAAGTATTCACTTACAAAGTTAAAAATATTTATCTGATAATTATTTACCAGCAACAAAATGCAAACAGTAACAAAATGCTAAAAAACAATTATTATACATACTTTAATCACTAATTCATTCCCAATCAGGTACCTACATGTATTATTATACATACTTTAATGACTAATTCATCAATATATATATATATATGCTTTTATATATATGCTTCTGATCACAAAGATAAGTACCAAACTTTCAAGAACACGAAAAATGTGATATGCAAAATCACTTGTGTTCATATCAACAGAGAATTCAATAAAGAAACTCACATATTGACGAATAAAGATCGACAAACTTAGATCTCATATTAGGGTGTCTACTACCCTTTAGGTCTGCATGTCACGTGATGATACATCTGCAGCTGGGGTAGACCACCAGATATGAAACCGAGGAGTATCACCATTACTCTTCGCATCATGTGAATCGAAAACATGTCGAGAAAGGAAGGCGGCGACAGAACTACAAAAGTGTTGTACTCTTTGACAACCGATAGCATCCATTTTTGTCCACCTCAAGATTCTCTTCCAACATACATGCTGTCGAGTTTCCCTGGAAAATCTCACCACTGAATGCATCTACTTGAGTTTTAGAAGAGAATTGTTAATAGTATAGTCAATATGTACATATTTCTATAGAAAGAGGAATTGTTATGAGCAGTACGGACCACTACATAGTTGAAGCAATTTAACAAACATCTAATATACGTGAAGCAATTGTAGAAAAAAGAATAGTATCTAAATAAATCAACGTAAAGGGGGTGAACATAAGAATATCACAGGGTATCTGGAGATGTCTAAATCGTCAAGATCTTCATCCCTCTGCCACTTCTTCTTATCAGATTCAAGCCCGACAAGGCTTTCAACGTTGCTTTCCTTTGATTTCTTGTTATTTGCTCCAGTGGATGCCATTTTTGCTCTTCGCTTGTCTCTTTTTCTTTTTCTCTCTCACTCTCCCAACACGAAATTCAAAATTTGAGTTCAAACTTCACCGTTTGTGAAAAATTACATCTTCATCTGAAATGCGCTTGAAAGCTTAAGATCACCGGATCGCAGCCTTCACACCGGACTTCTCCTCCAACTCGAACTTACGTCACTGATGCATGTTCTTTCTGACATGTTTCTATCTGTCGAGGAGCCTTCGCGTCTAGGTTAGACATTAGAGACAGCACGAAGGACAAATCGGAGGTGAGGTCAGAGAAGAGATCGGACATGTGACAGTTGAAGGAGAAGAGATCGGATGGGTTCATGGCTGTATTGTCACCGAACAAGAAAGGGGAAGGAAAGGCGAAAAGAAATGAAGAGGAAGGAGGGAGTTAGCTCAATTAATTACAGTTTGAGTTTGACGGTTAATTGTTGGGGGACGTTTAGGGGAAGAAAGAACGGGGTACCATATAATTACCCAAAAAAATATCGCTAAAGATGAAAGATTTGTGGAAAATTTGAGAAATGGGTAGAACGGATCAGTTTAACCCGTCCCACATAATCCACCCATCTAACCATTCAACCATCCCGTCCTGTAAAAAGAAAAGAGAAAGAAAGAAAAAAAGAACGGAACTGGTTAAACCAACCCATCCGGCACCCAAACCAAAAAAAGAAACAAAAACACAGGGTCTTGAGCAAATGCTTGCCGGTGTGAAGCTGTTTGATAAGGACCTGACTGCGCTCTTGTGCTCCTACATGGATGCTTATGCAGAGCTTGCTGGGGTTTACGACAGAGCTGATGCTGAGTCAATATGCACATGCGTGACCTCAGCTCGATTGAGTATTTGCAAATAATCTGTTGTTGTGTTTTGTGATGAATAAAAGAGTTTGTTTATTTGAAAATTATACTCTTAACCACAATATTTTCTGCACATGGGTGCCGGACAGGTTGGTTTAACCCATCTCGGAATTTTTTTTTTTTTTTACTGGATGGAATGGTTGAACCCAGCCTAGGTTGTTTTTTTTTTTTTTTGTAGCTCAGTTTGTTTAGATATTTAGATAGACGGATTAAATAGAGATTAAAAGGACTCGTCCCATAGGGTGGGATAAACTGACACATTCTACTCGTTTTTCAAATTTTCGTCAAACCTTTACTCTTTAAACATATTTTTTTTAGTTAATTTGGATTGATAAAAAAATCGGAACGCCACCCCCACATCAATCAACTTGAAAATTCGGTGCTTACTCTTACGAACAATTAATTCAGTAAAATTATAAATAGTAAAATCCGTGGACAAAAAGACAAAACCTTCAAATAATGCACCACATGGGACCAACGCCATCCGCCCATCAGTCAACTTTTTAATTCCTACCGAAGTACTGATGAATGAAACCTGATTGCCTTCACATTGCTTGCTTGTGCCAAAAGCTTCTACCACACTCTTTATTCAGCTCATCTCCGTCCCTTCAACTCTTAATAGTTCCAAAACCAGATTCTCCAACTATCCCCATTCCATTTTCTCTTCCCTTCTAACCACTAGCTCTCGTTCAAAACAAAACAAAATGACAATGATACTTGATGCCTTCTTGTCAAACTTCACCAATCTTCTCGTGGAAATGGTGCAGGAGGAGGTGGACATTCTGCTGGGCATCCCTGGCCAGATTGAGAAGCTCGAAAATACCATTCGTGACATCCAATGTGTCCTTGCTGATGCAGAGAGGAAGCAGAGCAAGAGCAGTGCCATCGATCGGTGGCTTATGCAGCTCAAGGATGTCATGTACGATGCCGATGAAGTCATTGACCTCTGTCAAATCAAGGCAAATGAGCGGCAAACTGCCTCCAGTTCCAGTTCCTCTTCGAATGCTCACTGTGGCTTCCATTTTCTGTCTTGCTTCCGCAACCCGGTATTTGCACATGAAATTGGTATCAAAATCAAGGATATCAATTTGAGGTTAGAGCAGATTGCCAAGAGTAAGGCTAATCTGGGTTTAACCGAAGCACAAGTCTTTCGTGGAACTTTTGATCAAAGTAGCCGAGTGGACTCGGTCATTAGTCGCAAGACGCATCCCATGGTTATTCTAGCTGATATTGTGGGAGAGAAGATTGAAAATGATACTAAGATGCTAGTGAACTGGCTAACCGAAGAAGAGAGTGATGTGAATGAAAATCCCCGTGTTTATGCTATTGTGGGGATGGCAGGAATTGGGAAGACCACTCTCGCAAAAAGAATATTCAATGATCCGAAAATTAAGGAGGGATTCCAGTTAAAAATCTGGGTTTGTGTCTCAAAGGAGGTGAATGAAGAAGAAGTGTTGAAGTGTATGATCCGAGAGGCAGAAGGTCAGCACGGTGAGCGCAAGGAAATATCGGAGCTGGTGCCTTTACTCGAGAGCCTCGTTCGGGGTAAAAAGTTTATTTTTGTTCTTGATGATGTTTGGGAAAAAAGTCAGGCAGTTTTGAACGACTCGTTGCATGTTTTCATGAGTAGTGGAGCTCATGGGAGTATGGTACTTGTCACCGCTAGAAATGAAAATGTTGCGACAAGCATGAGAGCATCAAAATCGCATCGGGTGGAGAAGCTATCTCCTGAGGATGGCTGGTCTCTCTTACTAAAACAGGTAATGCTAATGAATTAATGGCCTAGCCTTATAATTAGCCTTGCTACTTTGGCTAGGTTATGATTTATGTATTGCTTTAAAAGCTTAGCATTGTCTTGACCATGATTCAGGATTGGGTTCTTAAACAAATATTTTGGTAGTGGTCTAATTAACAAATCAAATCTCATTTAATCCTATCTAAACACTGGTGATCGGTTCCATTATTCTTCATGTAAGATATTTTTCATTTGATGAATTGTGGCAACGATGGGTAAAAGGAGAGTAACTACATGATCTAGCATTTCATTTATCAAAATACGTTCTGATGCACATAGTGCCGTGATTTTTATTTATATTCAAATATAAATTATCAAATATGTCCATAGAAGTTGGATATTTATAAAAATATCCAAACAAGCCAATTATTGGCCAGTTCTTAATTTTTAATAGAAACCGGCCAATATATAATTGGCCTGTTCTCATTTTAAGTTTGATTTTTTGTTTTAGAAAATTATGTAATTTATTTACTTTTTGTATTAAAATATTAGAAATATTCTTTTTGTTTCTTTAAAATTAGATAGAATATTATTTAATTTGATTTATTAGAAATACTACAACAAATAATACATATTAATATTTTTCAGATTCGATTTTCAGTAACTGTAAGAAAAATTAAAATATTTCTTTATTGTGTTATTAGAAAAATAAAAATACTTTGAATCTGAGTTATTGATCTCGAATTAAAAACCACTTCTAGATAAATCTAAAAAATAATTGAAATTTCCTATTATTTAAAAAATAAACAAATTCCGCAAATGTGTCATACACAATAGAATTTGTTTCAAATTTGTTTTCATCTTTTTTGTGTTTTTAGAAAATTATATAATTTATTTATTTTTTGTATTAAAATATTAGCAATATTATTTTTCTTTATTTAAAATTAGATAGAATATTATATAATTTACTTTATTAGAAATACTACAATAGATAATCCGAATTAATATTTTTCAAATCAGAATTTTCGCAGCTGTAAGAAAAATTAAAATATTTCTTTGTGTGTTATTGAAAAAAATAAAAATATTTGAAATCTGAGTTATTGATCCTAGATCAAAAGCCACTTCTAGGTAAATATAGAAAATAATTAAATTTTTCTATTGATGCAAAAAAAAAAAATTACAAGTGTGTCAGACACAATTGAATTTTTTTTTAATTTATTTTTATTTTTTTGTTTTTAGAAAATATTTTAATTTATTTATTTTTGCATTAAAATATTATAAATATTCTTTTTATTTCTTTAAAATTAAATATAATGCTATATAATTCGATTTATTATAAATATTACAACAAATAATCCGGATCAATATTTTTCAAATTATATATTTCGCGGCAGTAAGAAAAATTAAAATATTTCATTGTGTTATTGGAAAAAAATAAAAATACTTTGAATCTGAGTTATTGTTTCTGAACCAAAAGTCACATCTAAGTAAATATAGAAAATAATTAAATTTTTCTATTTTTATAAATACCCAGCTTGTGTGGACATATTTGGTAATTTGTATTTAATTTTTTATATAAATAAAAATCACTGCACATACTCGTGTTTCATTGTGCATGGATAAATTTTTTTTCAATTTTTTTGAGCCTTTTTTTTCAATGTATACTCTAAAAAAGTATAGAAATACATATTTAATTTCAATTATATCGTCACCAGTAATGCTATTGACATAAATATATTCCAAAGCTCTATGATACCTATTGTTGTTTGATTAATAAATATTTTTCGAACTTCGTTTTACATTGTGATCCCGGCCCCCTGTTCGTTTGGCAAGCTCTACTAAAAGGGACAAACTTGGGTCCGATGCCCATCTAAAACCGTCCGATCTTTTTTAAGATCTGTGCACACGGATATTAAAGCGATGCGCACAGATCTTAAAGCGGATCAGACCGTTTTGGAACCCATCGCACTCAATTTGAGTCTAATGGGCATCGGACCCAAGTTTGTCCCCTACTAAAATAATCCTTGAAGCTTTTCAAATTCATAATTTTTAAACATTAATTCAAATTTTTTATTTGTCCATTATCAGTGAAAATTAATTCAATTTATTATATCTTCAGGTTTAAAGAAAACTAAATGAATGTTTTGTATCTTAATAGTAATAAAAATTTAAATATTTGTAATAAATTAGATTTATCAATTCTCCTTGTTTAGGTAATAGTTAGTTTGAAATTTAATTTTTAAATACGTACCACATATAGTTATACGGTTGCAGGATTACACCTTATTGGTGGTCTCAACATTGTATGGATTTTAAGAAAAATATAAGAAATAATGCTATTCCTGTTTTACAAAAGAGAATATATGAAATTGAAAATAATTGCAGTCAGATCGATGTAGCTGTAACTAATTGAAAATAATTGCATTCTTTTAGATCAAGCAGCTCTGTTCCAACTCTGTTTTAAACTGATTTACTCTACTTCAAATCTAGTAAAACTAAATTCCTGTTTCAGTAATTGACTCAGATCTTCATTTATTTTATTTTTTTTTAAATGGCAGGCGATGGCCTACCTTAATTTAATTAAAAACAACAAAAAAAAAAAAAATCTAATAAGCTGTTTAATAAGATGTATTAATCTCTACTATCATAAGTTGTTTAATAAGGCAAAAGTACCGACCTTTTTTATTTTCACATGTTAAATCCACTTTTAGTTGGTTGCATTGCTTTCGAAAATAAGTTGGTTGCGCTGATTTATATCCTCATTTTTTTCTCTATTCTTTCAAAAATAGTTTTTGTTATTTATCAATGTGCCATTTGGCTTAAATGTCTCAAGTTTCTAAGACACTTGACATATATCTGATAGGTGTTTCAAAATGAGGAGAGTGAGATCGAAGAATTTAAGGATATTGGATTGCAACTAGTTCAAAAATGCGATTATTTACCTCTTGCAATAAAAAGCATAGGTGGTGTGCTTTACATGAAGGGCAAATCAAGAGGCGAGTGGCAAGCAGTACTGAAAAACAGTGTTTGGTCTAAGGATGGGCTGCCAAAAGATGTCCATCGAGCGTTGTACTTGAGCTACGAGGACCTTTCATCACCTCTGAAGCAATGTTTCATTTTTTGCTCCCTCTTTCCTGAAGATTTTCATTATTACAATAAAAATATAATTTATATGTGGCTAGCAGAAGGATTTTTGCCAAATAAGAGAGATTTTTTGAATTTGGGGACAGAGCACTATACGGAGTTAGTGCTACGAAATCTTTTGGAAGAGATTGCCACAGTCAACAGAGGTGACAAAATATTTAAAATGCATGACCTTTTCTGGTCTTTCGCCCGCCATTTAGGAAAAAATGAGAATTGTGTATTACGAGAGGTAAGTGATGCGAAAACTAAGGGTTCACTGAAAATACGAAGGTTATCAATAGAAGGAAATGAGGTGAACACTGGAGTAATTCAAAAAGAAAAAGGGTTGAGAACATTATTATTGCATCATGGTAAACCTGAAATTGGACTTGATGATTTGTGCAAAGCCTTCTCAAACCTCCGCATCTTAGATCTCACGAAGTCCAATTTCTCAATACTACCAGATTCTTTATGTGACCTTGTGCATCTGAGATACTTAGATGTCAAATATTCAGAGGTAACAGAAATTCCGAATTCCATTGGAAACCTCAAATATCTAGTATATTTAGGTCTTTCAAATTGCCACTATTTATCACATGTCCCTCAAAGTATCATCAATCTACAAGAACTAATATTCCTCAATATTGAGGGTTCAAGAATCAAGAAAATCCCTGCAGGCTTGAAAAAACTAGACAAGCTCGTTGAACTACACGGATTCAAGCCATATCAGAACAACTTGGAGGGCTTCAGTAGCCTTGATGAGTTAGAAACTCTATCAAATCTAATTATTCTTAGATTACAGTGTTTGGATGAAGTATCCGATGTGACCCTAGCAAAACAAGCAAAACTTTTGAGCAAGGATCAGTTGCGAGTCCTAATCCTAGAGTACACTTTAAATTCGGAACAACAGCCTTCCCAAACCAACGAGAAGAAGATGACAACCGAGAATGTTTTAAATGAGCTTTGTCCTCCACTTAATGTAGAAGAAGTTATAATTGAAAATTACTTCGGTACTCATCTTCCTAATTGGCTGAATTCTAGGGCATACCTGCCAAACTTGAAATATCTATTGATCCGGAATTGCGCCTGCCTTAAGGAGGTTGCATCATTAGGCCTACTCCCTAATTTGGAGATTGTTGTTTTAGCAAATGCCTATTCAGTTGTGAATATAGGAGAAGAGTTATTGTTGGGGGATATCCAAAGCAGAGATACAACAACAATGAGTTGTTCTGTCAAGCCTGCATTTCCCAAATTGAGGGAACTAAGGTTTGTAGGTATGCAAAATTGGAAAGAGTGGCAGTGGAATAAGGGACAACCAGCTATGCCCAACCTGAAAAGATTACTTATTATAAGTTGTCCCCATTTGAGATCTCTTCCGAAGGATCTTTCCCACCATGCTACTTCCTTGGAGTCCCTATTGATTTCTGGTGCTGACAATCTAATAACTGGGGGTGACCTTAAAGTACAGACGATGCAATTAGGGATATCTGAAATGGAAACCCTAACAGAATACTTGACCACAATAATGGCACAGAAGCTAGAGATCAAGGGTTGTACTGAGAGGTTGCTGTCGAAGATTGTAAGCCAAGAAGAAACTGGTTCTGAGAGAATCAAATTCAAGCACATTCCCAAGGTGACTATCAAGAAGAAAACATTCCTATCAGGCGCACTAGTTGATTCTGATCACAGCTAAGGTCGTATACTTAGGATATACTCTGATGCTGGGTAATTATAACTTTTCTATGTTAAATTTATACTTTTTAGTATGATTTTTATGGGAAGCAAGCATTGTTTATTTGATAATCAACAATCGTTTTCTTTTAAAGTGTAGGTATCAAAAATGCAGCAATTTAATGGCTAGGAACAGAAAGATGCTGACGTATTTGCAACATGGGTAATGCTGAAATTGTAGTTTTTTTTTTTTTCATCATAAGATTTTCATAATGTAACCAAGAATTTTGATTTTTCTTTCCAATTTAAATGCAGCATATAGATTATTTAAAGTATGATAATTGCAACAACAACTATACAGAGCCAACGAAGAGGTAATTGACACTTCTGCCTTCCCTTTTCATTTAGTAATACATTCAAGCACCTGAATAATGGATGTAGATTGTAATAGTCATGATCATTAATGCACAAGTTTACTACCACAAAGGAGAATGCAAAACCTCCAAATTTAAATTTGTCTTATTTTATTTAATCTTTTTTTTCTTTTTATAACATTCCATCTAACTTGTATTTGGAATTTGGATTCTGTCCAAATGGACTTGAATACATGAAATTATTACTTTTGATATAAATAAAACTTGCCTCCAAGAAAAAAAGAAGAAGGAAAAGATGTTGGTTGAAGTAGTTGTAATCTTTTTATTATATTTACTAGGGTCGTTCTGCTTACAAGAAGACACCGTTCAGTTTCACTACCAATTATAAGCACAAGGTCAAGAGATGATGTGACAGCAAGAAGAAGCTTACTCTTTCCATTACTCCCTTTGTTCAGGTAAATTAATTCCTCACCTGGAACTAGCTTAGCTTTATATTAACTACCAGATATCTGATTCATTTCTCATCTAGCTTTGTATTAATTTAATTGGGAGAACGAGTGTATCGGGTACATATCCAAATGTCTGTACCAATTGATTTAGCTTACAAATACTAAAAGAACCTATGCTAATTATTTAGGACCATAACAGTACGGTAATGAAGTGAACATGGTTTTTGAGTAGCATGTTCTACTCTGTTTTTGACCCCCTGTTTCATGGGTCTGGATCCCCTAAAGTAACCCAAATTTTGGGTTTGGATCGGGACCGTCCGATTAGAATCTGTTGCTGGGATTTGAATCCGTCACTCGAGATGTGTGCGCTCCACTTAAGAATGGATTGTCGCAGATTTGAATCGGACAATCCCGATCTAAAATTCAAAATTCAAGTTATTTCACTGGATATGAATTCCTGTTAAATCTACTATGAAAGAAGTATGAACTATTTCAGGCCAGCTATCTCAAATAGAACCGTATCACAATTATCTAATTCATAACATGCCTACAATATTTCTGGAAGCAGTCATAGCAGTTTAGTTTTTGTGCATTATTCTGGTTTTATAATTAACCAACTCAGAAACGCGCGTTCAATACAAAATTGAGAGATATAGAAGTGTATCGAAGCAATTAAATGATGATTTTTTCAATAGGTTTATCTAAGCAATATTTTTTGGTTAATTTGAGCATTTGGTGCACACTATATACAAGTATCAGTATTAAACAGCTGATTTATGTTTTCTGTTTGTGCTTTATAGATTTAGCAACCAAAGGCGCCAATGTTGAAATCTGCAAAAGAACAGTGTTGATGCTAAAATAATTCTTTTGGAAAGGATTACTTTTCTCGGTGAAAGGATCACTTTTCAAATATTTATACATGTTTCACAGTTTTTTTTTCTAGATGATTTGTTCAGGAAGGAAAATCATTCCTTATTATAAAATAAAACTGCTGGATCTTTTTTTATTTATTTTTATTCTTTTCACTAAATGAATCCAACATAATTAATATTTCCAAAAGAATTATTTTTATTTTGTATATTTTGATGATTATTATTAATTGGACTAAATTGATAATTTGAATATTGCTTTAACAAATCAAAGCAAAAAGATAAAAAAATATTGTATTTTCATTTTACTTACAAACTAGTTGTGTATTAATTTTCGGGCTAAATATCATTCCGTGCTTCACCAAATACTATCAATATATGGATCGTTAAAAAATTTCAATTCACATGATGAATGATAAAATTTGTAATATCAATGAGTATGGTATGCATAAAATATAAGTTATATTTTAATTGTTATATTTCAAAAATAATAACTTATTTTTTAGCAGTTATTAAAACAATATCAAGTTAACTCCTTGTAAATAACTTATCATGTTTAAAAATAATGCATCCACAAACCTCCAACACATTCAATTCAGACAGTTAATTCCAAACATCAATTTGGACAATTACTATGAATAATATCATGTAGAGCACTTGGAATAGTAGATTTCATATTTGAACTCCATTATTATTGAATAGGAAACAATTGCAAGTGCCAAAAATACAGCAATGTGACATAAAAAGTTTCTGAAATGAAATGAGAGGATTAAGTATAAATCCATACTTCATATGAAATAAATTTGAACCTTATTTGCTCCTGAGAAGAAGTGATAACAAATTAATAAAGAAAATTAAAAACAGGATGAGAAAATAAAATTGCTGAGAGACCTTCATACCTTTACCTTAACCATAATTCAGGAAAACCATTTTTTATCTATATGAATTATTTTTAGATAATAAAAGAAAACAAAAATAGTGCTACAGCTTTTCGATGGCATAGATGGATCCCAAAATAATTTTGGATTCCACACTTTGAAGACGAAATTTTTATTTTTTTTGGATCCAAAGTGTTTTATGTTTTAGACAAAAAATTCAGCCTCTCTTTCTATTTAAAAATAATCTCAGCTACTATGTCAGAAAAATATCAGCACTCTTTATGTTTCAAAAAACACCCAGACACTTTCTATTTCAAAAAAAACCCAGTCACTCTGAAAATAAAAACACTATGGATTGGAAAAAAAATATCAATTCCAAAGTCTGGATCCGAATTTTTTTCATCTATATCATCGAAAAGCCCCAGCATTCTTTTAGTTTCCCTTTATTATTTATAATAATTTCTATAATAAAATATTCTCTTTTTCACACTATCTACAATCACACACCTTGCAAAAACATCATAACATCTCTCTGATGAAATCTAGGTTTAGAGTGTCTCTAACAATAACAAACAAACCCAACATTACTACCAACAACACACCTGACGAGGTGATGCTCTGTTCGACTTCTCTCAGAATCCTTCTGCCTCCTCTTGCCGCTTCAACTGGAAGCAAAGTGAGGGTCCCGCCGTCCAAGGCGGGTAAAGGAAAGAGATTGATTGCAGCTAAGTTGAGGTTGATTATTGCAGCAAATTGGAATAAACCTTCAACACTCGATTTCGCTACCTTAGCACCAACAACTATAATTGCCACTGATCCTAAGACCTTCCCTGCAGAGACTGTGCATTAATGATTAAAAACCATAGTTAAAAACAAAAGAATTAACATTATCTCCATATTATTACTATGCATAGCAATATTGGTTCGTACTATGAATCAATATCTTTAATTTTAAAGACCAAACAGTCGATCTGAACCGTTCAACATTATCTCCTTATGAAAATTTTCATACATATTAAATTTTACATTTTTAGAATTTTTTTACTATTTTTTTAGATAGGTAGAAAATCACTACTTTTGAATGGTCTAGAATTTTTGGATCAAGTGATATTCTACCTATCTAAAAATATAGTAAGAAAATTCTAAAAAATGTAAAATTTGATGTACAGGTACATTTTATCCCTTCATATGGAGATTATGTTAAATGGTTCAAATCAACTATTTGAAATTTGAAAATAGAGATATTGATCCATAGTACGGAGCAATATGCGCTATGCATGGTACCATATTTAAACAATTCAATATTTCTCACATGTGAGTGTATTAACCCATTACATAATTAAAACCAAACAATATATTTGTTTAGATGTTGGGTCAGTGAAAATATTTCATCTTATTTGTCAAGAATTTAATTCAGATTAAATAAACTAAATTTAGTCTTAAAAGTTTGTTGTATAAGTACAATCAATGCCAGGTTCAATTGTATATATAACAGATACATAAGGTCATTTCCAAAAACAGCATTCAATTAAAAACTTCAAATCATTTGCCCTGGAAAATCGACTAATTAGAAGACTGACATTTTTCATAAACATGCTTATTTTTAATTTTTTATTAAAGGGTAAATTGTGTACTTTATAAAAAAAATTTTGAGTAAAGGTTGGAGGTCAAGCCACCCAACTATTTAATACCTTTATTATTACAATAAATGATTTCTCACATCTGGATTTCGAATCCATGACCTCTCACATAGAGACCATGTGCCTTAGCCACTAGACCAAAGGCTAGTTCTCGTACTTTATAAATTTAAAATGTGTTTTAATAGAAAACACAATAAAATGGATAAATTTGTGAATTTTTGAAACTCATAAGGGTAAATATGATATTATGAACATTGGAGGGGGAATACGTAATTTCGATGTTTTTAAGGGTTTACATAAAATTTCTCCAAACTTAAAAGTTACCTGAGAGAAGTTCAAAAAGGTCTGTTTAAGCCCTTCAAAAACCAATGCTGTCAGCAAAACAAACTCTTTCGTGGCAAGAGATGTTAGATGTTACCTCGACCCGTACCATTCTGACTCAAATCGGGGATGATTTTCAAATCAAGCGGGTCAGAGAACCCGTTTCATTTGACTTTTAGGGATCAGGGTTTAGGGTTTAATGACATTGACTAGATTAGAGACGGAAGGTGAAGAAAGTACAATGTCTCCAGCAAGGAGGCCTGAGTGGGACCCAGCTGAACCTGGTCTGGCATCTGGCACCAGTACACCTGGCAGAGGTTCCTAGAACAAAACATATATTCATTATATTGTTTAAAAAAACTATAATGAACTAATAATAACAATCTATTTAATAATACCAAATCAGTAAGTAACAAGGCTAGTTTCGAAGTCTCAGGAATTCATCATGTGTTAGTTAAATCAGTACTAGTACATTAGATTTAGTTATTACTTACTGTAATGTACCAGTACTAATATCTCAGGAATTCGTCATGTATCTTTACTGGTACATTACATTTAGTTTGTTTTGAAACTGGTAGTGAAACTTAAACCATGTTGGTGACACCCTAATTATTTTTCCTTGTTAATTTATCTAAAAACAAGATGCCAACACATGGAGGTATGTTTTCAGTTAAACAGATATTAGAAATAGTATAGTTAGTTTCCTACTACTGTTGACAAAACCATTACCCATACTTATATCTAACAGGTACAAATAACAAAGGATAAAAAAAAAAACCAGAAAGCACTGCTACACATAAAACAACCACTAAATCTATTGCTCATTGAAGAATACCTCGATAAAGAGAGAAACAGTTACATGGCAAATTTTTAAATTTATATTAGTACCAAGCAGTAGAGTAATCAGTAAAGAATGGTACAGAGAAGTATCAGTACCATTCAGGTGGTACGGACGGGAGATTACTCAGTAAAGCAGGTCCATTTTGGTCAAATTTTTATTTTCAAATTCAGGTGGTATATACCCAGAAGAGAACTTGCCTCAAATTTCAATTTGACCAAAGTAGAATCAGAAAACTCAACTACTTGGTACTGATATAGATTAGCATGTATTAACCAAATTTCATCAGTATACTTATTATGTAAATTTAATGTACCAGTAAGAGATGTTATACCTGAACTGAGAGACCAGTGGTGGGAGATTGTGTGAAGATCAAAATGCTTGAATTTTTTCTTTTTCTTTTTTCTTTTTTTATTCTTGCCAGAGACTGTGAAGGTTAAATACTTCAAATTTACAGATTGGCTGATCAAGAGAGGGGCTTTGCCATTTTGGGATGCTCTTTTGTTCCTTCTTCTCTTTTTGTTTTGTTTTGGGTTTAATTCGGCCTGGTTCTTTTAGGCCTTGGTTAAAAGTTGAGCAATATAATAACTTTAATTAATTCTCAAACAAAGAAAAGAGAAGGGTATAATTCTCAAACAAGATCAATTCATGCTAGTCTAAACATTGCTTAACCATATTACTAAACAGAACCCACCATATAACCTCGATTATATCAGACACAAAATTATTTACAAAACAGATTGCTGCATTTTGTTTTGTTTTTTTTTTTTTTTTGAGAAGACTGACAGATTGCTGCATTTTGTCAGAACCCAAAACTGCATTTTTCAACTATTCATTATTCATTAATAAACTAATACAGCACCTAAAATGATTAAAATTAACAAAACTATTCATCTACTCCAACTGCATCAAGCCAAGTAACAACCTGCTCGATACCGGGTCTCAATCTCGGGTCTGATTTTATGCACCTACATTCAATTTCAAGTACACACAGAAGTTCTTTCTCATACAACTTTCCCCAAATCAAAGAGATAGGAGTAGGTCCGATGGGCATCGGACCTACTTTTAGGTTCGATGAGCTCTAACACCGTACGATTATCATTGAGATTTGTGCCCACGGAAATTGAAAATACTTGCACAGATTTTAATGAGTTCGCACGAATCTTGATGCAGATCTGATGGTCATTTCACCCGTCGAAAAAGATAGGTCCGATGGGCATCGGAACTACTCTCAAGTCCAAATCAAAATATCAAAAACCACCTCTTCATTTTTCTCCTTTCTCATTTGACAAACCCAAGATACCAAATCCCTACTCCCTTTTGCCCGGTAAATATCAACGGGTCGATGACCCGTTAACAGCTCCAATAACACTAGGGCTGTAAATGAGCTGGCTCGAGCCGAGCTGGGCAAAAGCGCAGCTCGTTAATTCTGGACCGAGCTGTTAGCGAGTCAGCTCGTTATCAGCTCGCGAGCTAAAATCTCAGCTCAAACTCGTGACGAGCCAGCTCTCGAGGTGGCTCGCTGGGTTTGATTGGACCTTATTTTAAGAAGAAAATAAATTTTACAAGTATTTTTGGACCGAGCTGGATTGAGTTGAATCGAGCTAGACCGAGCTTGACAGTATAAAATACACACAAATTCATACAAATTCACAAATTGATGCCTAGCCGAGCTAGCTCGCGAGCCGAGCTGGACAAAAGCTCAGCTCGTTAATTTTGCCCCGAGCTGTTAGCGATCCAGCTCATTAACAGCTCGGTCCACTATCGAACGAGCTGTTACCGATCGAGCCAGATGTAAGTCGCGAGCGAGCCACGAGCTTTTTGGACAGCCCTAAATAACACAACCCCAAAACTAAACACGTCTCCTTTTAGGGTTGCCATTAATGCTTGGCTATACTCAGGTGGTATATACCCCAAAGTACCAACCAAATCGGTTGTCACATGAGTTGCATATGGATTCATAAACCTAGACAACCCGAAATCCGCTAAATGTGCCTCGAATTTTTTCGTCTAATAAAATGTTGCTAGATTTAACATCACGGTGCACTATATTCGGATCACAAGATTTATGCAAATAGGATAACCCTCTAGCTGAACCCTGTGCAATTTTGAGTCTAAGTGGCCATTTGAGGTGGGACCCACCGTCAGGTTTCTCATGCAACCAATAGTCAAGGCTGACATTCTCCATGTAAGAATTGATTAGCTCCCGATCGGATCCATATATGCAGTACCATTTGAGAGAAACTAAATTCGTGTGCTGAGCTCTAAAAAATAAAATAAAATAAAATAATAGCAAACTGCCCCTATAGGTTATTTTTAAAAAAAATTTAAAATCGACAGTAGATTTGCTATTTTTTTTTAGGATAAATAAAAAAAAATCAGCATCTGTGGCAACACCAGTAAATATAATTGTCCATTTGCAATAATTTTGAACTACCTTCCTGCAATAATTGTCCTCTCCTATTGAGTGTTGACTCTCAAGTCTCCTTCACTCTTAAGTCTAGTACAGAGTACAGACAGGTCCTGTCAAGTAGTGTCCTTATATTAATTGACAAATATTACATATAGGTCTATCTATTATTCTTTTATTGCAAACAAATATTAATTATTAGATGATACATCAAATATGTTAAGTGTATCTAGATTCCGCACTATAATTCATTTTGGAGTAGAATCAGGGTGCTCCTAGGAGTATCAAGTCCCTTTGTACTCTCAATTCTAAAATTTATTGGATTAACTTCGAACGACGAATTCAAACTGTTGAAATCATTCTGTCTTATGAGTGATGCGTCTACATGTGAAAATTTTAAAATTTCAAATTAATTTAGTATAAAGTCAAGCAGTCAAAATTAGAAGGTTTTTAAATTAATTTTAATGCATTACTTTTGACCACTTGACTTTATACTAAATTAATTCTAAACTTTAAAATTTTCACATGTAGACACATTACTCGTAAGGTAGAAGAATTTCAAAGGTTTGGATTCGTCATTCGAAGTTAATTCTATAGATTTTAAAGTTAAGAGTACAAAGAGCTTAGTACTGCTAAGAGCACCCTAGTTCTACTCTTCATTCTGAGAGCAAAGTCTCATATTAGATATGCTTCAAGGTTATCATTGATATCTTATTATGATGTATTAGTTTTGAAACGCTACAATGCAATTTTCAAATTTTCAAATTTTGCATAAGTTATCATATTGTTGTATTTATATATGGTGCTATAAACCTCACTAGATATATCAAATTGGATTTAAATTATTTTTTGAGATCAACAGTGACTATACTTTGAGATCAATATTTATGGTGTCCATAAACCTCACTATGACTATATTTAGAGGTCATGTGTACATATAGTTTGTTTGTAATTATTACATTTTTACACCAGAATTATACAATAATTTTGGAAAAGAAATAACTTCATTTTCTTATTATAAAAATTCTTCTAGATGTGGGATTTCTGATATTAGCAAGTAAAATTTATATATATATATATATATATATATATATATATATATATATATATATATATATATATATATATATGAGGAGGGTTCAAATGCACCATAGTTTTGTGCTCCAATAATGCTCCACATCTTTATCTCCGTTTTCAAAACCCGAACAGTCAATCCGAACCGCTCAAATTAATTATTACAATAAAATATGCTTGGATACCAAATTTTACATTTTTTAGAATTTGTTTACTATTTTTTTGGTAAGTACAAAATCTCAGTTTTCAGGAGATCCTGGACCATTCAAAAAAGCAATATTGTACCTACAAAAAAAAATAGTAAACAAATTCTAAAAAATGTAAAATTTGGTCTCCAAGCATATTTTATTATAATAATTAATTTGAGCGGTTCGGATCGACTGTTCGGGTTTTGAAAACGGAGATAAAGATGTGGAGCATTATTGGAGCACAAAACTATGGTGCATTTGAACCCTCCTCTATACAAAAGGCAGTAGAAAGTAAGCAAAAATATAGAATGAAAGAAATTTAGTTCCAGAACCACATTCTCAAAAAAATAGCTAAGAAAAAAATTACAAATTAAATTTAGGAAGACCAACTTTCTCCAAATTCTTTGTCCATTTAATGGCTCACTGTTAAGAATTTTTTCACAAAATATTTTTCAATAATACAAGGGCTCCGTTGAAAAGAACCTCTTGTCTTGTCAGTTTTCTTATTCACATGAAGGTTATGCACAATAATGAGAAGAGAGCTGATGAACGTCCTGTGGCTCTCCAACCTATATTACAGCTCCAACATTAGCGTAGTTGGGGGTGGACCCATTCTGCACTTATGGAGAAGGGCAAAAGGCCAGCAACACCCCCCACCAAAATATTTTCCAAGATTTGTGTATTCCGAAATTTGAACATATTATGAAATTTGAGGACCATTTGAATACCTCATGTTGTTTATACCTTATCTTGTCTCATATTTATATTTTTGTTTTTAAAATTTAAATTGTCGACTTGAATCACTCAACACAATATCTAGATTAAATTATGCTTGTTGAAAAAAATTTATATTTTTTTAAAATTATTTATCATTTTTTAAGATAGATACAAAATCAGAAAAATTTACATAATGTCCTCATTTTTTAAAATAGAGAACAAAATATCTCATTTTCAAAATTCTTAACAAAATGTCTTTTGTGGACTCCATTGTTCCCCTATCTTTCCCTCCCTCCCACTCCTGATTTGGATTATCCACTTAATATAACAAATTATAAACAAAAATTTATAATAATAATATATATAACAAAATTTAAAATATACACAATTTATATATAATTAAAAAAAATTATAGTGGACGGCCCAATGTTTGGGCAGTTTGGTATTGAGAGTAGACCGCCCAACGTTTGGGTGGTCTGATGCTGAGAGTTGACCGCTCCGATCCATCATTGAGCGGTTATGGCGTTTTTAAAAATATTTTTCGTTCGAGGGCATATTTGTTATTTATTTTTTATTTTTGTGAGAGTATTAATAAAAAAATCGGGATGTGGACCTCTAAGGTTAGAAAATAATGATAAAGGTAGATGAAATTAACCCTAGCAATCAATAGTCATCAAAAGCGTGTCATTTATTCAATACTAAAAGAAGCTGACAGAAATAAACGTCTTTTAAGTATCCAACATTATCTTTTGAAAATTTGGTGCTTACTTTCATGAACAATTAATTGCGTAAAATTATAAGATAAAAGCTAGAATGTAATATTCTAATTAAAAGGTTTACTCAGCAAAACTCTAAAATTTATTGATTTTTTTAATTTATGTTTCATTTTCGAGTTTATAAATTTGTTTTATGCCACCTAAAACTTGATATTTGTCAAAATACCACTTAAAAAACAATATTTGTCAAAATGCCATTAAAACTCAATGCTTATTTTAATTTTGCCATTATCTCAATTTAAAAATTATAATCTTTCAAAATGTCCAAACTGCCCCTGTCAGATTTTTTTTTCTCAAATTTCAAATTTTTTCGAATTTCAAATTTTTTAAAATTTTAAAATTTCAAATTTTTTCGAATTTCAAATTTTTTGAATTTCAAATTTTTTTGGAAAATCAAATTTTGAAATCAAATTTTCGAAAATCAAATTTTGAAAATCAAAATTTGAAAATCAAATTTAATCAAATTTTTTTGGGGAGTCCGAGCCGGGGGCTGCCACGAAAAAATTTGAAAATTTTGAAATTTTGAAGTTTGGAAAAATTTGAAATTCGAAAAAAATTTGAAATTCGAAAAATTTGATTTTCCAAAAAAATTTGAAATTCGAAAAATTTGAAAATTTTGAAATTCGAAAAAATTTGAAATTTAAAAAAATTTGAAATTCGAAAAAATTTGAAATTTAAAAAAAATTGAAATTCGAAAAAAAAAATCTGACAGGGACAGTTTGGATATTTTGAAAGATTAGAATTTTTAAATTGAAATTTAAGAGGGATAATGGTAAAATTAAAATAATTTTTTGAGTGGCATTTTGACAAATATCAAGTTTTAAAGTGGCATAAAACAAATTGTCCCTTATTTAAAATCTTACTCATATTATAAATAGTAAAGTCCGTGCACAAAACATCCAAGTAATTAATACACCTTTTGGGAACAGGGCCACTAGCCCATCAATCAACTTTTAATTCCCACCCGCCCATTTAGGGCTGCTAACTAGCCGAGTTAGCTCGAGTTATGAACAACTCGAACTCAACTCAGAAGATAGTGAGTCGAGTTGACTCGAGTTGAGAATAGTGAGCTGAGCTGGCTCGCTAACTCGAACTCAACTCGTGAGTAACTCGAGTTGGCTCGTGACTCGTGAGTCAACTCGTTTAAAGTGTTGAAATATTGAACACTTGAACTGATGATTGTTGTTATGTAATAAAATGAGAAGTAAATATTGAATTAACAAACAATCCACAATGATTTAACAAGCTAACAAAATTTAACAAAAAATCCACAATACTTTAACAAAAAAAATTAAACGAAATGAGTCCATGAAATTATAATTAATCAAATAAAACGAGTTCACGAGTTGTAACGAACGAGTTGAGTCCAACTTGAACTCAACTCATTAGTTAAATGAGTTACTCAACTCAAGTCAGACTAACTCGAGTTTTAAATGAACGAGTTGTTAGCGAGTTCATTACCGAGTTGAGTTCGAGCGGCTCACGAGTCGCGAGCTTTTTGTACAGCCCTACGGCCATTTATTGGATGAGGTTGTAAATAAGGTACCAAACATTACATTCATATTTTTGTTTAGTAGATCCTTTGGGTGAAAATTAAAACAGATACGTATTGAATGAGTTAGAACAGAGAAATTGCATGTCAGCATGGATGCATGTATGTATAGAGAAAGAGAGGCTAAGGTACACTACTACAAAAACCCAATGCACACATTGTAAAGAAACTTCAAACGAGCGTATTTCATAGCTCAAGTGTTCGATTTCAGTATATGATCACTTTTTGGAAAGTTTGCGAGAAGAAGATATCAATTTTGAAAATGTAGCGCTCATCGAAATTTTAGAATTGCAAAATAAATAAATAAGTGCCTCAAAACTTGAGTTGAAGATTCTGATTAAGTTTTTCATTTCTAATTTTCAATTTTATTTGTCCTTTATCATACTTTTTTCTTAAGCATTGTTTATGTAAATGAATGAAGTCTCAGATCTAAGGTTGTTTGTTATATTTCAGTTAGAATGTTATTTATGTAACTAATAATATATGATATAATTGTAATTATTGTTTATATATTGGTAGATGTAGTGTTTTAGTGTTTTTGGTATGGTATGTGTTGTGTTTAAATATATAGTTTTTTTAAATTTAGTTTAATATTTTTGGTATTTACATCTAGGGTTTAATTTGAATTCTGAACTAGAGATCGATTTGAATTAAGATTTATTGTTTCATTTGATTTTTGATTTAAAAAGATATGAATTATACACAATTTTTATTAAAAACCCAGTACGATGTGTGTTTTTATACACGATTTTACTTTATAAACCATGTATAATATGTTTTGGCAAAAAAATAATGTCACTACTACAGAATGGCGCTTCCTACACTGTGGTTATACACGGATTTTCTCTATTTTATGTAAAACCGTGTATCAAATAGGATTTTTCCAATGATCAATGATATCTCTAAGAATCTCATACGGATATTTCATTGAAAAACAGTGTTTCAAAAAAGCTGTTTGAAGTTTACATTTCCTCCACGGATATTTAGTTAAATATCCGTGTAGGATTGTGAGCGAGCTACACGGATATTTATTTAAATATCCGTGTTAGGAGAGTTATTTGTACACGTATTTTTATTTAAATAGCTGTGTATATATGTCGATAGAGTTACACGGATTAATAGATAAATATCCGTGTAGGAAGGTCATCTAGGGTTTCAGCTGAAATAAAAAGCTTCTCTTCCAGCGCCGTTTTGATCACTCTCTCTACGAGGCACATATGAGTTTAGGAAAGATCACTCTCTCTACACGGATTTGCTGAGTTTAGGAAAGTTTTTCCTCCGTTGATTTTACTCGGAGATGGAGGATTCAAAGTCTTTCCTCCCTATTGGAGGTGGAGGAAATGACACTGAATCCTCCATCTCGGAGTAAAATCACGGAGGAAAAATTCATCTGAAATTCAAAGTTTCTCTTCCAGCGCCGTTTTGATCACTCTCTCTACGAGGCACATATGAGTTGAGGTCCTTCTGTATCAGCGTGCGCTTGCATTTGTGGGTACGTAGGAGAAAGATGGTTTATTTCGGAATTTTCCTAAACCCACAGGTGCAACCGCACACTGCTACACGAGGACCTGCAAATCAACCAAATCAACCAAGTGAGAGAGATTTGGGGAAGATGGTTTATTTCGGAATTTTGTAAAGAACAATATGGATTTGTATAAATTAATTAGTGTAATTATCAATTTTAATTGTTATATTATGTTTTGGGGAATCTGTTTTTGGGCAAAGAAAAAATTCTGATTTATATATAACTTGATGGAAACTAGCCAAAACCAAAAAAAATTACCAAAAAAAAATTCTTGTGGAGAGCATTAATTTTACATTTTGCATTTTATGTCATATTTTGACAAGTTCTTTTTAGGAATTATAAATATTTTGATAAGTTCTTTTTTTATGGAAAGCATTAAATTATACAAAATATAGATTATTAAAATCTATATTTTATTAAATATGAAGTAATATAAATATTTTATTATATTATTCATCATCCTACACGGATATTCAGTTAAATATCCGTGTAGGATAGCCGACGGATGTGAAATTTTATTAAATATGATATAATATAAATATTTTTATTATATTATTCATATTCCTACACGGATATGTAGTTAAATATCCGTGTAGGATTCCCTATTTTTATTTTTTTAAATATAATATACTTTCAATTTCATATTTTGATTATTTAAATATAAAAATGAACTTATGTAGATGTTTTCATTGCTGTGAAGCTCTTTAAATATTCATTCTTATAAATTAAGAAATGTATTCATTTAGATATAAACTTTGTAAATATTAATTTCTTTATAATTTAGTAAAAGAGGAGATCAACACGGATATGTACTTAAATATCCGTGTAGGATACCTATTGCACACGAATTTGTAATAAAAATCCGTTTAGGAATCCTTGTAGCAGTTCAAAACCAGATTATGTCTTCCAAAATTTTTAAGTCCCCAATTCACTTAGAGAAAGATAGGTTTAAGAGGAACCAATTCATTCTTGTACACTATTTTACAAATAAAAATATTCATCACTGTGTTAGAAATATTAAATATTAACAAATTTAAAATTGTACAACTAATACAAAAAATAAATACAAAAGAACAAAAATGTAAACAAGTAAACTTTCATATATTACTACTGGTAAATATTACAAAAGTTACCAAAATATTGATATAATAAAACTCAAAAAAATAGAAACTCCTACAATAATAAAAACAAAGAAACTCTAAACAACCGATTTTTTCTTTGTCCGACGAATGTAGGGCTTCGGTGGCGGATGGCCCCTGGGGCTGCGACGTGGGCGAGTCGGCCATGGTGGCCATGGTCGACTTCTGGGATAACCTGGTGGTGGTCGTTCGTAACCGGGTGGGATCCAAGGCATTGGCATGAAATCCTCTGGAAGTGGTGGTAGTGCCTCAACAGGTGGTGGTGGTGCCTCAATAGGTTGTTCTTCTGTGACACACGACATTTTTTCACTTAGAGAAAGATAGGTTTAAGAGGAATCGATTCCGAGGATATATAGGGTTTAAGGCGACTCTTCGTTTTTCTGTGTTTATTTTATGTATATTCAATTTTAAATTTGTTAATATTTAATATTTCTAATTCACAGTGATGAATACATGAAATAAATAGGGCGGGCGCGCATGCTTTGAAATAAATATCATCTTTTCTACATGGATAGTTACGTAAATATCCGTGTAGGAAAAGAGGAGAGTTACACGGATATGTACTTAAATATCCGTGTAGGATACCTATTGCACACGAATTTGTAATAAAAATCCGTTTAGGAATCCTTGTAGCAGTTGAAAACCAGATTATGTCTTCCAAAATTTTTAAGTCCCCAATTCACTTAGAGAAAGATAGGTTTAAGAGGAACCGATTCCGAGGATATATAGGGTTTAAGGCGACTCTTCGTTTTTCTGTGTTTATTTTATGTATATTCAATTTTAAATTTGTTAATATTTAATATTTCTAATTCACAATGATGAATACATGAAATAAATAGGGCGGGCGCGCATGCTTTGAAATAAATATCATCTTTTCTACACGGATAGTTACGTAAATATCCGTGTAGGAAAAGTGGAGAGCTACACGGATATGTACTTAAATATCCGTGTAGGATACCTATTGCACACGAATTTGTAATAAAAATCCGTTTAGGAATCATTGTAGCAGTTCAAAACCAGATTATGTCTTCCAAAATTTTTAAGTCCCCAATTCACTTCTTCCTCCTCTGATTTTGAAATTCTTCTATGTCCGAAAATTTATCAAAGTACCCTAACTTCTCTGAATATATATGTTGATATTTTATTATATTAAATATGATTTGAAAGTTAATATCTGTGTAGTTAAAAAATTTCAAATTATTTTTTTCAATTTCATATTTTGTTATTATTTTTATATTTAAAGATAACATTAGTTAGATTATTCAAAAATTAATATAAATATAAACAGAAATTTAAATATAAAACCATACATCACAGAAAAAGAAAACATTAAAATAACATTAGTAAGAAACTGGTTCGGTGTTACACCATACATCACAGAAATAAAAAAAATAAACTAGCTAGATATCACAGAAGAAAAAAAACTATCTCGATATAACTGAAATGAAAACACAAAATATAAAACCAACAAAATACAAATTAAACATAATTCCCACTAATTGCCGCGCCTTTTTTTCTTAGGGAAGTAGTTGATTCTCTTGCCTCCATCCTTGTTTACATTGTCCCAAATTCTCTTGCTTCTTCTCAAAGATAACCAAACATCCTCATCATCCATAGGACCTTCTGGACTGTAAGGCTCATCATCAGAGAACTGGTAGTGATCAGATTCATCGGGGGATGATGTTAATTCAATTACGGGGGGCGGGGCTAAATCACTCCACTCAACTATGTCTGGATGTGGATCAGAGAACTTGAAGGTTTCAGATGGACCAACGAGAGGAGGGTAACCACAGGGAATAGGAAACGGTGGAGGAATTATGGGAGCCCAGTTGGGATCATCTTGGGGGTCTTCGTACGTAGGATTTACTGCGGGGTTTTCAGATGATGGAGGATTTTCAGATGGAGTAGGATTTTCAGATGGAGGATTTTCAGATGGAGGATTTTGCACTGTGGGCAAATTCTGGTTAACACTAGGAGGACTCTCCATTTCGTTTTTTTTCTTTTCTGATTTGTACTGTGTAGTGCGATTTTTCACTAAAATCAGCGGTGATTAAATAGAATTAAGGGAGAAGAGAGCGTTTAATTTGGAGAAGAGAGCGTTTCAACTCCCGCGCGACGTTTGGACTACCCTAAACCCTAAACCCTTCAGATTCATAACGGATTTTGAGCAGAAATCCGTGTAGAAAAGTTAATCCTACACAGATAATAAGTTAAATATCTGTGTAGCTATTTATAATCCTACACGGATATATAATTAAATAACCGTGTATGAATGTTATAGAGCTACACGGATATTTAACTTATTATCCGTGTAGGAAGGGTAATTCTGACACGGTTTTTTATTTAAATAGCCGTGGATATATGTTGGGAGAGCAAAACGGATTTATCGCTAATTATCCGTGTAGAAAAGGTCATCTAGGGTTCAGCTGACTTAAAAACTTCTCTTCCAGTGCCGTTTTGATCACTCTCTCTCCTCTGGATTGGCTGGAATCTGATTTTTGCGCAGCAGGCATCTGTGATTGCTGATTTTAGTTGTGATTTGCTCCTCTTTTTCTTGTTAAGGTTAGTAATACTTCTCTTTTCTTTCAATAATTTTCTGTTAATTACTTTTTATTGCTTATTTAGGGTTTAGGGTTTGATTAATGCATGCATGGTTGTAAAATAATTAGTGTATTGTTGTCCAATAACCGACCTATTAACAAGCTTGTAGGTCCATGCCTGTTCAAAATTAATCCAATAGGGATTAATTTTGGATAGTCCCCGGTTTGGGACTGCTCTTTTGAATATTGTGTCTCATTTAGGATGTGAACACATGTTAGCAGGTTTAATTAGTATTTGAGAAAAATTCGACAGTATTTATCCTTATTGCTCCTACGAGTATGTGGTATGTACACATACTTGGGGAGTTAAGGGGAAATGCTGCCGAATTTTTCTCAAATACTAATTAAATCACGCTAACATGTGTTCACATATGAGGCACAATATTCAAGGAGTGGGTTAGGATTGTAAACCGGCCCTTTGTAAGCCAAGAATTCGGTAGGTTATACATATGTCGACCATCCATCACGCCTGATTAATTGAAATCATTTTTTTTAATTTAATTTACAGATGGATCGAAGTTGGATGTATAAAATGCGGCGTGACAGTGAAGAATATTTGGTCCGAGTTTAAGAGTTTCTACAATTTGCTGAGAGTTACAGAGTTTTGCAAAAGGAGGCCGACATTTTGTGTCCTTGTAGGGATTGTAAAAATTGTATAGGATTTGAGGACTTGGACGAAATTAGAACTCATTTAATTTGTCGGGGATTTCAGAAGAGATATACATGTTGGTTCATGCATGGTGAGAAAATTAGAGAAAGTAGTGGTACCGGTAAATTTTGTGATGAAATAAATGAGAATGCACAAATTTCTGATAATTTTGAATTTGATTGCAACAATGATTATGCGAATTTCGAAAATTTAAATAATGTTGAAGTCGAATCTGCGACGATGATGAGATGACAATGAATATTGATGAAAACGTAGAACCCGAGTTTACTGAAAACCTAGAGGACATGTTACGTGATGTGGAAGGTGAAATTGGTGGTGAAAATTATGATAAATTTCAGTATTTGTCTGATGAATCCAAAAAGCCGTTGTATCCCGGGTGTACCGCATTTACCAAACTGTCAGCTGTGTTGAAATTATTGAACTTAAAAGCAGACAGTGGTTGGAGCGATAAGAGTTTCACGTCCTTACTACAACTTTTACGAGAAATGCTCCCGAATAACAACGAGTTACCGTGTACAATATATCAGGCAAAGAAGTTGATCTGTCCAGTGGGATTGAAGATTCAAAGAATACATGCATGTCCGAATGACTGTGTATTGTACCGTAAAGAGTACGAGTCCATGCATGTATGTCCTAAATGCGGCGTTTCACGCTATAAGCGTAAGGGCATGGAAACTGACGATTGTAACGATGAAGAAAAAAAGGACCGGCCTCCAGCCAAGGTGCTGTGGTATCTACCGGTAATACCGAGGTTTAAACGGTTATTTGCAAATTCCAAAGATGCGAAATTATTGCGCTGGCATGAAGAAGAGCGGAAAAAGGACGGAAAACTAAGACACCCGGCTGATTCTCCTCAATGGAGAAATATTGATAGACAATTCAAAGAATTTGGTTCCGACCCGAGAAACCTTAGGATTGTGGTGAGCACAGATGGAATGAGTCCCTTTGGAAGTATGAGCAGTCAGCACAGTACTTGGCCAGTGCTTTTATCCATCTACAATCTTCCTCCTTGGTTGTGCATGAAACGCAAGTACATTATGATGTCATTACTGATCCAAGGACCGAGACAACCCGGAAATGACATATATGTATATCTCGCACCATTAATCGAGGACCTCCAAAAATTATGGAAGCCTGGTGTCTGGGTATGGGATGCGTATAGCAAAGAGGTCTTCAAATTGCAGGCCATGGTATTTTGCACAGTGAATGATTTTCCCGCATACGGGAATTTGTCGGGTTACAGTACGAAAGGAGCAAAAGCGTGCCCTATCTGTGAAGATGACACGCAGGTGCTGAGGTTGAAATATTGTAAGAAGAATGTTTTTATGGGGCATCGCAGGTTTCTCCCCGTTAATCACCCATACCGTAGGAGAAAGAAGACATTCAATGGGAAAAATGAGCTCGGAGTGGCACGTCGTCCATTGGATGGGAAGGGTGTCTTCAAGCGGGTTATGAACCTTGATGTTGTTTTCGGAAAATACGCCAAAGCACCACCCAAAAATATTTGGAAAAAGAAGTCCATATTTTGGGATCTACCGTACTGGGAATATTTAGATGTGCGACACTGCCTAGATGTCATGCATGTTGAAAAAAATGTATGCGACAGTTTAATCGGCACCTTATTGAACATTCCTCGCCTGACTAAAGACGGTATTAACGCTCGAAAAGACATTGTGGAAATGGGAATACGACAAAAGCTTGCACCGCAGGATAAAGGGAAGCTCGCATACCTACCCCCCGCAATGTGCACCATGTCGAAGGAGGAGAAAAAAAGCTTTTGCCAATGCCTTCACAGTATTAAAGTCCCGTCAGGGTATTCTTCGAATATTAAGAAGCTGGTGTCCATGAAGGACATGAAATTGAAAGGTATGAAATCCCACGACTGTCATGTTCTAATGACACAGATGATTCCTGTCGCAATTCGGGGAATTTTACCAAAGGCCGTTCGGCAGACCATTACGAAGCTTTGTTTTTTCTTCAATGCAATTAATTCCAAGGTGATAGACCCGCTCAAATTGGACGCTTTGCAAGCGGAGGTCGTCGTTACTCTCTGCCATCTTGAGATGTATTTTCCTCCCTCTTTTTTCGATGTTATGGTTCACCTTGTTGTCCACCTCGTGAGGGAAATTAAGATTTGCGGTCCTGTATTCCTGCGGTATATGTATCCATTCGAGAGATACATGGGTATTTTGAAAAAATACGTAAGGAACCGTCATCGGCCCGAAGGTAGCATTGTAGAAGGGTATTCAACAGAAGAGGCGGTTGAGTTCTGCACTAACTACCTGACCGGTGTGTCTCCTATCGGTGTTCCAAAATCCCGGTACGAGGGAAGACTCCAAGGAGTAGGGACAATTGGGTCGAAAGCCGTATTTGCTGACACAGATGAACTACAAAAGGCACATTTTATTGTACTACAGCACATGGCAGACGTTGCTCCCTACGTGGATGAGCACATGACAATCCTTCGACAACTGAACTACACGAGAAGTCAGAAGTGGTTGAATAACGAGCATAATCATTCTTTTACAGGATGGCTTAAAGAAAGAGTGAAGGAACACCCTGAAAGGTCGCCCGTAGATGAAATTGTTAGGCTACTGGGCGAAGGACCCCAAGTTGTTGTTAGAACATTCAAAGGATATGAGATTAATGGATATACATTTTACACTAAATTACAAAGTGATAAGAGTGCGACGCAAAATAGTGGGGTGATGTTGGTGGCGGCCTCCGAAGAATTCAGTAGATCCGGGGATGCCCGGGCTGTAATAGCATCAAAGTCATATTACGGTGTTATTGAAGAAATTTGAGAGCTCATTTACAGTCCTCGCCTCAACATTCTCTTGTTTCGGTGTCAATGGGTCGAAGACCGGGGTGTCAAGGTTGATAACAACGGGTTCACACTCGTTGATTTCAACAAAGTCGGGTATGTCGATGATCCATTCATACTAGCCAAGCAAGCCACACAGGTATTTTATGTCACTGACCCGAGTGATGCTAGGTGGAGCATCGTCCTATCGGGAAAAAGAAGGATTCTAGGGGTTGAAAATGTCGTGGACGAAGAAGAGTACGACCAGTTCGACGAGATACCTCCATTATGCACCGACGTGCCAATCGAGGTACCAATAAGTGAAGAAGAAGCGAACTACATAAGATCTGATCACAACGAAGGACTATGGGCCGATGTACAAAAAGTGAAAAAAAAGAGAAAAAGAAAGAAAAAGAGTACTGTGTAATATTTTGTTTATGTAATATTTTTTAATTATGTAACAATGTTATTTTGCATTTTCCATTATGATTTTGTATTTTTAATTATGATTTTTATGTAATATTTTGTAATATTTTTAATTCACAGTGATGAATTTCTTTAGATATTTATTTTGTAATTCACAGAGATGAATTATCTGGCGGACATCTCCCGCTAAAAATTTGTTCTTCACCGACGGATATTTAAATAAAAAGCCGTGATGAAAGTGTCTAGAGCTATACGGATATATAAAATAATGTCTGTGTGCTAAGGGTATTCTACACAGATATTTAGTTAAAAATCCGTGTTGCTCTTACTATTCCTACAAGGATTTTTAAGTAAATATCCGTGTAGAATATCCTTTGCACACGGACATTTAATTAGATATCCGTGTGGAAAGTTCCCCACTTGCTATACTATAATTTTTTGTAAATAATTCTAAGTACCCGACTCTAGCTTCCCTCAAGTTGTCTGATTTTGAAAAACCTGGACTGATCCGCCGCTTCTCCTCCCTCTGCACCGCCTCTCCCTCTACGCCGCCTCTCTCGTCGGCCTCTCTTGGTAATAAAAACAATCTCTATTCTCTCTCTATTTCCTTCTTATTTGGGCATTTCGGGAATCATGTCACATTCGGGTGAGCATTTCGGGAACCCCGAAGTCGAAGAAGGGCAAGGTGTAGCCCAGTCGGGATCACAAAGAAGGACGAGAGGTCCGACGACGTGCAAAACCATGTCAGAAAAAAGGATATTTCAAATCTCCTTCAAGAAGAACGGGTGTCCGACGGGGGGAAACAAGGGGACTTACTCAAATTGGTGCAGCCATTTCGCGAAGAGGAAGGCCGATATCCGTGCAAAATCTTGGAAGGCCTTCAGCAAGGAGACAAAACAAGAATGGTGGGAGATGGTGAAGGTAATGTCACCATTTCAATATTTCTTTTGATTGCTGTACTGAAAAATTTAGGCTCGTCAAACTGAAATATGTTAATTAATTTTCAGTTGCTGTACTGAAAAAATTTTCAGTTGCTGTACTGAAAAAATTTTCAGTTGCTGTACTGAAAAAATTTTCAGTTGCTGTACTGAAAAAATTTAGGGTTGCTGTACTGAAATATGTTAATTAATTTTCAGTTGCTGTACTGAAGGTAATGTCACCCTTTCACTTGCTGTACTGAAATATTTCTTACTGAAAAATGACATTTGCTTTGTGTCAATCAGGCTCAATGGAACATCACAGATGATGTCGGACAAAAAAAAACTCTAAATATAATGAACGATGGGTGGAAGCAATACAAGAGCACACTCGTGACCGAATGGATGAACAAAGGGAAGAATCCGGTCGGACACTTTGACGGGTTGACCCAGGAGATCTGGGATGGCTTCGTAGCGATTAAGCAAACGCCCGAGTTCCAGGTAACTAAATTTATAAAATTGTAACTCTGTTTTTTGTCGATTGATCCTTTTTCTGCCTTACACTAATTGATTGGCTTTGATTAATGAAGGCTGCAAGTGAAAGGGGCAGGAGCACTGTTGCCAAGAACTTGTACCCGCACCATTTAGGGTCAGGCGGGTACGAGGGTAAGTCGGCCGAATTTAAGAAGATACTGGAGTTAAACAAAGATTTCGACTCACCGGTTGTAAAGATCACCAACCCTAGGGGGACGGGTTGGTTCATGGCAAGATCTGAGATAACAGCCGACGGGAGGATTCAACTGCCTGAAGAATTGCGGCCCTTGGCTCAGAAAATGGTACTTAATTCTTGTTATAACTTGCGTCATTCAAACAAAATTATAACTGCCTCCATTTAATTAGTCTTCTGTTTTATTCAATTTTTTTAACAGTTGGAGGTGGAGGAGGAGGTCAATTCGGGTGCCCGTACAGTCTCCAGGCAGCATGACACATTGTCTCAAACGCTGGAGAATCCGGAGCACTCGGGTCGGGTTAGGGGTATGGGGGTCCGTGTGGGCTTCAAGGATGCCTTCGGTGGATCAAAATCTCGAGGAAAGCGTGAAAAGAAGGATGTCAAGATGGAGCGGCTCCGCCAGCAAATGCAACAGGAGCATGACAAACAGATGGTGGAGATGAAATCAAGAATCTACGAACGCTTATCCTCTCAGTTTAGGCAGCAATACGAGCACCCACCTCCTATTTCGCCGGGATTTCGGCGCAGCAGTCAAGCTTCCGGGACCTGGGGAGACGCGTTAGATAATCTAAAGGTAATACTAGTTCATAATCACAATTAATTAATTGCTACTTTTTTATTTGTTGTTAGGTAACATTTCCTCTTAAAATGACTACATGATAATTGCAAAGCGCTACCAAATGCAAGCTGGTTATTTGGGTCGGTGCTGTGCCCATTACTATTGCTAAGGGCCTAGTACGTCCAACACCGACAGATGTGGACCATGATCGGCTCGGTCCCGATAATGCTTTCGTGGAGGTCGACTTAGTCATGAAGGAATGGTCGCACACACCTCTTCCTGTCCCGAACGATGCCATGCTCACTATTGATGATGCCTGGATGTCCACTATCCCATGGCCCAAGAATCAGATCATTTTTGATGAGGTAATATCTAAACAATCAATATCTTTTGTTACATTCAAATCCGCTCTTTTGAAATGCTGAAATTGATCCAAAATTTGATACAGGCTGATCAGGAGAGCCATTTGTCACCGGTACACACGGAGAGAGTGCTGGACGTCGTGTCTGATGCGATCGTCGCGACTGATGCGATCGTGTCGACTGTAGCGCCAGGATCATCACACCACTCTCTGGTCACCGCAAAAGAATACAGCCTTTTGCCCCGTGATTGTCGTCTTCTCCATGACAAATTGATCACGGCACCTGACCGCCTGCTGGAAATCCTGATCCCGATCCCTCAGGAGACGTTTCTGCACAAAGCATCTTCTGTGATGATATCTTCTAAGGACTTCATGGATATTTTTCATGCCTCGGGTAGTGATAAATGGCTCGATGTGTCTCACATCACCATTTTCGCCATGTAAGTACCAAAATCTATTTATATCAGATGTGCAGCACTGAAATATATGTTCTAATTTAATATGATGATTTTTTAGGAATCTGATCCGATCCATTGAATCTTGGCCGCTTGAAAAAAAAAAGAACTTCTCTTTTTTTCTGGATCCCGGCAAACTCAATGCCACGATGGTGGAATTATTTCCCAAGGAGACTGTCGAGTACCTGTGCAAAGCGATGCTCCATTGCGCCGCGAATGACAAGAAATTCATTCTCGTGCCATACCACCAGTGGTTAATTAATTCTAATCTTCAATTTTTAAATTATGTATTACTCATATTTTAATTTAAATAATTACAGAAATGAATTAAATGTGATTATAATTGTGTTTATATTTCTCATGCCACAGCAAACACTGGTGTTTGCTCATCATCATCCCGACTGCAAATCGGTGCTATGGCATGGATTCTTCAAAGCCCAAAGATATCACACTAACAACGGCCAAAAAGCTCGTCAAACTTATTAGACGGTAAGGAATAATTTTCCACTTGGTTGATTTTTTTTCAATTCTAATTAAATTGTGTATCAAAATTACTAATTACAATCACTTAATTTTGTAAGGGCTTTTAACAAATATGTTAAAGGCGGAGGACAACAAACCGAGGCAAAAGATGAGAAGAATAAGTTGATTTGTGGGTGGTTAGATGTGAGCCCTCTGTAATTATTTTAATTTCATGTCATGTCCAAACAATTATTGTCATTCTAACGTATATAGGCCGATCAATGTAAATTTTCAGTGCCCGCGACAGAAAGAGGGTTGGGAGTGCGGTTATTACACGATGTCTTACATGCTTCAATGGATCGAAACAATACAATTCAATTTTCCAAAAGAGGTATGTAATTCATATTAATTTTTCGTTTTATAATATCAATAATAAATCTTGCATCTGCATTTTCTCGTTACTAATCACCTATTTGTAATTGTAGTATTCATCGACAGAGGACGCTTACTCCCCCGAGGAAATCGATGATATTAGAGCTATGTGGGCAAGGTTTTTTTATAAAGAATTTTGTAATGAACAATATGGATTTGTATAAATTCATTGATTAGTGTATATATAGTTTAATTAATTAGTGCAATTTAGAAATTACATTCTGGTAATCTGGTTTTTAGAAAAAAGAGCTGCATATTTTAATGGCTAGCAAAAGTGGAGGCTAGCCAAAAACAAAAAAAATTAAAAAAAAAAATAACAAAATCCTACACGGATTTTTAATTCGAAATCCGTGTATTTCTCTTCAAGAAATTTTTAAATAAATGAACCTACATTCCTACACGGTTTTCTAATTAATAAACCGTGTATGACAGTTTCCTACACGGTTTTCTAATTACAAAATCCGTGTACAAATCCAACTAGAGCTACACGGTTTTTTAATAAAATATCAGTGTAGGAATATCAACATTCCTACACGGATTTCTAATTGAAAAACCGTGTAGGAATGTTGATTCCTTCACGGTTTTTAAATTAGAAATCCGTGTAGGAATGTTGATATTCCTACACGGATATGTTATTAAAAAACCGTGTAGCTCTAGTTGGATTTGTACACGGCTTTTAATAAATAATCCGTGTAGGTTGTTGATAATTTGTTTATTTTATCATCATTTTCTTGATGAGAGTTACACGGATTTTTAATTAGAAATCCGTGTAGGAATGTTGATATTCCTACACGGATATGTTATTCAAAAACCGTGTAGCTCTAGTTGGATTTGTACACGGCTTTTAATTAATAATCCGTTTAGGTTGTTGATAATTTGTTTATTTTATCATCATTTTCTTGACGAGAGTTACACGGATTTTTAATTAGAAATCCGTGTAGGAATGTTTATTATTTCACGGTTTTTAAATTAGAAATCCGTGTAGGTATGTTGATATTCCTACACGGATATGTTATTAAAAAACCGTGTAGCTCTAGTTGGATTTGTACACGGCTTTTAATTAATAATCCGTTTAGGTTGTTGGTAATTGCACACGGATAAATATCCGTTTGCAAAAGATGGGACATTCCTACACTCTAATATCCTACACTGCAGGAAATCCGTGTAGCTCTTTGTGATTATCCGTGTACAATCACCATATTCTGTAGTGTGAATTATACACAGTTTTTAATTTAAAAAAACTATATAGGATTAGAGTTTTTATACGCAGTTTTAGAACCGTGTACAATTTAGCGATCCTATTGTACACGACTCTCATAAACACTGTCGGAAAGCCGTGTATAATTCCATTTTTTTTATCATGGTTAGTAGTGTTTTCTGTGGTAGTTGTGAAAGTTGTATATGACCAAGGACTTGGTCCTACTAATTTGTTTTTGCAATTTTAAAGTTCAAATAATCGATATGAAGTGTTCAACTTATTCTCCATATTAAAATTTGTTTGGGGACCAAATTTTATATATTTTTTATAATTTTTTTACTATTTTTTAATATTTTTTTAAAATCATTATTTTTCAAAATAATAAAGAAATAAACAGTGATTTTAAAAATTATGTAAAAATAGTTTTTTTCTTCTAAAAAATGTCAAATGTAATCCCAAACATATTTTAATATGGACAACATGTTGAGCACAACCTTCAAAAAGATGTTATCAAAATATATATTAAAAAAATCTTAATAAAAGTCATTCTTAGCCTCAACAACAGAATTTAAAGATTCATCGTTGTCTTTTGAAAAAATTGGTAATTGGGTGCTTACTTTTACGAACAATATAATTAATTGAGTAAAATTATAAATAGTGAAGTCCGTGAACAAAAAAACAAAACATGCAAATAATGCACCACATGGTACCAACGCTACCCATCCATGAGTTAACTTTTAATTCCAACCAATGAATACCTGATTGCCTTCACATGGCTTGCTTGTGTCAAAAGCTGCTACAACGCTCTTTATCCAACTCATTTCCATCCCTCCAACTCTTCATAGTTCCACAACCAAATTCTCCAACAATCCCCATTCCATTTTCTCTTCCCTTCTCCAACCACTAGCTGTAGCTCTCGTTCAAAACAAAGAATGGAGATGATACTTGAGTATTATTATCTAAATGGTCGTGGGTTTTGTGGTGTTAATAAAAAGATCAAATGTGCTATAATTCATTCAGAGCATGCATGTTGTATTTGTTTATTGATATTTTTAATGAATGGAGACTTAATTTTTATTTTTTTTTAAGTCATACAGTCGCCAAGACTTAATGTGCTATGAACTCTTGCTGTAACCATGTACTTGCTAGCAACATATAATAAAGATTACACATATAAATCTCTTAAAATTCATTTACAACAGTAAGCTTTCAAGATTGTAAATGTTTTTCATTACTAGATATTTGTTTTGAAGTCATATATATTGATGAAAAGAAAGAAATAAAGAAAGAAAGAATCTGGTGATATTATTTTGCAGGGGCCCTTGAGATAGCTGTAATTATTTGAAGTCATATATATTGCGTTGCGTTTGTGTGTATATATGTGGTAAGTATTTAGGCTTGTAACATTAATAAAATATGGTGAAAATCTTTTAAAAGTAGATAAACTTATTACACTTCCGATATAGTTTTTTCATACCATAAACGCTACGCTATGAGATAAAAGTGCGCTATTTCAGCTACGGCTACTATAGCTGTAATAGCTTACCGCTTTTACTGCTACGCGCTATGCTACATAGGCTTTTTTACAATTTACATGGACTTTTGTACTTCAATTCATATTTATGATACTACATGACCTGTTATAATAAGCATGCTAAAATCAAACTATATGCCTTTGTTCCTATTTGTGATTTAGTCTCTAATTCTATATCAGAAATTATTCAAATGTTAATTCTTTCTTTTGTTTTCTTTTCGTCTAGTATTCACCTGTAAAATTATCGTTATTTGTTTCATTGAAAGTTGATTTTGATTATAACAATATATAAAATATTCAAATAGGTATGCTAACTTTATTTCACTATAAAATTAATTGTTCTTCATCTATTAAAATCTGTAATATTATGAAGTATGAACTATTAAATAATGTTACATTGTATATTCTTTTTTTTTCCATTTGATTTGCATGATTGAAAAAAATATAGACTTAGATAAGTTATCATTTAGTTATTATTCTAATTCTCCAATATTGATCATGTTGATAATTAGTAGAAATATAGACTATAAATTTTGAAAATTAGAAAAACGCTATATAGGAAAGCTTCCGCTATAGCTGCGCTATTCGCTATAGCTTTTTTTTTGCCTCCCCGCTATACCGCTATAATCGCTATTTAGAACCTTGCTTATTACACTTAGCGCAGGGGCATCTGTTTTGACAAAAAAAATAAAAAAAATTCGTTACTTATACTTTAGCGCAAGGTATTAAAAAAACAAAAAGAGCCATAGATCGTGGGAATTTGGACCATAGTTCTCGCACGGGTTCGAACCAACCATTTGTTTAAATTTTTTTAATTACCACTCAATTAAATCAATATTAAACAAACACCACTCATACGTACCCAACTAATTCACATAATATCACCCATGCAAATCCAGTCTGCGCATCAAACTCGGACTGGGAATGTGCACCAAAAATACGTAGACTAGGGAGGCGCACCAAGAATGTTGGAACTGGGTATGCGCACCAAATTTTTATCAGTATAAAGTTGCTCACGCACCAAATTTGTTGCTCAAATCTCATTCAGCAAAAAGGCAGAGCTAAAGAAATTAAAAGGAAGAACACCGAAAGAGAAGGCAGAGCTAAAGAAATTTGATCCAGTATAGAATATCACATCTTCTCCACTTTGGTAAAGAAATTAAAAGGAAAGAACAGCGAAAGCAAGCACTACCTATCTTTTGATTATTAAATCTATTTCCTCAGTGCTGCCAACTTTTTGGGGAAGAACATTTATGCGTTCATGTTTTCACATGATAATCTGCTGTATACATACATGCTGTCTTTGATTTTTCTTCCCTTTTTATGAGTTGTCATTCTTAGATTTAAGGAGAAGTAAATATTTTTTTAATCAATGAAAATTGTAAGATAGCATTGCCACCTTACCCTCAAAAAAACAAAAAAGTATTCATCGTTGTCTTTTGAAAAAAATGGTAATTGGATGCTTAATTTTACGAACAATTAATTAAGTAAAATTATAAATAATGAAGTCATTAATTCCTACCAATGAAAATTATAAAAAACAGTAATTGGGTGCTTACTTTTACGAACAATTAATTAAGTAAAATTATAAATAATGAAGTCATTAATTCTTACCAATGAAAATTATAAAAAACAGTAATTGGGTGCTTACTTTTGCGAATAATTAATTGAAGAAAAGGACAAAACCTCCAAATAATGCACCACATGGTACCAACGCCTTCACATGGCTTGCTTGTGCCAAAAGACCTCATTTCCATCCCTCCAACTCTTAATAGTTCCACAACCAGATTCTCCAACTTTCCCCATTCCATTTTCTCTTCCCTTTCTGACCAATAGCTGTAGCTCTCGATCGAAACAAAAATGGTGATGATACTTGATGCCTTCTTGTCAAAGTTCACCATTCTTCTCGCGGAAATGGTGCGGGAGGAGGTGGACATTCTGCTGGGCATCCCTGGCCAGATTGAGAAGCTCGAAAACACCGTTCGTGACATCCAATGTGTCCTTGCTGATGCAGAGAGGAGGCAGAGCAAGGGCAGCGCCATCGAGCAGTGGCTTATGCAGCTCAAGGATGTCATGTACGATGCCGATGAAGTCATTGACCTCTGTCAAATCAAGGCAAAGGAGCGGCAAGCTGCCTCCAGTTCCTGTTCCCCTTCGAATGCTCACTGTGGTTGCCATTTTCTGTCTTGCTTCCGCAACCCTGTATTCGCTCATGAGATTGGTATCAAAATCAAAGATATCAATTTGAGGCTAGAGAAGATTGCCAAGAGTAAGGCTAATCTGGGTTTAACCGAAGCACAAGGGACTTTCGATCAAGGTAGCCGAGTGGACTCAGTCATCAGTCGCAAGACCCATTCCGTGGTTGTGCCAGCTGATATTGTAGGAGAGAAGATTGAAAAAGATACTAAGATGCTAGTGAACTGGCTGACCGAAGAAGAGAGTGATTTGAATGAAAATCCCCGTGTTTATGCTATTGTGGGGATGGGCGGAATTGGGAAGACCACTCTCGCAAAAAGGATCTTCAATGATCCGAAAATTAAGGAGGGATTCCAGTTAAAAATCTGGGTTTGTGTCTCACAGGAGGTGAATGAAAAAGATGTGCTGAAGTGTATGAAAAAGATGTCTCACAAATAGAAATTTATGCTATTGTGCTGAAGTGTCGCACGGTGATTGCAAGGAAATATCGGAGCTGGTGCCTTTACTAGAGACCCTCATTCGGGGTAAAAATTTTCTATTTGTTCTTGATGATGTTTGGGAAAAGAGTCGGGCAGTTTTGAACAACTCGTTGCATGCTTCCATGAGTAGTGGAGCTCATGGGAGTATGGTACTTGTCACCACTAGAAATGAAAATGTTGCGAAAAGCATGAGGGCATCAAAATCGCATCGGGTGAAGAAGCTATCTCCTAAGGATGGATGGTCTCTCTTAATAAAACAGGTAATGGTAATGAATGGCCTGGCCTTATAATTAGCCTTGCTACTTTGGCTAGGTTATGATTTATTTATTGCTTTAAAAGCTTAGCATTGTCTTGACCATGATTCAGGATTGGGTTCTTAAACAAATATTTTGGTAGTGGTCTAATTAACAAATCAAATCTCATTTAATCCTATCTAAACACTGGTGATAGATTCCGTTATTCTTCATATAAGATATTTTTCATTTGATGAATTGTGGCAACGACGGGTAAAAGGAAAGTAAGCGTACATGAGCATTTCATTTATCAAAATACGGTACATGACATAAACGTGGATCTGTCTATACGTTCTGCTGCATATACTGCCGGGATTTTTATTTATATCTAAATATAAATTATCAAATATGTCCACAGAAATTAGATATTTATAAAAATATTCAAACAGGCCAAAAATTGGTCAGTTCTTAATTTTAATAGAAACCGGCCAATAATTAATCGGTTCTCATTTTAAATTTGATTTTTTGTTTTTAGAAAATTATGTAATTTATTTACTTTTTGTATTAAAATATTAGAAATATTCTTTTTGTTCCTTTGATATTAGATAAAATACTATATAATTTAATTTATTGGAAATACTACAACAAATAATTCGGATCAATATTTTTCAGACCGGATTTTTAACAGCTGTAAAAAAATTTAAAATATTTATTTGTGTGTTATTAGAAAAATAAAAATACTTTGAATATGAGTTATTGATCCCAGATTAAAAGCCGCTTCTAGATAAATCTAGAAAATAATTGAATTTTCCTTTTTTTTTAAATTCCTAAAATGTGTCATACACAATGGAATTTTTTCAAATTTGTTTTAATCTTTTTTTGTTTTTAGAAAATAATATAATTTTTTTTATTTTTTATTCAAATATTAGAAATATTCTTTTTCTTTATTTAAAATTAGATAGAATACTATATAATTTGCTTTATTAGAAAGACTACAAAAGATAATCCGAATCAATATTTTTCAGACCGAATTTTTCGCGGTTGTAAGAAAAATTATAATATTACTTTATGTATTATTGAAAAAAATAAAAATCCTTTAAATCTCAGTTATTGATCCCGATTCAAAAGTCACTTCTAGGTAAATATAGAAAATAATTAAATTTTTCTATTGTTGCAAAACAAAAAATTTACATGTGTGTCAGACACAATTGAAATTTTTAATTTTGTTTTAATTTTTTTGTTTTTAGAAAATATGATAATTTATTTATTTTTGTATTAAAATATTATAAATATTATTTTATTTCTTTTAAATTAGATAGAATACCATATAATTTGATTTATTATAAAGACTAGAACAAATAATCCGGATCAATATTTTTCGGATTAGATTTTTCGCCGCTATAAGAAAAATTAAAATATTTCTTTTGTGTTATTGGAAAAAAAATATTTTGAATCTGAGTTATTGTTCCCGAATCAAAAGTCACTTCTAGATAAATATAGAAAATAATTGAATTTTTCTATTTTTATAAATATCCAATTTCTGTGGGCATATTTAGTAATTTGTATTTAATTTTGGATATAAATAAAAATCACGGCATATACTCGTGTTTCATTGTGCATGGATAAATATTTCTTCTGTTTTTTGGGTTTTTCTTTTTCAATGTATACTCTGAAAAAGTAAAGAAATATATATTTAATTTCAATTATATCATCACCAGTAATGCTATTGAAATAAATATATTCCAAAGGTCTATGATACCTATGGTTGTTTGATTAATACATATTTTTTCGAACTTCGTTTTACATTGTGATCCCCCCTGTTCGTTTGGCAGCTCTACTAAAATAGTCCTCGAAGAATTTTCAAATTCATAATTTGTAAACATTAATTCAAAATTTTTTTTGTCCATTATGAGTGAAAATTAATTCAATTTATTATATCTCCAGGTTTAAAGAAAACTAAATGAATTTTTTGTATCTTAATAGTAATAAAATTTTAAATATTTGTAAGAAATTTGATTTATCTTCTCCTCGTTTGGGTAAATAGTTAGTTTGAAATTTTATTTTTAAATAAGTACCATATATAGTTATATGGTTGCAGGGTTACACCTCATTGGTGATCACAACATTGCATGTATTTTAAGAAAATATAAGAAATTATGCTATTCCTGCATTATAAAAGAGAATATATGAAATTGAAAAAAATTGCAGTCAGATGTAGTTATAGCTCTGTTCCAACTCTGTTTTAAACGGATTTACTCTATTTCAAATGTAGTAAAACTGAGTTCCAGTTTCAGTACTTAGTCAGATCTTCATTATTTTTTTTTTAAATGGGAGGCGATGGCCTACCTAAATAATTTATTTAAAAAAAAACTCTCATAAGTTTCTTAATAAGATGTATTAGTCTCTACTATCATAAGCTGTTTAATAAGGCTGTTTAATGACTCAGATCTTCATTTTTTTTTTTTTGTTTCACGTGTTAAATCCACTTTTAGTTGGTTGCACTGCTTTTGAAAATAAGCTATTCAAAATTAAGTTGGTTGCACTGATTTCTATCCTCATTTTGGTTTGAATGTCTTAAGTTTCTAAGACACTTGACATATATCTGACAGGTGTTTCAAAATGAGAATGAGAGTGAGATCGAAGAATTTAAGGATATTGGGTTGCAACTAGTTGAAAAATGTGATTGTTTACCTCTTGCAATAAAAAGCATAGGTGGTGTGCTTTACATGAAGGACAAAACAAGAGGCGACTGGCAAGCAGTATTGAAAAACAGTATTTGGTCTAAGGATGGGCTGCCAGAAGATGTCCATCGAGCGTTGTACTTGAGCTACGAGGACCTTTCATCACCTCTGAAGCAGTGCTTCATCTTTTGCTCCCTCTTTCCTGAAGATTTTATCTATAGGAAAACAAATATAATTTATATGTGGCTAGCAGAAGGGTTTTTGTCAAATAAGAGAGATTTTTGGAATTTGGCGACAGAGCACTATACGGAGTTAGTGCTACGAAATCTTTTGGAAGAGACTAACTCCCAATATTATGGTGATTTTTCTTTTAAAATGCATGACCTTTTGTGGTCTTTCGCCCGCCATTTAGGGGAAAATGAGAATTGTGTATTACGAGAGGTAAGTGATGCGAAAGCTGAGGGTTCACTGAAAATACGAAGGTTATCAATAGAAGGAAAAGAGGTGAATACTGTACTAATCAAAAAAGAAAAAGGATTGAGAACATTATTATTGCATGGTGGTAAACCTAAAATTGGACTTGATGATTTGTGTAAAGCCTTCTCAAACCTCCGCATTTTAGATCTCAAGCAGTCCAATTTCTCAATACTACCAGATTCGTTATGTGACCTTGTGCATCTGAGATATTTAGATGTCCAACATTCACAGGTAACAAAACTTCTGGATTCCATTGGAAACCTCAAATATCTAATATATTTAAATCTTTCTGGTTGCTATCTTCTTTCACATGTCCCTCAAAGTATCATCAATCTACAAGAACTGAAATTCCTCAATATTTCGAATTCAAGGATCGAGAAAATCCCTGCAGGCTTGAAAAAACTAGACAAGCTCGTTGAACTACACGGATTCAAGCCATATCAGAACAACTTGGAGGGCTTCAGTAGTCTTGATGAGTTAGAAAGTCTATCAAATCTAACTATTCTTATATTACAGTGTTTGGATGAAGTATCCGATGTGAACCTAGCAAAACAAGTAAAACTTTTGAGCAAGGATCAATTGCGATACCTAACCCTAGAGTATACTAATGTACAAACCAACGAGAAGAAGATGACAACCGAGAATGTTTTAAATGAGCTTTGTCCTCCACTTAATGTAGAAGAAGTTATCACTACTAGAATTCCAACTTTTTCCAAGGGTAGCATACCCTATTTCCAAGGGGAGGAAGGGCTCTTGGAAATAAAATCGGGTTTGCTGACACATTTACCTATTTCCAACGGCAGTCCCATGGAAATAGCAGCGCATGGAAATGCCCTACGTGTGCCCTTGGAAATGGTTCTTATCCGCCCTTGGAAATAGTTTTGCATACCGAATACTATATTTTATTGAGATCCCATGGAAATAGATAACCCCCAACCATTGGAAATAATATGGAAGAAGTGAGATATATTATTTCCATGAGACTACCGTTGGAAATGTTTTGGTAGGTATATTTATATTTTTTTATTGTGAGGCTCATGGAAATGGTGGAGCACATTGCCCTTGGAAATGTTTTGGTATGTCTGTTTATATTATTTTATAGGGAGGCTCATGGAAATGCTGGAACAAAATGCCCTTGGAAATGTTTAATTGATTCAATTATATTATATTATATTTAGACATAGTTTTTTCATGAGACTACCGTTGGAAAAGTTTAGTTCCTGGAAACAGAAGTGTTTCATTTTATTTGAGATGGCCCTTTGAATGTTTAACAAAGAAAATCACAGCAACAGCAAGCTGTTCCTTATTCATGAGATATTTAAAATGAAGCATAAAGTTGAAAACATAAAATTTTACGTCTTTGCCAATAACAAGTCATAGTTCTATTTAATTTAGATACAAAATTAAGGTGACAAATGCTAGCAATACATAATCTCTCCCTTTGAAAGCAAGCATACAAAATTAAGTTGACCCCTGTTACAAAAAAAAAAGAGGGAACAAGGTTAATTATAAAATTAAGACATTTGACCAAAATAAAGCAAGCCGGATTAGTAAAATGTATAGTAAATTGAAATGAAAAAACTAATGACTATGTATGTTGATTTACCAAATAACTAATACTCTTCATCGGGATCGTCGGATTGTAAGCCATCCTCTTCATCATATTGGTCCATGTCATCCTCTTGCTCTATGTCATCCTCATTCTCACCCTCCTCCATGTTGTTTTCATCCCTCGTCAAACTCGGTGGTTCATTTGATGTTGATGTTGATGGAAGGTTCATTGTATCGGTCACTAGCTCGAACTCTTCTTCTCGAATGAGCATACCATCCCAATCAATGTCTTCTCCAATTGTTGGTTCAATTGGATTATCCGGTCTTTCATCTTGATAAAATTCGATGTTTGTATCATCTCTCTCGGAACGAAATCTCGACTTTGAGCTTGTTTTCATTGCCACCCACCATTGGCGTCTTTCGGCCTTTTACGATGGATAAGGTAGGTAGCATACTTGTGTTGCTTGAGCTGCTAATACAAAAGGCTCGTAATTTGTAAGGTGAGAAGTATGCTTAACCTCAACTATACCATGTTTGCGGTCCACCTTGACACCGTTTATTATATCAAACCAATCACACCTAAAGAGAAGTACCGTATGGGCATCATATTGTAGCTCAATGATTTCTTGGAGAATTCCATAGTAATCAATTTGTGTGTTGTTTGCGTCCCACTCTTCTTTAATGCAAACCCCACTACTTTTAGATGACATGGTTTGCCCATACTTTTGTGTGTGAAATCGATACCCGTTGACTTCGCACCCCTCGTAGAAGTAAGGTTCTTTACTAGGCATGATTCCCACCATTCGTATGTAGTAATCGCCTTCATCACGAGAATTGATTACCTTTTTACGTAACCAAGTTGCGAAACCCTCTTGACGAATTCTTGGGAGATCTAACGGGCTTGTGGCTACTCGGTTGTTGAGCATGCATGTATCAAACTCTCTGCATATTATAATATGTGAACATCTATGAAAATGATAGTTTTTAGATTATAATTTTCAAATACAAAAGTAAAATTTATAAGATTATACTCCATGTACTTTTCACAGATCTCCGGACAATTGAGGATGACATAATCGTGTGCAGCACGAAAATCTGTTTCAGAGAGAGTCATTCGTCTTTTACTGCCAATGAGACGGTTCGGAGTATCAAAAATTGAAAGTTTTCCCGCCGAACGATTACTTGTTTGCACTCCTTAGCCAATGTTTTGTTTTTCGGCAAAGTAATCTTTGGCAAATGTACCAATTTCTTTGGCAATTGTGGCCTCTACAATCGAACCTTCAACACGTGCCTTGTTTGTGACTCTCATCCTTTGTTCTTTGTTATGCCTGTAAATGCAACAAATGGTGAATTGACTTGGGCATTCATAAACTATTATGATTTAGGAATATAAGTTATATATTGAGCTTAGTGATTGTTTATGTAAATTAAGAAGAAACTTCAAACGGCAACAAACCTTTCACATGGAAACATCCATCGGGATGCTACCGGCCCACCCATTCTAGCCTCATATGCTACATGCAACGCAAGATGCTCCATTGAATTGAAGAAACCCGGCGGGAATATCTTTTCCGCCTTGCACATTGTGACAACAAAATCAACTTCTAATGTCGCAAGACGGTTTGGATCAATTTCTTTTGCACAAATCTCTCTAAAGAACGCCGAAATCTCACATAAAACATCCCATACCGCATCGGGGACAAAGTCTCGAAAAGCGACGGGTAGGAGGCGCTCCATGAACACATGTAAATCATGACTTTTTAGTCCAGTGAAGGTGGAAGTCGTAAGGTTAACCAACCTTGACCAATTGGATGCGTAGCCATCTGGAAACCTTAGTACATCCTTGAGCCATGTTAAAACAATCATCTTATCTTCAGGAGAGAGTGCGAAAGGGGCCTTTGGCTTTTTCATTTTTCCTGAGTTGTCCACCGGGATTAGGTGCTGGGTGGGACGGTCACAATAAAGAGCCAAATCTTTCCTTGCCTTTTCATTATCCTTGGTTTTGCCACCTATGCTTAAAAGCGTGTATAGCACATTTTCTGTGAAATTCTTTTCCAAATGCATCATATCTAAATTGTGTTGCAACAAATTGTCTTTCCAATACGGTAAACTCCAGAACATACTCTTCTTTTGCCAATGGTGAGTAACACCATAACCTGGAATTTGTTTCAATTTTCCACCTTTACCCCATTTAATATCCGGGATCAAACTCACTATGTCGAGCAGCTGCTCTCCGGTCAATCTCGGTGGTGGCGGATCATTCTCGACTCTACCTTTTATGAAATTCTTCATATCTCGACGGAATGGGTGATTTGGAGGTAACATGCACCTTGTAGCATCGAACCAAGTTGCTTTTCCACCATATTTAAGTTGAAAGGCCTTTGTCTTCTCCATGCAATAAAAGCACCCTAACCGGCCATGTGTACCCCAACCGCATAGCATCTCATAGGCTGGATAATCACTAACTGTCCAAAGTAGCTGTGCGTGCATCTCAAAATTCTCTTTTTTATATCCATCCCATGTTATTGCTCCATCTAACCGCAAACGCTTTAATTCATCAATTAAAGGTTCAAGACATATATCAATGTCCCGACCCGGATGCTTCGGTCCCGGGATGACTAGAGCGAGGAACATGCTCTCTTCTTTCATTATTATGTTAGGCGGTAGGTTATACGGGAAAACAAATACCGGCCAACACGGATATGGAGCTGCACTCGAGTTGAACGGCATGAACCCATCCGTTGTGATCCCCAACCAAACATTTCTAATCTCATCTGCGAAGGTGGGATATTTTTTAGCAAAATGCTTCCAAGCCTCGGCATCTGCCGGGTGCACCATCATAGGGGCTTTATGACGCACACCTTCCTTGTGCCATCGCATATTCTTCGCAGATGATGCAGTCATGTACAACCTTTGCAATCAGGGCGTGATAGGTAGATAACGGACTTGCTTTTTTGGGATGGGTTTAGCCTTCTTATTAGGTCCGGGTGGGTTATATCTCGACTCGCCACATACATCACACCGCTTCTTATGCTTGTTCACCTCGCTATAATACAGCATGCAAAAGTTGGGACATACGTCAATTTTTCGAGCCTCCATGCCCAATCCATCAACCAATCGCCTCGCTTGGTACCAATTTTGGGGCATTTCTTCACCCGGCGGAAGCGCGCCTTTCATGAGTTGCAACATATCATTGAAACATTTTTGGCTCAATTGGTGTTTCGACTTTATGGCTATGGCATGTGTCACAGCCGACAATACGGTGTGTGCTTCGCATTTCATTTCACCCATCGAGTTAAATTTCCATAGTGGTTGTTTCGATGCTTCCATCATGTCGAAGAATTTCTTAGCCGCTCCCGCCGGTGCCTCCTCATTCCAATTGAAATCGTGACCAGCAGCATCTCTCACCATGTCACCCATTCGATCGGTGGTTGGTGAACTCATAGGTTCGTTGTTAGATGAATTCGGATGTGGCTCCCCATGTTTGTACCATACATCATATAGGTTGCAAAAACCATGTTGATAAAGATGAAGTTCGACGGTTTCCAAATCTTTGTTGAATAGGTTATCACATGTTGCACACGGACACGGGATACATTGATTTCCGTTAGCATTGATATTCACCACCGAAGGCTTAGAGATAGCCGAAGTGATGAAATTTTTAACACCCGCCATAAATTCGGGTTCAAGGTTTCCTCCCGTATTGGACCGACTATTGTACATCCATCCCCTATCAGTGGCCATCGGATGAGCAATCTATACAAATGAAAGTTTAGTTATTTATAAAATAGATCAAATCAAGAGAGGGGCATTTCAGTGTTCTAACAATTTTGCAAGACAGTGTCACAATTTCACAAGTTAGGGTGACCTACATTGGAGCCAGATTTCATATCCGAATAGAGTTTATTCAAAATTTTGCAATTTTGCAAGACAGTTAGGGTGTCACAATTTTGCAAGACAGTTTCAATTCAAGAGTATATTCAAAATAGAGAGGTTGTTAAACTAGGGTGACCTACATTGGAGTCAGATTTCAGATCCGAATTATCAAAAGTTAGGGTGAAGTTAGGGTGAATGTTACCTAGGTAACTGTAGTAACCAGAGAGAGGGAGACCAACAAAAATCTGTTGTAGTACGTAGTGGATATCTACAGATCCTCTGCTGAGGGCGGCGACATATTTTGCACAGAAAGAGACGATAGGAAGGGGACGATAGGAAGGGGCAATACACGAAATTACTTGTTAGATGCTCTTTAGCGGGAGTATTGTAAGAGATGTCAGTATTTCTGGCGGTATTCCTACAGAAATAGTGGCGTATATTAATAGGGTACAATGTCATTTTTTGTTGCATACCCAGCGTACGCATAAATTTTTTAAGTTATTACATACCTCAATACCCAAAGTCCAAAGACCAAAGGCAGAAAATTAAACAATAGAAAACACATCCTAAATTAATAGAAAAGACATCCTAAATTAAGTTATTCCATAGTCCAAAGATGCATCATTTAATAGAAAACACATCCTAAATTAAACGATTAGTTCACTATTATACATTAATGAAAACACATCCTAAATTAAACATCAGTTCACAATTAAAAAACTCCACCTTACAATTAAAAAACATCAGTTCCAATTAATGAAAACACATCGTAAATTAAAAAACATCAGTTCACAATTAAACACATCCTTAATTAACAGTGTGCTCTCCCCCTCCAGAATTCCCCTTAGATGGTTGCTGGTCATCCACCCTTCCGCTGCTTTGGCCCGCAGCACTGTTGCCTGGTGTTGTCGAACCCTGCCAATCAAAGACCAATGGTTAAAAAATACTCATGTAAGCCAATCAAGACCAAAGGCAGAAAAATGTGCTTACATAATGAGGAGGAGGAGGTGGCGGTACTGCGCCTGTTACATCGAAGAGTGTAGCAAAACATTGAGAGTGGTACTCATGGCGTCTGTTAAAAAGCTCCTCAATCTCAATTTTGTGCCGCTTCTCTTGAGCAGCTATCTCAGAAGCAAACTTAGCGCGTTCAGCTGCTAGAATATCTACCACCTCATTCTTTGAATATTTTCTGTTTGCATCACTAGCAGATGTGGCGGTGCTCTTCGTCGGATTCGAGGGTTCAGCCTCGACCGTCTCCAAGATGCGGGTGGATTTGCTAGTCCTCGATCTCTTGCCAAAACCGTATAACCTTCCTCGGTTTTCTCCCTCGACAGCCTCCTCCCATATTTCCTCATCCTCCTTTGTACCATTGTACTGCTGCTTAAGGTCATCATAGCGTTTCTGTAGTTGTAAGAAATTAAAAGAAATCAAATTAAATTAGCATCATAAGAAATAAAGGCACTAGTTTTATAAGAAAGGGTCACTGTAAATTAGTAGTCACTGGAAAGGCACTAGAGGTAAATAAAGGCACTGACCGCTACATTTTCAGCCCTCTCGGTCACATATTTCTTCCCTTCCTTTGTATTTTTCATGTGAGTTCGATCGAAAACATCCTTCAATCCCACTGGCGCACCTCTCTCCTGAGTCTGCAAATTATACAATTATGTAGAAGGTGTTAATAAAATCTTTTTTTATACTAATTAATGGCACTGCACAAATACGTACCATGGCTAACTTGTGTCGATACGTACTCCTAGAACCAGTCACATGGTGGGCCGGTGTCTTCCCTCTATTGCTGCGGTTGGTGACTGACTGCTGGTCCCATTTGGCAGTGGACCAGATTTGACACAACCCTTGCCAGGCTTCAACATTTTTTCACCATTTAGGAGGTTTCACGCTCCATTCCGCCAAATCTGCCCCGTACTTCTTCTTGTAGAGGGCCCGTATTTCCGTCAACTCCCGGCTATGTGCATCTGCTGCTATGTTCTCAAAAACATCGAGACAGCGCCCGATGTCTTCGCCGGCCCCCCAGGAATACCTCTGCAGGAATTGTTGCAGAATAACCAATCTTGTCTTACATGGGAAAAAATTGTAGGACCTATAAGGTCCCGGCATGTTCTCCATAGTCAGGAGCCGGATTGTGGTTATGATTTTGGTGTCGTTCTCGGCAGTTGTGAACTCTCCGTCACCCACGATGAGAAGTTTTGGTCTGTTTTCTGGAGGCACAGGATCACGAGGCTTGCCCAGCCCCCGCACACCTCTCACATCAGATTTACCCTTGTTCCTCTTTCTCTTTTTCTTTCCAGCTGTCCCTCCAGCTGCCGACTTTTCCAGCTCTTGGCCGCATGCTGAAAGAGCTTCGGGACAAAAGCGAAGGGGCCGGCGGTTGCGACACCTCCTCCCACCGTCATCATCCAACAACGATTCCTGCACGCTCGACTGACCAGACTCACCTCCATCTTCAAAGCCCTCGGTTGTCTGACTCTGGGATGCTGTATGCGGAACACTGTCCCACGAGTCCCACGCTGTCGGAATAGGACCCGATTCTGATGCCTCTGCCCGAGTTGGTGACGCCACAGGACCCGATGACTCTGCTGATGTCATTGGAGGGTGCTGATCTGATAGATCAGCACGAGTGGGTGACACCACATGACCCGATGTATCTGCCCGAGTCAGTGAAGGGTGCTGATCTGAGGGTCCCGTGCTGGTCTGATAGTTTGATGATGTCGGTCTCCCGTGCTGGTCAGATGGTTCAGCACTTTCTGCAATAGTGGCCGGTGACTTGGCCGAAACCAAACGGGTCTGAGGCGGCGGCATGGACTGGGCACCGGCTCCCTCTGGAGAAGGCAGATCATCTGTCAGGGACTCTTCTGCACCCGTATTGAGCCTCGCAGATCTCCTAGGAGTTGGCATCGGGACCAACTTGGCTTTCCTTTTCTTCTTAAGGGGGGAGTCCACTGGCTGTGACACAATTGTAGCATCAGACGCATCTGTCTGTGTCATGTCATCCTTACTTGCCATGATCTCTGTACAATAGCACCATTTCATTAGAGAAAATAAATAAAACAAAAATCTGGAGGATAGGAAGGTAGTTTGTTAATTGTAATCCTTTGCGGCACCATTTCATTAGAGAAAATAAAAAAAACCAACAAATTTAAATTCAGATCAGAGAACTTAAGAGGAGAAGTAAAAGATGTAATTTTAAACTTAAACTTAAAATGGCACTGCTGGTCACCAAACTCCTGTACATTCAATTTTTGTTAATTAATTAGCAATTCAATTTTTTTATTGAGAAAACATACAATCCCAATTCATAAAATAAAATCAAACCTGATATTAATCCTAAAACTACCCCAATTAACTTAAAAAACTACAATACCTGAATTTTCTACCTCCGTACAGTACCAGTTCTGGAAAATTACAAGCACATCTCTAAACTTCTAAATAATCATAAAATAGTACAAATAATAACAATACCTGAATAGTTAACAGTATTATAATAATTGTCAATCAAAATACATGAACTAGGAAATGTATTTTCTAGTACTAGGAATGCCCATAGTCCCTGTCAGTTAAATCAAAGGTTACACAGAACACATGGCTGCTTAATTAGTGAAGGAACTCATACCAGGAAATGTACGCGGAACACCGTCCACTGGCTGAATAGGTGGGTCACCAGCAGCGGCAGCTGCCGCGTTCGGTGTGGCTGTCTGTTCTGCAGCATCTATGATCAGATGTCGCATCGGCAGCTGTCGAATTCGGCGCGGCTGCTGATCAGATGGTCCTGCACAAGTGGGTGACACCAGATGACCCGATGCGTCTACCCGAGTCGGTGTCACAATAGCACCCGAGTCCTCTGCTGATGTCATTGGAGGGTGCCGATCTGATGGATCAGCACGAGTCAGTGAAGGGTGCTGATCTGAGGGTCCCGTGCTGGTCTGATGGTCTGATGATGTCGGCCTCCCGTGCTGGTTAGATGGTTCAGCACCTTCTGCAAGAGTGGCCGGTGACTTGGCCGAAACCGAACGAGTCTGAGGCGGTGGCATGGACTGGGCACCGGCTCCCTCTGGAGAAGGCAGAGCATCTCCAATGGGTTTACTGGTATTGGTTTTCTTCTCTTTCCCTTTACATTCATCAGAAGGCAACTTCGGCTTTGTCAGTATTTCTGGGGCTGTCTTGCCTGGAACTGGTGTATGGGACTGAGGAGCATGTGCATCTGTCAGGGACCCTTCTGCACCCGTATTGAGTCTCGCAGATCTCCTAGGGGTTGGCATTGGGACCAACTTGGCTTTCCTTTTCTTCTTAGGGGGGGGGGTCCACTGGCTGTGACACAATTGTAGCATCGGACTCATCTGTCTGTGTCATGTCATGCTTACTTGCCATGATCTCTGTACAATAGCACCATTTCATTAGAGAAAATAAATAAAACAAATATCAAGGATATGAAGGTAGTTTGTTAATTGTAATCCTTTGTATAACCATTTCAGAATAGTTAACAGTATTATAATAAGAATGCCCTTAGTCCCTGTCAGTTCAATCAAAGGTTACACAGAACACCTAGCTGCTTAATTAGTGAAGGAATAGTACAAAAGTCCTCTAATTTCGCTACTTATTAACAATGTGCTCTCCCCCTCGATATGGTATAAATGCACAATTGGATCCCATGATGCATGGCTATGCATATTGTCAGAATGAGGATAAATGCTTGATCGTCTTTGACATAATTAAGGTATATGTTTCTGTCTTCAATTTACAATGCTATAGATGATCAATACAAGTATATCTTTCTCTATCTATTTAGTTGTATCATACTTAGTATCTCTAGTGCTTAACCAAAATTGTACCCTTTTCATAATATCACTATTTCAATCAACAAATCCAAATGTTTCCAAAAAAAAGCTCAAAAAGATCTTTGCTGGTAAATAAGCCAGTGTAAGCTGATCTGAAACCCAAACTGAAAATCTAATATCACAGCTAGATAAAGCATTAAAAAACACACAAGTTAGAGTTTGATTTTCCATTTTTAGCATTTTTCTACCATTTATTAGCTATTTTTGAATCTCACACCTGAAAACTGTAAAATACTGTTTTTTTCTGCACATTTTCCAGAAATGTCCCTGTATTGTAGATATTGTTTGATACAGAAAAAAAAAAACCAAAAATTATGAAAATTTACAGGTAAGTAGGTTAGTCTTCCCTCTTTAAATTCATATAAAGTACAAAAAATTATGTGTATTAGTTTGCCCAGAAATGGAATTTAAAGTTGGTAGAAAATTAGTAACAAGATAAACGAAATTAGTTTGCCCAAAAAATTTTGTGTATTACATTTGCAGGTAAATAGGTTCTTTACATGGTATTACATTTCTGGTTACAAGATAAACGAAATTAGTAACTTACTAATTTAATTACTCATCTAAATAAACAATGAGAAATTTAGATATATACCCATCATAACTTCATCAATTAGATATTTACCCATCAAAATCTTAAAATTAGTTATTTCCCCATTCAAACTCACTTATTTTATTAATATCCCCATTTCTTGAGTTAACTCATTTAAAATGCTGATTAACATTGATAACAAAATAAAATGACATTTTTGTCCTTACCTTCAAACCTATGTCGTCCCCTTCTCTTTCCTTTTCAGGTTATCTACCATTGCAATTATTTTGGGGCATCTTCACCTTTCTTTTTCCTTTTCCCCTGCACCTCCGTTCTCTGATTCTACACACTCTCTCTCTCTCATTCATATATTTTTGTGACATAGGGTGTATTTACGAAAACATATGAATTTTAATGATGATAACATTCATGGTTCCAAAAATCGGCCGATTCCGATTTGAATCGGCCGATTTGAATCGGAATCGGACCCGTCCGAGTTGATTTTTATCCGATTTACTTGGTTGTGCGATTTTCTGAGAGAAATCGGATGAACAGTGACGGAATCGGCCGATTTTCCGATTTTTTTCACCGATTCAAGCCGATTCAAGCCAATTCAAGCCGAGTCAACCCGAGTCCGGCAATTTTTTCAATTTTTCTCAAGAAAAAAGACAAAAGCAATCGGAATCAGAGAAAGAAAGAGAAAAATCAGAGAAAAAAAGAGAGATGACCTAACTCGGATGAAGCCGAGCGGCGTCGTCGTCTCCAGGAAGTGGGGCGTCGTCTCCAGGAAGCCGCGCACAAAGGAACAACAAAAGAGAGTAACGAAAGAGAAGAGGGGCGTCGTCGTCATCGCGTCGTCGTCGTCTCCAGGAAGTGGACGGGAGAGTGAATCGGCCGGAAGAGGGGAAGGCGCTTCTCCAGATTGGTTAACGGGTTAGGTTTAGTTGTGGACGGGAAGGGACGAAATGGAGAGTGAAGGGGAAAAATAAAAGGAGCGAAATGGAGAGGGAAGGGACCAAATGGAGAGGGAGGGGACAGGCTTCTTTCTTTAATTTTCATTCTGGATCCGATACGTAGACATGGTACATCTGTTCTAATCTGATACGTAGACATGGTATATAACTCACATTTTTACTCAATATAATTTAAATTTATATTAAATATAATAAAAACTCAAACTAAATATCCCTCTTAGTGATAAAATCAAATTCTCTGTCAACATGGTACATCTGTTCATCTATTCCATACTTGTTCTAATCTGAACGATTATAGTTAAAATATAAATTTTGTTTTTTTAAATATAAACTATGTTATCCAGCCAGCTCGGCATAGCTTCTGGCAATAAAGAGTGTGTTTAATTTTTATTTCTTTGTATTACATTATATAATTAGTGAATTATTTGAGTGTAATGTTTTGTATTAACATAGTTTTATTACAAATAATTTTTATACCAATTATTTCCTATGTTTTTAGGCTTTTGGCTACAAAACAGGCTTTCTGCCAAAAAAATCCGATTTTCCGAGTCAAATCGGCCGATTTCGACCGATTCATCCGATTCCGATTCGATGGTCAAGAACCCGATTCTGATTCCGATTCCGATTTTCAGAACCATGATAACATTGTTTATAGCAGCGTTGTACTTGTGATTTCAGTGGCTCTTTTTGTATAGTTCATATCATATCATTTGTGCCATTGAAATCTGTATTATGATGCTTGATACTGATGCTTTATTAGCTGCAACTCCACTCAAATGATAAATTAAATTGAATATTTGACTAAGTAAAGCCGTAAAATTGATGAGTAAAGGCACGAGACTCACTGGTCTGTAGCTAGATTTTATTAGAACATTACAAACCAACGAAACATTCGTTGAAATTGAGAGAGACAGTTTATTAAAAAAATGAAATTGAAGAGTGTATGTCACATTAGCAATGAGTAACCCATAACTCATAGCTGTGTCACTTTAGCTTTAGACTATTGTTCTTGAAGAGATGAGAGATCAGCAAAGGGAAGGAGGCAAAGGACAAAAGAGTAATTTAGTTTTTATTAGTATTATTAAGTACGTTCAATTGATTAAATAGAAACATATGGGGATATTAATAAAGAACCAGAATATTTGCTACGATGAAACGGAAACAAAATCAAATAAAGAAAAAAACTAAATAAAAAATAACAGACCTCTGGATTTCATCCCTCGATCGTGGTCGGTTGCCTCTTGCCCCGCGTTTGATCCGCCGCCGTGTTCTTGAGACTCTAGGGTTTGATCGTGAAGTCTCGAGAGGAACGACGATAGGGAGGAGACGGTGGGCGTTGTTGGTTCTGGTTCAGAGGCGACGGAGTTATGGCGGTGGCGATCGCCATTCTTCCTCCCGTAGTTTGAGGCTTGGAAGGTAGAGAGATTTTAGGAGCCAAGGGTTTTGGGAGGCGTGGTTTTTTTACAAAATCGACTAAGTCAGGGACAGTATACAGAAGGAACCTCTCTAGGCCTCTCTCTAAACCTCTCTGTATCCCATTTTGAATTCGACTAAGTCCCAGAGAGTATACAGAAGGAACCTATTTTGTATTGATGGGTTTAATAAGCATTAGATATGAATCAAGATTCGTGGGAATTAATTCAAATACGCGCAAGTATGTTTCAGTTTACGTGCGCACTTATCTTGATGCAAATCGTACGTTATTGAACTAGGTTGTTGCAAAAAAGTAGGCCAGTTCCAAGCGGTCCTTATCCACTCATAGCATTTACAGTTCACCTACCAGCACCTGTTTTTCATCTGAGGTAATGTTAAGTATCACGTGAAATCGGAGCCAATAGATTATAGTGGGCACGATTATTAACAGATGGTCCGTGTTGCAAGATGGTAAGATATGAACACATATATTATGTTACCTTAGAACAAACAACTCCAGTGAATCAAATAATTGATGAAATTATAGAATTTTGTACAGCAAAAAATAGAAATAAATTTCATAAATTAAATTTTACATATTTTTACATACCATGTGACCAAAAAATGTTTCAAATAGTCAATTTCATATAATTTTAAACTTTTTTTTTTACAGTGAGCAAATAAACACGGACCGTTCATTTTGAAGGTGCTCCATCGACGGTCGATCAACAGTGAAATTATACCAAATTAGCTTTTAAACAATCAAGAGCTGACATTGAACATAACTGCCAAAAAAAATTTGAACTTTCCATATGTCGGAGCATCGATCCAACGCGAACCGTTTATGGCCTTACGATGAATGTATATTGCGTGAGCTAGATCGATGAGTAATTGATCGTCAAATCTATTCAAATTTGAACATAGCGATTATAATGTGATCTTCTTTCTATTTAACGGTTCCGATCGACATTCGGACTTTGTTTACTTGCGGGACTGCATTATGCCACCCTTCAAGAGTTCATGTTCTATGTGCAATGTTGTAGTGATGAGCTAAATGATGCAATCTCCATGTTATGATATATATATATATATATATATATTTTTCCTAAATCGTTTAATAATTCACAACACATGTTATTTCGATCTCCAATATATTAATTAGAGAGAAGAATATTTGAAAATTAAGTATGACACTAAATTATTTGCTTAAATTAATTCACTAAGCATGTAACATGCACTAATTCACTACTTGTATAAATATCTTGCGTGGGTATTCAAATTAGTTAAAATAAACAATTTTATAAAATTTGAATATATACAAAATTTAAAACTGTTACTATAGAAATTTCTTATATACATTTAATTGCAGCCAGATTTTTAAATAGCCTCTAATTCAAATAAAATTGTTTGTTGTATAAATGTTTCAACACCTATTAACATATCAAATTGGATGAATAATTAACATATCACTTTTCAATAAAAGCAGCAGTCAACCAACACAATATATACATATATCACCTTGCACGAAGAATAAATTGCTCTGTAAAGATCAATCCTAAAAATTTCGGAGATCAACTCAAAAAGCACAAGTACTCCAATATCATATCCTCTACAGTGATGGGTGCACGTTAATTATATCTGAACCGCTTCATTGTCATGCGCACTAATATTAAAGTTCATGATGCACATTTTGGGGATGATGGAATGGTTCAGATCATTATTAGACGGCCGATATGCTTTAACCTTTTCCTGTCTAATTATTCCCATTGTATAAGATGCAGGGTCCAACATTTTTGCCCCAATGTCATTCGGTTTCCCCCCCAAACTCATCCAGAAATTTTCGATGGCCGCCAAGTTTTTCGATTTCCGCCAAAATTTCCCTCACTTTTTCGATTCGTCGGCCACTAATATCCTCCCTCCCACTCAACAAATCACACTGCGCTCAAATGTCACACCCTCCCTAACTGTTCGATATCAAATCTCAGAGACAACTTGTAAGCTAATCGGAAGGGATCCTCCAAACCTCCATCTGATTGGACTGCTTAAGGTTGGTAACCCCCCTAAAATCCTTTCAATTCCTGTGCTTCGTTCTTTATTTGAGAAAGAGACCTAATACGAGTCTAGGATTTCACACTCAATAATAGTCTAGGGTTCTTAAGTTGAAAATCTGTAAAGTTTTGATTTTTTTTTTTTTAAAACTTGGCAGTGGCTACCAAGTTTTGATTCTAATGAGCTAAAAATTTACCATAATGCCAATAGAGTTTTGTTTGTTTAGTTACGTATTACACTCATACATGTTTCCTATTTATTTTTTGGGGGGACTAAGATATAGTTTTCAGATTTTTATTAGTAAGCTTCCATGAAACCAACGATTTTACAATTAAAAAAGAGATGAAACAGTGATAGTAAAAAGTGAAATAAGCTATTTTGTTGGGTGAACTTTCAAATTTCTGACATCTTTCGACGAACCTGAAACTTCATAAAGGTGAGGATGTGCTCAAAAGCTAGGCTGTAACCAATCAAAAGGTACTCATCTTATCTACGGATCTCCTCTTTATTCTCTGCATTTTTCTGATTTAGCAGAAGGAATTTTGAATTGTGTGGGGTAATTTTTGAAGGGTGCTCTTGTTCTAAAGTAACAATCTTTGCATTTAATCCTAACTCTTTATCATTTTTCAATAGGCCCACTTTCAGTTCTTTATCTTTAATCTCTTCTTCAAACCTTGATTCCAAATTTCTGGACCAATTACTCGCATCCACCAAGATTACTATAAACTTCATGCACCTCAATTCTCAGATCACAAATCACTGCCTTGTTCTCTCTTTTTTCTCTCACTAATGCCTCCTCCTACACTTTAAAGCAACCAAAAACAACAAATGAATTGAAGCAGGAGCTGTTATGGTGTTTTAATAGTGAAATTTGCGGCTGTCAGAGAACACAAGAACTTATGCAGAAAGACCCCCCAACTCTTTTCTTTTTGAAGAGAAAACGGGCGGGTAGGATAGCGATTTTAAATTTATTTAGGTTATCAGTTTTTTATGATTAGCCGTTTTATTTTACCTAAACCGGACGGAGGTCCGTTTACTTTCTAATCACCACTGTCTCCGCATCAATTATCTGCCAAAAATAAATTAATTAATTGTCATCGTCAATATTTGTTTGTTGTATTAATTATTAATTATCATCAATGCACATGCAAATAGTGTCAAATTCCAATCAACATTGAGAGATTAGTACAATTACAGCCCAAATCCAATCAACATTGGGAGATTAACACATGCAAATAGTGTCAAAATCCAACCAAACTTTGGTCACTAGTGTTTGGACTTTGACACTATTTTACCATATTAATTATCGTCAGAAATTATTCAGTGCATAAAGTGAGAGATTAGTACAAGAACATTCTGAAAATTTATGGGTTAATTTTCTATATGTCCTCAAAGACTTTGTGAGTTTCTTTTTTACCCCTGCACTTTTTGTTATATTTAATTTATCCCTCAATTCTTTTCATATTTATCTATTTACCCCTGCACTTTATGTAATTAACTAGCATATAATGAATGGTCTGTAATTGATAGGTCTATTTGTTTTATCTGGGAAAACGAAAGATTACCTCCTCTATCTGAGATTGTGTAGTTACATGGTTAGGGAACTCTATGAATACTAGATTTTTCTTTTATTTTTAATTAACTGCATTGTGTACTATCTGGAGTTATTTTCCTATTTACATACTAACTTTTTTGTGCTTTTGCATTATACACTATATTTTATAATAATAACACCTGACATGTTTGGAAAATTGTGTAAATATTTTTTTTTCATCTCTGTCAAACTACATTATTGGGCATGTTCTCATCACTACAAAAAATCTTTTGTGTATTCTAACATAAAAAGATAGCAGAAACTGAGTAAGAAAAATAAAGGCCTGCACCTAGATATTAATCACAGTAAGCACAACACAGCGTATAATTGTACGCATAGGTGCAAGGAATGATCTGTAGTCCCAACAATTTATATCGATCCTTTATCTGATGTATAACTCTTACCTGTTGGTTTTTAACACAGCACAAATGGCCCCCAGAAAATCTGGCCTACGAAGATCAACTTGCAAAAAGTACACAACGAGAAAGCGCACTTCACAGGCAGTCCAAAATGCTGGTGAGTGTTCAAATGCTAGCCCAGACCGTGAAATTGCACCACCAGAACCCCCAAAGAAGAAGGGACGAGGTCCCAACATTATGAGGAAATCGACAGATGTACCGGAAGATCGCCCAATAATCTGGCCCGTCGGTCCTCGCGAGTTCACATGTGACGACAATCCAAATCAAATCAAGACAGCAATCACTAGGTACATTAGGCATTCATCTTAAACTGTGTAGGAAACTAAATGCACCTATTTGTACCCATATGTTTGTAGGTCTTTCAATTATATGTACTGCTTCATGTAAACTTGTTCAATTATTCAATCTTTGAAAAAGAAAATTTACAACCCAAAGGAGTTGCTTCTTTCAATTCTGAACTTGCTTATAAAATAGTATCGTTTCCTCTTGTGGTAGATATTTTAATGCATGTTGCTATCAATAGGCTGGCCCTACAGCTTATGCCGGGACCGCTGAGGAGCTTCAATGCCTTTGATGATACCACAAAGAATAACATCGAGTTTCTATTTTTGGTACCCTTTCTTTTTATTAGAGAACCCTAAGTTTTATCAAACAGGTTAACATTAATCATCTAGGCCTCTAAGGTCCCAAATCTAAATGATTGGATACTTGATGAAAAAATAATTGATGAAGTAAGGTAAATGTGAACAGCACATAAGTGAACTCCGTCAATCACATTTAAGTTCAGCTGCAATTTTTGGGATTTCAGGCTACATGACCACTATTAAGGTTGAATCTTATTTGTTTACAGAAGAAATTCAGGTACAGAGAAGGGGAAGATGCTGACCATTGTCGTGAAGTTATGGAGGCTATAGCGACCAAAAGGTACAGCGAGGCGCTACACGAGGCGAGAAATAAATGGATAGAGAGATTTGGTAGAAACTTAGAAGCATGGAAGACCAATGTTCCGCATTGGTGCCTTAACCACCCCAACTGGCATGGTTTGTGGGACCAGTTCTTCACAGAGGATTGGCAAGTGGTCAGTAGACAGCACCAAGCCAACCGCAATTCTCGCGGACGCACCGCACACCATGGTGGGTCAGCAAGCTCATACCAGCACCACCGAATGCTGGTAAGCTTCATGAACACTTGTGTTTTCAATTTAACAACACTTGTAATTTTTGTGATCTGACCTTTCCAATTTCTTGTTTATTCCTTTCTCTGTGGAGACAAACTTATGCCAAGGAAAAGAGCCATCAAAGGTCCAACTTTATGCCCATATTCACTGTCGTAAAATCGATGGTAAATCCCCTGTTGTCGCCCAAATTGAAGAGGCCATCAAGGATGCGGCTGGACCGGAGGAAACCAATGAAAACGGTGATGGTACGGGGATAAGGGAGGCAAGTACCAACGAGATTTGCATAGATGTTCCTCATTTGGATATCAACACCTTACACTTTACCAATACAGATTCACATTTGGTTTATGTAAGTTGCATTATACCCACTCTCTTTCCATTGTTTTCATTTCTAAGGAACTGCTAGTGGCTACCCAATGTACAAACCATATTTCTAATAGCAATTGATGGAAAAATTTCAGCGATTAAGCTCTAGGCCAGCACTGTTTCTGAAAGTACCTACACTATTTATGACATTATATGTATAAATTCCAGCAATTAAGCATTACTCCAATTAGCTTACAACAATTAAGCAAATAAACATTTTATGGAAAATTGAGGCAATAAGCCACCATTGGGACTAACATTTTTGAAAAAATTATAGCAATTAATATTGACAGCAATTTAGCTTAGCAATTAAGAAATTAATAATTGGGGCAATTAAGCTTTAGGACACTACCTGCACTATTTAGGAATGAGGGATGATTCATTATTTCATTATCAAATTTTACTCATATTTTTAATTTTAAACAACTCGTAGGAAAAGGTGAGGAAAATGATGGCTGATCCTGTCACTTCTGACATAGACGAGAGCTCCATGTTTCTATCAGCTGATGGTGGCTCAAGCCACGGCAGGGTGAGAGGATTGGGAAGCATGCTGCAAGACAAGGGGCAAACAGCAGCGACCCGAGCCAAGACCAACCACACGGCATCTTCTATTTCTGGTGTAGAAGATGGTGTGCAGACAATGTTCTCTCAAGCAGAAGTAGTAGGGATGTTAGCTGATCGTGACCGTCGTCATGATGAGGAGAAGGCTAATAGGGAAAGCAAAATGGCGAAATATGATTTGTACTTCGAACAATTATATACAATGTTACGTCTACCAAAGCCCACTATGCTGGTACGTAATTCCAACTTGACTATTAGAAAATATGAAAATTTGCCAAACCAATTTAGGAGTTGGCGCTAAATTGTCTCAACTTATATAGAGTTAGAGACTTTGTTGTTTAACTAAAGGTTCCACTAGACATTAGTTGAAGAAATGGGCAGTATAAATAAAATATCATTAGTGCCATGCCAATCATTTTTTGTTTGGTGTTGTAAGTTTATGCTAGCATCAATAAGAACTTTTTCCTTCTACTGTCCTAGCTTTTGCCTTTAATATGTTTCTGAGATAGTTGAGGAGTTGAATAAGTGCTAATCATGCACTGATCTTGTTGGTGTGTAGCCAATTTGGGTTCTAACTTTTTTTCAACTGATAATTTGTTAACATTAAACCTTGTATATTAATATTAAACCTTGCAAATTGTCAAACTTAGGCTCAAACTAACAATTCTGGATCTGATCAAGGTGTTCTTGGAAATTTGCCCACTATTCAGGTACAACTATTAACATATGATCTCGTTTTGCATTTATGCAATTATCACATGCCCTTTTTAATACTGTTGTGGTTGTCTCGTAAGCATTGGTAATAAAAGTACACTAACATTACACACTCTGCATTGTTAAATTTAGGCTCAACCAAATAATTTTGGAGCTGAGCAGGTTGTCGCTGGGCATCTTCCTACTTTTGAGGTACAATTACTGGTTCCAATGCTTAAATTGTAAAATTTATAGGTGTACATGCAAAGACAATAATAAATATGACATGTTGTCTCTATATAATACATAGGGACTTCCTTTTCGTACGCAACCAAATCATGGAGGGTCATTTCAAGCACTCTTGAGTCAAGCTCCACCTGGAAATGATGAAATTGCAAGGGAGGGTGATGAATGGTGGGGCAATATACCTTCAAACTGAACCAGATCTTATGTTGTCAGAAAGCCCATATTTTTGTGAATTTTTAACTTTTAACATACCAGCAAACTAGGTGAATGGGTTTTGGGTATATTTGGGGTAACTTATTATGTGAATTTTTGGTAACTCATAGCATAGTGGGTATATTTTGGGTATATTAGCAGTGTGTAAATACACATTGCTGTGTTGTAAAGGGGTTTTCAACTTTTTGGATACAATGCTTTCAATGATGTGTTAAAGATTTATGTTTATTACATGCTTTGCAAGATGGTATATCAATGTGTTTACTATCTATTTGTAAGATGCGTTATCATTTAGAATGGAAATTTGGGATTGTAAAGTACTGGGTTGGTACTGGGAGGATTGTCAAATGAAAGTATTCTGGTACCAAAGAAAGGACGGAAGTATTTCCAGGGGTATATCCATGGAAGAATTACACACCACCATTCAAATAATAGCGCCACTTTCTGACAGCTGGGGCCCACTTTCGCTGGCCTGGGGTGGGGCCCACGTCAACTGCCCTTGGAAATACTGAGGTGGGTCCGAGGGGCCTCCCTTTGGAAATATTAAGGTGGGTCCCACAATCCCTCCCCTTGGAAATACTCTGGTGGGTCCCCCACTGGATACCCTTGGAAATACTCAAGTGGGCCCCATGATGCTCCCCTTGGAAATAATCCAGCCAGTGCCAAGTCTCAAAGTATTTCCATGCGCCCTTTTTCCAAGAGCAGTCTCATGGAAAAAGCCAGAAATGAGCATTTCCAACGGTGCTCTTGGAAATACTGACTATTTCCAAGGAAGTTAGTAGCGACGGTAGCATTTCCAAGCGTAGCGCATGGAAATGACGATTTTTGGGCTTTTTCCATGAGTAAGCCCTTGGAAATAGCCATTTTCTGATTCATGGAAAAAGTTAGAATTCTAGTAGTGTATAATTGAAAATTACTTCGGTACTCATCTTCCTAATTGGCTGAATTCTAGGGCATACCTTCCAAACTTGAAATATCTATCGATCTTGGATTGTTTCTGCCTTGAGGAGGTTGCATCATTAGGCTCACTCCCTAATTTGGAGTTCGTTGTTTTATCAGGTGCCTATCCAGTTGTGAATATAGGAGAAGAGTTCTTGTTGGGGGATATCCAAAGTAGAGGTGCAACAACAACAAGTTGTTCTGTCAAGCCCGCATTTCCCAAATTGAGGGAACTAAGGTTTTTTGGAATGAAAAATTGGAAAGAGTGGCAGTGGAATAAGGGACAACCAGCTATGCCCAATCTGAAATTTTTAACTATTCTAGATTGTCCTCATTTGAGATCTCTTCCGGAGGGTCTTTCCCACCATGCTACTTCCTTGGAGTCCCTACTTATTTCTGGCAATCTAATAATTGTGGGTAACCTTAAAGTACAGAGGATGACCTTATGGAAATCTGAAATGGAAACCCTCCCAGAATACTTGACCACAATAATGGCACAGAAGCTAGAGATCGAGGGTTGTACTGAGAGGTTACTATCCAAGATCTGTTGGATCTTCATCCAACGTTGAGCATATATGTAATATAATTATGAATTGTTTACTGTCAATATGATTGTCACAGTTAAAGTGATCTAATATGGAATTAAGATATTAGACAATCTATGTATTCAATAGGATGTGGTCCATAAGTGTGTAGAACAATTTGGGTCACTATCGTACTCTCCGGTGCCTCTTTTGACAAAGTTAATTTATATTCATTGTATAAAAGGAAATTAGATGTGCATTTGATGGAAGCAATTATTTATCGGCCCTCCGGAAGATAATGGTTGTTGAAATTATATGTACAATTAAGTAATAATAAAGTGTAGTGATGATTATTATGTCTTATTACATATGTCAATAAGTCGGCCCTCCGGAAGGCATATTGTCGATATGTTACTAAATCATCAATGCTTTATTATTGCGCCAATGTATCATAAGAAATTAATTCGTTACCCTCCGGTGGCAAATTAATGGAAAGCGATGCTTTGTTAATGATGGAAATGTTTAGCCTTTATTTGAATATAATTTATAAAATTCAGAATTTTTCGCTAAATCGTGATTGTTTTGTGTGTTTTTTTGTTCGCATTTTTCAGCAAGCATTACTACTAGCCTTAAAGATATTCCGATGTTGAATGGTTCCAATTTCAAGTATTGGCAGGAGAGTGTTATGATAACTCTCGGTGTCATGGATTTAGACTTAGCATTCAGGGTGAACTGTCCCACCATTACGGATACCTCTACCCCTGATCAAAAGAGGGAAAAGGAAAAGTGGGACAGATCAAATAGAGTGAGTCTAATGATTTTGAAAAGGTCCATTCCAGAGGTATTTAGAGGCTCGGTTACTGATGAGATTACTAACGCTAAGGAATATTTGGCTGAAATTGAGACAAGGTTTGTCAAGAATGAAAAGGTAGAAATTGGTACACTCTTGACGAAACTTGTTTCAATGAAGTATAAGGAAAAGGGAAGTATTCGGGAGTATATCATGGAGATGTCTAATGTTGTTTCAAAACTAAGGGCACTGAAGTTGGAGATTTCTGATGATCTCTTGGTGCACTTAGCATTGATATCCCTTCCTTCGCACTTTGGACAGTTTAAGGTGAGCTATAATTGTCAAAAGAAAAAATGGACACTTAATGAGCTCATCTCACATTGTGTGCAAGAAGAGGAAAGACTGAAACAAGATAAGACAGAAAGTACCCATATTGCTACCACTTCCAAAACTAAGGTATCGGCTAAGCGTAAGAAATCGAATCAGACTAAGGATAATAAGGATGCTGCAGTGACCACCAATAAGAAACAGGATAAGGGCAAGAAAGTTGCCACATCTGAGAATGCTTGTTACTTCTGTGGTGCGGTTGGACACAAGAAGAATCATTGCCAGAATTATCACACATGGCGTGCTAAGAAAGGTAAATCTCTTGTTATGGTTTGTACGGAAGTTAATTTATCTTCTGTATCTAGATATACTTGGTGGATAGATTCAGGTGCAACTACTCACATAAGTATATCTTTGCAGGGCTGCCTAAATTGCCGGAAGCCAAGTGATGATGAAAGATTCATCTTTGTGGGCGATGGCAATAAAGTTGAGGTGGAGGCTATTGGGACTTATAGATTGTTGTTAAAATCAGGATTTTATTTGAATTTGTATGAGACATTTGTTGTACCGTCGTTTAGACGTAACTTAATTTCTATTTCTGCTTTGGATAAGTATGGATTTACTTGTACTTTTGGAAATAGAAAATTCAGTTTGTTTCATGATTCAAAACAAGTTGGTTCTGGTTTTTCTTTCAATTTATGATAATCTATATTCTTTGGATGTCAATAGTTCTTATATTGAAGCCTTGCATGTGGATACAAATAGTAAGAAAAAAAAATTAACAAATGAGAATTCGGCTACATTATGGCACAAGCGATTAGGTCACATTTCTCAACGTAGAATTGAAAGACTTGTGTCTAATGAAATTCTTGAACCCTTAAATTTTTCAGATCTTAATGATTGTATTAATTGCATAAAAGGGAAACAAACCAATTTAGAAAATATGAAGCCAAAAGGTGTTCAGAAGTCTTAGAATTAATTCATACCGATATCTGTGGTCCGTTTCCAACGGCTACAAGAAATGGTCAGCGGTATTTTATTAGTTTTATAGACGACTATTCAAGATATGGCTACATATATTTAATTAAAGAAAAGGCTCAAGCCCTTGACATGTTCAAAAGTTTCAAAGCGGAAGTTGAGTTACAACTTAACAAACGCATTAAGGCCATTAGGTCTGACCGTGGTGGAGAATACTACGACAGATATGATGGATCGGGTGAGCAATGTCGAGGGCCTTTTGCACAGTTCATAGATGAATGCGGAATTGTGCCTCAGTATACATTGCCCGGTTCGCCGGCAATGAATGGTGTTTCTGAGAGGCGCAATAGAACGCTTAAGGATATGGTAAGAAGTATGATGAGTCGTACTACTTTACCACAAAATCTATGGGGTGAAGCCTTAAAGACAGCAGCATATATCCTAAATAGAGTACCCACTAAAGCAACTAACAAAACCCCATATGAAATTTGGAATGGGCGAAAGCCTAATTTAAAACACTTGCGTGTATGGGGATGTCCAGCTGAGGCAAGGCCTTATAGGCCGCACGAAAAGAAACTGGATGAAAGGACTGTTAGTTGTTATTTTATTGGGTATCCCGAGCGATCAAGGGGTTTTAAGTTTTATAATCCTACAGAACATTCAGTTTTTGAGACGGAAAATGCAAAATTTTTTGAGGATGTTGAGTTTGCGGGGGGAGATACAATAATGGATTTTGAATTCGAAGAGGAATGTGCAAACGTTCCCTCAGGTGTTGAGAGTTTTGTGGATATTGAACCCATTTTTACTCAAAATACAATTGTCGAAAACGAAACCATTATTGAAGACCAAACTCAACAAGATCAAACAACACAAAGAGAAATTCCAGCAATTATAGATGATGTTGTTGTTGGCCAGATTGTTGTAGACAATGCTGAAAATTCTCAAGAAAATTTAGAAGTGCCAATAAGAAGATCTGCTAGAGAGAAAATGTCTGCAATATCTTTGGATTATGTAGTTTACCTTCAAGAACATGAGTTTGATGTTGGCATGTTGGAAAATGACCCCATAAATTTACAACAAGCCATGCAAAACTCTAACTCTCACAAGTGGATCGATGCCATGAATGAAGAAATAAAATCTATGGCTGACAATGACGTTTAGAAAATTGTCCCATTACCATCAGGTGCGAAACCTATTGGTTGCAAATGGATATTTAAAACCAAGAGGGATTCGAAAGGTAATGTGGAGAAATATAAGGCGCGTCTTGTCGCTAAGGGTTTTACACAAAAGGAAGGCATCGATTATAAAGAGACTTTCTCTCCGGTTTCATTGAAAAACTCTTTAAGGATTATATTGGTATTAGTTGCGCATTTCGATTTAGAGCTTCATCAGATGGATGTTAAGACAGCGTTTCTAAATGGTGACATTGAAGAAACGATCTACATGGTGCAACCAGAAAACTATGTATCGGGAGATGCAAAGTCTATGGTGTGCAAACTTAAGAAATCCATCTATGGACTAAAGCAAGCGTCTCGTCCATGGTACTACAAATTCCACAATGTGATTATGTCATTTGGTTTTGAGGCAAATATTGTGGATGAGTGTATATACCACAAGTTCTGTGGGAGTAAGTTCGTATACCTGGTTTTATATGTGGATGACATATTGCTTGCCAGCAATGATATAAATATGTTGCATGAGACCAAGAAATTTCTGATGAAGAGTTTTGAGATGAAAGATCTTGTTGATGCATCATTTGTCCTAGGGATTGAAATACTGAGGAATAGAACCCAAGGTATATTAGGTTTGTCCCAAAGGAATTATATCGAAAAGGTCCTGAAAAGGTATGGCATGCAAAACAGTAAACCAGGAAATACCCCTGTGGCAAAAGGAGACAAATTTAGTCTTAGCCAATGCCCAAAGAATCCTATAGAAAAGGAAGTAATGCAAAAGTATCCATATGCCTCAGTTGTTGGGAGCATAATGTATGCGCAAGTGTGTACGCGTCCAGATATTGCGTTCATCACTGGCATGTTGGGCCGATACTTGTCAAATCCAGGTCTAGATCATTGGAAAGCAGCCAAAAGGGTCTTGAGGTACCTGAAGCGAACAAAAGACCACATACTCACGTATCGGAGGTCGGATAAGCTAGAGGTCATTGGGTATACCGACTCTGATTTTGGAGGATGCCAAGATAGCATGAAATCGACATCCGGCTACGTTTTCATGTTAGCTGGAGGAGCCATCTCATGGAAGAGTGCTAAACAGACACTTATAGCATCTTCCACAATGGCCGCAGAATTCATTGCATGTTATGAAGCATCGAATCATGGTGTATGGCTACGCAATTTTGTCACGAGGCTGCACATAGTGGAGTCTATAGAGAAACCACTAAAATTGTTGTGTGACAATAACTCAGCCGTGCTATATGCGAATAACAACCGAAGCTCGTCAAAGTCCAAGCACATTGACATTAAATTTTTGGTTGTAAAAGAGAGAGTACAGAAAGGTCAGTTGTCAATAGAACATATAGGGACAAACTCCATGTTAGCAGATCCACTCACTAAAGGATTACCACCCAACAAGTTTGAAGAGCATGTTGCTCATATGGGTGTAATTCCTATTAGGGAAATTCAGTTTTAGTGGGAGTTTGTTAATTGTTTATTTTGATGTTCTATTTATTTATTTTGGATATGTAACTTGTAACATAAAACAAGTTCCTTGTGTAATATACATTGTTTTGCAAAAGGGTTTTAGTTTGCTTTCTGTCTCTATTTTAAGTTTGACCTCAAATTTGGATATGTGTTTGCAAATTGTTTAGTTGAATTTCGCATTTTACAATAAGTTTATGAATTTTAGTTTCAAGTTTTAAGTGGGAGACCTAGTTAGAAATTGGCACGTAATATCACAATTGCGTGTAATTTCTATGCTACACATCCACATCATGATTCATGTCATTTAGTTATGTTAGTACTGTGATTATTGATGGTTGAGTTACGACTAAAATAAATGTGACGAAAGCCGCTTTAGTCCTTTGCTAATATGATTGATGGACGGAATTGGTATGGGAATACATAAGGATGACATAAAAGTATGTGCGCACATAAGGCTGACAATACATAATTAAAAGAGTATAACATATTGCTCAAGTGGGAGATTGTTGGATCTTAATCCAACGTTGAGCATATATGTAATATAATTATAAATTGTTTACTGTCAATATGATTGTCACAGTTAAAGTGATCTAATATGGAATTAAGATATTAGACAATCTATGTATTCAATAGGATGTGGTCCATAAGTATGTAGAACAATTTGGACAAAGATCAAATCATTGATGGACTGATTCTGAAATTTGCAATTAAGAAAACTGCCTTTTGGACGTCCAGTGCGGACGCAGTCAGTGCCCAGTGCGGGTGGTCCACCCGCACTGGATCTGAGTGCGAACGCACTCAGTACTTAGCCAAATTCTGGAAATATTTTGGGCTCCCAGTGTGGGTGGTCCACCCGCACTGGATCTGAGTGCGGACGCACTCAGTACTTAGCCAAATTCTGAGAGTTTTCTGGAACCCCAGTGTGGGCGGACCACCCGCACTGGATCTGAGTGCGAACGCACTCAGGAAATTCAGAAAAGTCCGAGCGTAATGCGGACACACTGGGATCCAGTGCGGACGCACTCAGGACTTAGTGAAAATTCTGGGCTAAGTTTTAAGGCGGTTATTTGGACGCGAATCATCTCAGTGCGGACGCACTGAGATCCAGTGCGGGTGGACCACCCGCAGTCGCGCTGCCAGAATGTGTAAACTATATATAGATGGGTCCCCAAGGCATAAGATAACCAACTCTTTTCAGAAGTTATTCTTCTACAGAAATTGAGTGCCTTCTCCTTTCTTCCACCATCAAAGAATTGAGAGGAGAATTCCATTTAGAAAACTGGAGAGGAATTCTCAAGAGGCGATCTTGTTGCTTTGGAAGACCTAGTCTACGACCATACAACCAAAGGCGAGGAGAGAAGGGCTTCTTGCCGTAGAAGACGAGTCTCGTGCTCACGGAGATGATTCTTCGCAGTTGAGGATTCTATGGCCAACGATATGGAATCAGGTATTTTATTCCGCACTTATGATTATGTTTATATGAGTCGGCTTTGGCATAAGGCAGTCCTTAGGTTAAGGTGGGGATTGTTTCTTCTTCTCCGGAGTGTAAGTGTTTGACCCCTAGATGAGATGTAATTGTTTGATCTCTAGATAAGGCGTAATTGTTTGGCCTTCATGATTCCCCAACAAGATCGTAAGCCAAGAAGAAACTGGTTCTGAGAGGATCAGATTCAAGCACATTCCCAAGGTGACTATCAACAAGAAAACATTCCTATCAGGCACACTAGTTGATTCTGATCACAGCTAAGGTCGTAAACTAAGGATATACTCTCTGATGCTGGGTAATTATAATTTTTTAGTGTTAAGTTTTTACTTTTTAGTATGATTTTTATGTGAAGGAAGCATTGTTTATTTGATAATCAACGATCTTTTTATTTTCAAGTGTAGGTATCAAACATGCAGCAATCGAATGCCTGGATCACTAGATGCTGACATATTTGCAACATGGGTATTCTGGAATTGTAGTTTTTTTGTTCATCATAAGATTTTCAATGTAACCAAGAATTTTGATTTTTCTTTCCAATTTAAATGCAGCATATAGATTTTTTGAAGTATGATAATTGCAACAACAACTATACAGAGCCAACAAAGGGGTAATTTACACTTCTGCCTTCCCTTTTCATTTTGTATTACATTCAAGCACCTGAATATTGGATGTAGATTGTAACAGTCATGATCAGTAATGCACAAGTTTAGTACTACAAAGCAGAATCCAAAATCTCCAAATTTAAATTTGTCTTATTTTGTTTAACCTTTTTTTTTTTTCTTTTTATAACATTTCATCTAACTTGTGTTTGGAGTTTGGATTCTGTCGAAATGGACTTGAAAACATGAAATTATTCCCATTGATATAAGTAAAATTTGCAGTCCAAGCCTCCAAGAAAAAAAAAAAAGGAAAGATGTTGGTTGAAGTAGTTGTAATCTTTTTATAATATTTACAAGTCTAAGGGTCATTCTGCTACAATCTGGTAGCGACTCTTTATATGCTACTTACAAGAAGACACCGTTCAGTTTCACCACCAATTATAAGCACAAGGTCAAGTCAGAGATGATGTGACAACAAGAAGCAGCTTACTCTTTCCATTACATCTTTTGTTCAGGTAAATTAATTCCTCACCTGATCTAACTAGCATAGCTTTATATTAACTACCATATATCTGATTCATTAATGGGGAGAAACGAGTGTATCGGGTACACATCCAAATGTCAGTACCTATTGATTTAGCTTACAAATACTAAAAGTCTAAAAGCACCTATGCTAATTATTTAGGACCATAACAGTAAGGTAATGAAGTGAGCATGGTTTTTTAGTAGCATGTTCTACTCTGTTTTTTACCCCCTGTTTCATGGGTCCGGATCCCCTAAAGTAACTCAATTTTTGGATTTTGGATTGGGACCGTCCAATTCGAATCCGTCACTTGAGATCGCCTCGGGATTCGAATTCATCGCTCGGGATGTGTGCGCTCCACTTCAGAATGGATTGTCGTGGATTCGAATTGGATAGTCCCGATCTAAAACCCAAAATTCGAGTTACTTCGCTGGATCTGAATTCCTGTTTTATCTACTATGAAAGAAGTATGAACTATTTCAGGCCAGCTATCTCAAATAGAACCGTATCACAATTATCTGATTCATAACATGCGTACAATATTTCTGGAAGCAGTCATAGCAGTTTAGTTTTTGTGCATTATTCTGGTTTTATAATTAACCAACTGATAAATGTTGAATACAAAACTGAGAGATATACAATATTTTTTTTCAATAGGTTTATCTAAGCAATATTTTTTGGTTAATTTTAGCATTTGGTGCACACTATATACAAGTACCAGTACTAATTAAACAGCTGATTTATGTTTTCTCATTATGCTTTATAGATTTAGCAACCAAAGGCGCCAATGTTGAAATCTGCAAAAGAACAGTGTTGATGCTAAAAATAATTCATTTGGAAAGGATCACTTTTCAAATATTTATACATGTTTCACAGGTTATTTTTTCTAGATGATTTGTTCAGGAAGGAAATCATCCCTTCTAATAAAATAGGACTGCTGGATCTTTTTTAATTTTTTTATTCTTCTCACTAAATGAATCCGATATAATTAATATTTCCAAAGAAGTTTTGTTTTTTATTTTGCATATTATGATTATTATGATTAATTGGACTAAATTGAAAATTCAAATCAAGCAAAAATATAAAAAAAAATTGTATTTTCATTTTACTTACAAACTAGTTATGTATTAATTTTCGTGCTAAATATCATTCCATGTTTCACCAAATACTGTCAATATAAGTTATATTTTAATTATTATATTTCAAAAATAATGAATGAATTATTTTTTAGCGATTATCAAAACAATATTAAGTACTCCTTGTTAATAAATTATCATCTTTAAAAATAATGCATCCACACACCTCCAAAACATTCAATTCAGACATATATTTCCAAACATAAATTTGAATTACTATCAATAATATCATGTAGAGCACTTGGAATAGTAGATTTCATATTTGAACTCCATTCTTATTGAATAGGAAACAATTGCAAGAGCCAAAAATACAGAAATGTGACATAAAAAGTTAATTTCTGAAATGAAATGAGAGGGTTAAGAGTATAAATCCATACTTCATATGAAACAAATTTGATCCTTATTTGCTCCTGAGAAGCAGTGATAACAAATCAAGAAAGAAAATTAAAAACAGGATGAGAAAATAAAATTGCTGAGAGACCTTCATACCTTTACCTTAACCATAATTCAGGAAAACCATTTTTTATCTATATGAATTATTATTAAATAATAAAAGAAAACAAAAATAGTGCTACAGCTTTTCGATGGCATAGATGGATCCCAAAAAAATTCAGATTCCACACTTTGAAGCTGAAATTATTGTTTTTTATCGAAAGTGTTTTATGTTTTTTAAAAAAAAATCCAGCCTCTCTTTCTATTTAAAAATTAATCTCAGCTACTATGTCAGAAAAAATATCAGCACTCTTTATGTTTCAAAAAACACCCGGACACTCTTTCTATTAATTTAAAAAAAAAACCATTCACTCGGAAAATAAAAACACTTTGGATTGGAAAAAAGAAAAAGATCAATTCCAAAGCTTGGATCCGAATTTTTTTTTAAATTCATCTATATCATCAAAAAGTCCCAGCACTCTTTTAGTTTCCCTTTATTATTTATAATAATTTCTATAATAAAATATTCTCTTTTTCACACTATCTACAATCACACACCTTGCAAAAACATCATGACATCTCTCCGGTGAAATATAGGTTTAGTGTGTCTCTAACAATAAGAAACAACCCCAACATTACTACCAACAACACACCTGACGAGGTGATGCTCTGTTCGACTTTTCTTGAAATCCTTCCGCCTCCTAGAAGCAGAGCGAGAGTCCCACCGTCCAGAGTGGGTTAAGGAAGGAAATTGATTGCAGCTAAGTTGAGGTTGATTATTGCAGCAAATTGGAATAAACCTTCAACACTCGATTCCTGAGACCTTCTCCGCTGACTGTGCATTAATGATTACAAACCTTAGTTAAAAGGAAAAGAATTAACATAATGTTTTTTCTTCCATATTATTACTATGCATAGCACATATTGGTTCGTACTATGAATGTACTATAAATCAATATCTTTATTTCTAAAGACCAAAAAGTCGATCTGAACCATTCAACATTATCTCCTTATGAAATTTTTCTCCAAACTGAAAAGTTACCTGAGAGAAGTTCAAAAAGGTCTGTTTAAGCCCTTCAAAAACCAATGCTGTCAGCAAAACAAACTCTTTGGTGGCCAGAGATGTTTGCCTCAACCAGGTTAGTTGCTTTCAGCCTTGTAACATGAAAATTAGGCAATAACTGCACCCCAATCCGACACGTGCCATCCTGGCTCAAATCAGGGGTGATTTTCAAATCAAGTGGGTCAGAGAACCTGTTTCTTTTGACTTTTACATTGAGGGATTTTTCAGGTTTGGATTTAATGACATGAACTAGATCATTGAGGGAAGGTGAAGAAAGTACAATGTCTCCAGCGAGGAGGCCTGAGCGGGCCAGCTGAACCTGGTCTGACATCTGGCACCAGTACACCTGGCAGTGGTTCCTAGATCAAAAGAGATATTCATTATATTGTTTAAAAAAACTATAATGAACTAATAGTAACAATCTATTTAATAAAACCAAATCAGTAAGTAACAAAGCTAGTATCGAAGTCTCAGAAATTCATCATGTGTTAGTTAAATCAGTACTGGTACATTACATTTAGTTATTACTTAATGTAATGTACCAGTACTTGTATCTCAGGAATTCGTCATGTATCTTTACTGGTACATTACATTTAGATGCTTTGAAAACTGTAATGCTTTGAAACTGGTAGTAAAAACTAATTTATTTAAAAAGAAGATGCCAACACATGGAGGTCTGTTTTTATTTAAACAGATATTAGAAATAGTATAGTTATTATCACTTATTAACCTTACTTTGCCAGTACTGTTGACAAAACCATTACCCATACTTATATCTAGCAGGTACAAATAACAAAGGATAAATATACCAGAAAGCACTGCTACACAAAAAAAAACCACTAAATATATTGCTCATTGAAGAATATCTCGATCAAGACAGAAACAGTTACATGGCAAATTTTGGAATTTATATCATTACCAAGCAGTAGAGTACTCAGTAAAGGATGGTACGGAGAAGTATCAGTACCATTCAGGTGGTACGGACGGGAGATTACTCAGTAAAGCAGGTCTATTTTGGTCAAATTTTTATTTTCAAATTCAGGTGGTATACACCCAGAAGAGAACTTGCCTCAAATTTCAATTTGACCAAAATAGAATCAGGAAACTAGACTACTTGGTACTGATATAGAGCAACATGTATTAAACAAAGTTAATCAGTATACTTATTAGGTAAATTAATTTAATGTACCAGTAAGAGATGTTATACCTGAACCGAGAGACCAGTGGTGGGAGATTGTGTGAATATCAAAATGCCTGAATTATTTTTTTTTATTTTTTATTTTTATTCTTGCCAGAAACTATCAAGTTTAAATACTTAAAATTTATGGCTTAGCAGATCAGGAGAGGGGTTTTGCCTTTTTTGGGATGCTCTTTTGTTCCTTCTTCTCTTTTTATTTTGTTTTGGGTTTAATTATGCCTGGTTCTCTTGGGCCTTGGTTAAAATTTGAGCAAAATAATAACTTTAATTAATTCTCAAACAAAGAAAAGAAAAGGATATAATTCTCAATCAAGATCAATTTATGCTAGCCTAAATATTGCTTAGCCATATTACTAAACAGAACCCACCATAATACCTCGATTATATCAGATATCAGAAAATTATTTACAAAACAGATTGCCACATTTTGTCAGAACCCAAAACTGCATTTTTTTCAACTATTCATTATTCATTAATACTAATACAGCACCTAAATGATTAAAATTACCAAAACTATTCATCTACTCCAACTGCATCAAGCCAAGTAACAACCTGCTCGATACCGGGTCTCGATCTCAGGTCTGAGTTGATACACCTACATGCAATTTCAAGTACACACAGAAGTTCTTTCTCATACAACTTTCCCCAAATCAAACTATCAAAAACCACCTCTTCATTTTTCTCCTTTCTCATTTGACAAACCCAAGATACCAAATCCCTACTCCCTTTTGCCCGGCAAATATCAATGGGTCGACGACCCGTTAACAGCTCCAATAACACAACCCCAAAACTAAATATGTCTCCTTTTAGGGTCGCCATTAATGCTTGACTATACTCAGGTGGTATATACCCTAAAGTACCAACCAAATCGGTTGTCACATGAGTGGCATATGGGTTCATAAACCTAGACAACCCGAAATCCGCTAAATGTGCTTCGAATTTTTCGTCTAATAAAATGTTACTAGATTTAACATCACGGTGCACTATATTCGGATCACAAGATTTATGCAAATAGGATAACCCTCTAGCTGAACCCTGTGCAATTTTGAGTCTAAGTGGCCATTTGAGGTGGGACCCACCGTCAGATTTCTCATGCAACCAATAGTCAAGGCTGCCATTCTCCATGTAAGAATAGATTAGCAACCGATCGGATCCATATCTGCAATACCCTTTAAGAGAAACCAAATTCAGGTGCTGAGCTCTAGAAAGGGTCTCGATTTCAGCACGGAACTCTCTTTCCATCTGACCGCAATCACCTGAAAGTCGTTTTACAGCAACTTTAGACCCGTCATGTAAATAAGCCTTGTATACTAACCCAAAACCACCGCATCCAATGATGTTTGCTTGGTCAAAATTGCTGGTGGATTTTAAAAGGTCATGTATGGTAATGTCTTTTGTGTCAGAGTTTTGGAAGAAGATGACGGGTTTTGAATTTGGGTCGGGTAACTCAACAGACCCGGTATCCATTTCTTGTAAGTCCAGTTGATTGGTCTCGTCTTTTCTTGACAAGTGTAAAAGAACAAATGTTAAAAGAAGTACAATACCAATAGCTAAGCTGATTGTTACTCCAAGTATACTTCCTTTTAAATTATTAGGCTTCCCGCTTTGTTGTAAGATTCCTGGATCAGTTGTACCCAGTTGCATGTGAGTGGAGTTGCATTTACCAGAAGATGAGTTACATAAACCCGGGTTTCCCTCATAACTTGAGTTCGAAAAACTGAAGAACTGACCATCAGTTGGCACTTTTCCCTCCAAGTGGTTATGAGCTACACTAAACTTTGACAAGAATGTAAGCTTGCTTAGTGAAGCTGGTATGGACCCGTTAAGCTGATTGAAAGAAAGATCCAAAACCTCCAAGTTCTCCATGTCTGCTAAGGAGTCTGGTATGTGCCCGGTTAAGCCGTTATGACTCAAATCTAAAACATGAAGCAATTTCAGATTTCCAAATTCAGGGTGTCCATTTTTACAGTGTGATATTCTGTGCGTACAGCGCTACAGAGGCATTTTGTGTTCCTATCTCCCTCCTCTCAAACGCTGTACGCACAGATTATAGCGCTGTAAAAATGGATTCTCCAAATTCAGTCCATATTGACCCGTTAAACCCATTATTGTTCAAGTATAGAGAAGGGGGGAAGCTTGACAATTGGTTGTATTGCAACCCGTTAGTACTTCGGTTTCTTTTGACATACAAGGGAAACCCGAAATAGGTCATGTTAGAAGAGATATGGCCAGAAACAAGGCTTTTTAATTGGGTCAATTTTTTTGGTATTTCACCCGAAAGAGAATTATTTGAGATATCCAAATAGGTTAAATAATCCAATTCGCTGATCCAACCCGGTATCACACCGGTTAACCGATTCCAAGACAAATCCAACACCTCCAGCTTCTTACATTGGGCTAACGAATCGGGTATCTGACCTGTTAAGCCACAATTACCTAGAGCCAGTATCTCCAAATTCTCAAACCCAACAAAACCAGAACCCGGTATCACTTCCCCATGGAAATTCTTGGTTAATATAAGAGTGGTCAGATTTTTACAGTTTTGCACAAAATACACACACTTATTAGAATTATAGAAAACTCGGTTTGTTTTTTAGTTGAACCGGATATGGAACTCGCTTTTTTTTTTTTTTTTTTTAAGAAAATTTTGTACTAAAATAATAGAAAAATGAATAAAAAGTAAATTTGTCAAAAATTATGTTAAAACAAATTGTTATACAAACAATCGGTTCATTCTTTGATGTAGTGTTCTGTGATTGTTTCTTTTTATTGATTGATTGGCTCGGATTTTTCGAAAAAAAATCTATTTTGTTTTAGAAAAATAGGAATTTTTTATAAAATTCTAATTTGTAAGAAACTTTGAATAAGATATGAAAAATATTGATTTTGTATATATTGAACAATAGTTAAAAAATGTATAATATAAAATATTGTCTCAAATACATTTTATTATGGAGATTATGTTAAGCAATTTAAATTAATTGTTGAATTTTATAAATGAAAATAAAAATATGAAACACAAATAACACATAAAAATTATATTATTTCTTGCATGAATATTTAGATTATAGAAGTCACACCTCGTGAAATTGTATTGACTTATAAGATTATGTTCAACTGCAGCCCAGAAATAAAAATGGACACAGAAACAGACGCACAATAAACTATATTTTTTAGTAAAATTAGGCTGGCAGTCGAACAGACCTTGAACGTGCCTGTTAAGAACATTCACAAAGTGACCCGCTATGTTCTAATTTTCGTAAGGTGGAGCGTCATGACATAAACGACAAATTAATATAGAGATTGGTGCACAAGACAAATTGTCCCCAAAGACTCTCGAGGCAAGCGCTTCCATTCCCTAGACTGCACTGCAGTGTGCCATAATTTTTTTTTTTTAGAAATTATATAACAAAATTTATATAAAGTATAAGATAAATTGTCGTGAAATTTTGATGCAATATCTGGTGGTTCGGTTTCACTACAAGACTTTCACTTGGTGTGAGGATAAAAGTATTTTTGCAAATAATACTTTGTTGTTGGTATAGTTGCATAAAAATTTGGTAGTTCGTGATTCGATTCGAGATTATTTTTTTTTTATAAAAAGCATTAATATATTCAAACCAGGAGTTAACTTACAAAAAACGGCAATATAACCGCTGAACACTCGATTTGAGTTTGATTAAGAAAAATTCATAAAAATTCAATTCGAAATTGAGTTTGTTCAAAATTAAGTCAAATCAAACTTAGTTCGAAATTAATTCAAATCAAATTCATACTAGACCTAGTTCGTTCGAAATAGGTTCGCGAACTATTCTAGTTCAACTCTCAAAATGACGTGAACCGTTATTTTCTACTAAAGACTTATATTTTCTAATGACTTGAAAATTAAAATATAACACTATTAAATCATAAATCATAATTCATAAATTGTAATTCTCATCCCCAAGGAGGCAGAAAATTTGATTCCCCGCATCCAACCCCAAAGAAATGAATCTATTAGAACTAGAAGTCTAGAAGTCTCCGAACAAAATCTGTCATCCAAAAAAAGAATCAAACCTACAAAGTTTTTTCAAGAGTGAAATATTTATAATGGATATTCTTGAAATAATTTATTTATTAGTCAGAAAAATTATAACTTGTTAAGAATGACTTTTATCAATATTTTTTTAGTACTTTGAGGACAACCACCAAGGTATTGAAAGAAGATATTAAGGAAATTGTATTGAAAGCAATTTATTTAGCAAAACATAAATTATTTTATAGAAGTGTTTAATTAAACCTCACTGTATAATTCAAATTTTAGTTTTTTTAAATTAAACTATATAAAACTATAATTTCTCTTTGGACCTAGCTCCAAAAAAATAATATTCAATACAGTATAATTAAATTTTTGTAGTAATAATTTATATACAAAATAATATTTATTACACACAAAATTCTCTATTTTAATATTCTTAACAAAATGTCCTTGAGGGTCCACTACTTCCCTCTCTCCCCCAATATTCATTACACACAACCAATTGCTAATTAGTTCACAGAACTTTCTCAGATTAATATACAGAGCGCTCTCTGTCTAATCTATCATGGCTTACATTCTCTTACTCTTGTTGTCTCCAAATATACGATTCACATGGTCAGGAATAGGGGCTTGCACTGTTCCACAATATAAAATAAAAATTAATAGTTTTCCCCAAAATATAATTGATCAGAATTTGGTTTCATGAACAATTTCAAACTTTGGTTAGTGTAAGCTGCACTGCTCAATTAAATTTCATGGTGAAATTAGGACGGTTTACATTTCTAGAAGTTTTTATAAAATAAAATAAACTTTGGTTGTTCTTTTAACAATAAAAATAAAATATATTTCTTTTGTTTTTTTTTCCTCGTTTTATACTTTTGGAAAAGTGCAGTATAAATCCACCTGCCAAAGTTACAATCAACAAGAGCATGGAGATTAACAATTAAAGTTACAATCAACAAAAGCATGGATATTAACAATTAAAGTTATTATTTTCATTTTTTTTCATTATCAGTAGAATAAGAAAAACCAAAATAACCATTTTCTTAGATGGAAAAATTAATAAACCAAAAAAAAGTGTCTAGAAGAATAATTGAATATATAGAATGAGTAAGTGTCCAGTACAATAGATTGTGTAAGAGAAATGAAAGGGATTGTAGCTAATTAAGAGCTAGTGATTGAAATTGGATAGAAAATATATGTGGACATAATTAATGAAAGACTTGACTAATTAGCGGGATGCAATAATTCAACGGATGTATTTATTGCCATTTTGAATAATCAGCGTGATGCAGTGAATTGGAAGGAAAAAATTTATTGCCGTTTGAATAATCAACGGAATGCAATAATTAACGAGTCATCAAGACAGAGAAAGCACAGATCACTATGTTCATCTTGAATATAGTTGAATTGGAAGGAAAATATTTATTGCCATTTGGAATAATCAGCGGAATGAACATATATATATGTCAAAATCAGACCCCTGTGCATGAATCGACCAAGCACAGATCACTAAATAAAGTTTTCTTAGTGTTGTCCGTAAAAATTAAAAGTTAATCACAGTTTGATATTTTGTTTTTTTTTTTATCTATTATAACTATGTTTATACTTTAACATTATTATAACAACTCCCAAAAATTGTTGTTAGCTTCAAATCACAAAATGAAAAAACTGTGATTATGTCTTGGTATTTTGTTTGTTCCTTGATCAACGTCCTCATTTATTGTTCAAGATTTTGAAGAAAATATTTTTTCTTAATTATAAGCACTTCATTGCAGGGCATAGAAAAATATTACTTGTTATTTGTTTGATTTGATTGAACAAGTACAAGTTTATACTATAATCCGGCATAATAATTTTTTTTTTTAAAGGATTGAAGCAGAAGTATGGCACAGAAGGAACCATTTTGAGAACAATATGTTTGAAAATATGGGTTCAATGATATTTTTGTCTCTTATTAAACGATTCATCAACTTTACAAAATATTATTATTAGATAAGCAGAGTTAAACAAAGTTAAGGGATTTATTAGATATAATAAAGACTTCAAAGATACAGAAAACTGAAGAAGTTTTTAGAGATAAATAAGAAATTAAACCCATTTTTTAAATGGATCTTCTTGATTCTCTTGATGTGAAATTACTACTAAATGCATCTGAAAACAAAACATCACATGAACAACATTTTTGTGGGCCGAAAATTAGGGTACAAACTATGAGTGATATATCTTCTTGACTTTTCTGATGTAAAATTACTACTAGTTGGGTCTGAAAACAAAACATTATATCATCAAATTTTTGTGGGCCCAATATTTAGGTATAAAGTATGAGTGGTTATACAACTACATTGTATCCAGAAATTCAATTAAACAATATTCGGACCAAGGCCTTCCACTTTCTTGTGGGACAATGGGCTCATAATATGTGCCAATTAATGCAGCATCTATATATCCTTGCTGTTGCTATTATGCTGCGTATTAATTTGTTTCATTGCAATTTGGTAAACAACGCAGATAAATCTGCACCAAATAATATTCTAGTTGGTACTAATACCAAAACATTCCTCGTGATCAACAGACTGAGAAATGACAACACGTGTAAACCCTTTCAGTATTGATGTATGTTAATTGTGAAATATAATTTAAATATAACTTTTCCGTTTTTGTTTAATTTGTTGCAGTGAACTTCCATTGTCTATAGTTCTAGTTGTTACTAATAGCAAAACATTCCTCGGTGAAAATCTGTATGGTACATCCTTTTGCACACTATTTGGCCTTCCTTATGTTTATAATTATGCACACAGTAAGCTCTTTATTGGTGCAACATGTACTACTTATTTTGATGATGTAATTTTTAATTTTCTGACCACTTTGCTGACCTTATTTTTTTTATCTAATCTGATTTAGCTGCTATGTGAAAAGAAATTCAAGATGAGACTGGTCAATCCAAAGCAATCTCTCCTGTTCCAATCTCTAGTGTAGATACAATTGCTCTCTTCAATAAGTTCTATAAAAGTTCTATAAATGTTGAATTGCAGGTGCTGTTGACCAATTTCTTCATGGCAAATTATTTTGTGACTATTAGTTAATAGGTAGTGGTATATTTTAGTATATTTACAAGTGCAATATAGTCATGTTTTTGTAATGTGTTTTGCACATATTTTGGTACAATGTATGATGACTATCACAATGTTAATTATATGTTTTCGATTTAGATATGTTTGTGTTTGTGTTTTTGGTTAAATAGGAATTGGGGAATATATAACAGTACCAGATTGGTACATGGTGGATCGCAGAATGTGGGCAAATTGTTACAGTACCAGTAAATATTACATTTCCATGAGAATTCCCATGGAATAATGAAAATAAAACTTCCTTGGAAATATGTTGTGGGGCCCACATGGTCTTGCCTTGGAAATACTCAGGTGGGGCCCACCTACACTCTCATGGAAATATACTGTGGGGCCCACTTGACCTTGGCTTGGAAATAATTTGGTGGGACCCACAGACACTCCCTTGAAAAAGACCATATGGGCCCTGCCTTAACTAAGCTTGGAAATACTATGTGGGTCCCAAGTTTGCTACCCTTGGAAATAATTAAGTGGGCCCCACCTTAACCATCTTTGGAAATACTCAGTGGGTCCTAGGTTCGATGCCCTTGCAAATAATCAAGTGGGCCCCCACACAATGCTTTTGGAAATACTATAGACTTGGGCCGGGTGTTAAACTATTTCCATGTGTTGTTTTTCCAAGGGGCTTCAGTTGAAAAAGGCAAGATAAGACTTTTTCATAACCCATGAAAATGATAGATTTTTTTGGCTATTTCCATCGAGGTTTGTTGCGACGGTAGCATTTTCAACGGGTACTGTTGGAAATTACGATTTTTGGGCCCATTTCAACAGAACCCCATTGGAACAAGCCCTTTTCCTATCCTTGGAAAAAATGAGAATTCTAGTAGTGTGCTTAGTTTGTCTGGAAAACTCAGGGAGCCTAGCTGAGTTAAAGGAGAAACATCAAAAGGCAAAATCAATGATAATTTAAAATAAGAATCAAGAATTTGATTAAACTATTACAATTAGTTGACATCTTAGGTGACAATCATGCGCTTTTGGTCATTTGAACCTTATTTCAAGGCAAAGGAAAGGTTTCTGAAAATTTGAGTGAAACAATTCTCGTTATCTTGAAAACCTTTATTTTAAAAAAAAAAGGCACCAAGCCCGTCCATTTATTAATAACCAACAGAACCCTTACAGAGTACCAATATCACTAATACCACTTATCACAACCATGCCAGTACCCAAAGACAAAGTTCCGAACCTGTACCAACTGTAAACATACCACAATTCATGTAAAAAAAACAAAATAGCAACAAAGTATAATGAGACAGCCACTATAAGACATGTCTCAGCAAGCATTATTAGCAACTCAATTGTGTTAAACCAACTCATAAGAACATCAGCTTCAGTGACAATATCCAACTTCTCGTTAAAATCCTTCAAGTATCAGTGGGACTCGAGGGACTACGGTACTAGTATCACTGGTAAGCAAGCCCATAGGGCTGGGGCGAGCGCGTCTGCAGGGGGATCATGTCCAAATCAGCTGGGACCCAATGTGCTAAATGGTTCTTCACCTTGCATCTCTTATTATCTGTCCAGTAGTCCAACATAGAACAAGTTAGTAAGGTGATATGTCTAATGGAGGGAAAAAGGTTTATCATCAAAACACAACGTATTTCTACATTTCCAATTACACCAGCGAAGAGCACTGACAGCCATTAACATGGAGTGTCGTTGCGCCAAAGGCAATGTCAGAGCATGAGTAAGAATATCATTAAGCAAGGACCATGAGTAAGCCAACTGTTGAAAATCACCCATCCAAAACCAAACTTGAGAGATATATGGGCAATGTAAAAACAAATGCACTGCAGTTTCCTTTGCTCTCACATTTCGACAAAACAAACACTCAGTAGGGCCTTTCCAACCTTTTTTGCGCAACACTGCTTTTGTTAAAATTTTATTGTGAAAAAGTAACCACATAAATATTTTGACTTTAGGTGTTATTGGAACCTCCCACCAAGTCATTGCCTCTTTCACACCCACCCCTCGAAAAACGAAGAAATCATATAAAGAACAAGTTGAGAACTGAAACTTTGTGTCCCATCTCCACAAAGGGAAATCAGGAGAAGTAGGTGTATATGCATGAATGATCTTAATTATCTCATGTCATTAAGCAAGCAAAATTCCATGCAAAATCCTGTAAAATTGGATATTAATACCTCTATATTCTAGAACATCCTGTAGAGAAATAGAAGGGTTAGTGCACAATTCAAAAACAAAAGGAAAGGCAGTAGCTAAAGAACAACTGGAGTGCCAAATATCCAGCCAAAATTGAATATTATGCCCGTTACCAAGTTGATAAGAACAGCTTATTTCACCTATATTTTGTAATTTCATTATCTCCCTCCAAAAAGGAGACATATGAGCAAAAGGGGTGTGTGTAATGTAAAGTAATTGAATCACTTGTTTCCACAGCTCTGAATATTGCAGATGTTTCCACTTCCACCACCATTTGACAAGTAAGACGTCATTCATAAGAGCAAGATTTTTTACCCCCATACCCCCATACTCTTTTGGCAAACACACACTATCCCACTTAAGTAATGAGTATTTTTTCCTAGGACCTGAATTACCTTGCCAAAAAAATCTGCACTGGACTCGATCAATTTGCTTAATTACTGTAGTCGGTACCTTGTAGAGAGACAACATATATAGAGGGATTGCTGTCAGAACTGAATTTATTAATGTCAGCCGGCCCCCTATTGACAACAAATTACCAATCCAACCTTGCAATTTTTTAGTTATTTTATCAATTACAAATCCCCAATCGGACACACGTAGTTGCTGATCACTGAGAGGTACTCCTAAATACTTAAGGGGTAGATGAGACACCTTACATCCAAAAATAGAAACCAAGTATTGTCCCTCAGAGGTGTTCAATTGGAGCGGAATCCGTTCAATTTTCAGAAAAGTAACTTTTATACCTGATAAAGCTTCAAAACTCAACATAGTCCATAAAGCATACTCAACATTTTCAGGAGCAGGGTCAAGAAATAAAATCGAGTCGTCGGCATAATGGCAATTGGTGACCTTACTGCCATTAGCTAAAGTGGGTCCCATTTATCTTGAAAACTATTTCGGATTTGAATTGAAAATCCTTGTGTGATAGAGTGTAAAACTTATATTCTAGTAGTAATTGATCTTTGTTCTGCGAGATTACATCCTTCTCAGAGGGTCTAAAGTATAAAGTGCAGTAATTGTTATTTGTTGGGCCTTCGGGCTAGGCTGGAAAACTTAAAAATGAGTTTTTAATGGGCTTGGCATTTCCCTTATAGGCCTAATTTGAAACATATAATTTAAATGAAATATGTGATGAGGCAATTACTGTTATCCTCACTATGAAATATGTGACAAAACAATACTTAATGAGACATACAATATGTCGGTAAGCACCCAGCATCAATAAACAAATAATTGAGAGAAGTTGGACATCAAAATAGCACTGGCAGCTTAATCAGTTTTATTATGTCAACAAACAATTAATTGAGTTATATCAAGCACACAGTTATAATTGTGTTTCGTTATTAGAATTTGAGATACAAGTTAAGATGGACTTTGAAGTAGAAATTTTTCTTATTCTATCATCATACTCATAAATATTACATTGCATCTAAGATCCATTTATAATGCATACAAAAGCATTAAACAGTTAGATAAAGAAATATAAATGCTTAAAGAGTCGTTGAGTATATCGGGAGAAGGGATAAGGAAAAAAAATGAAAGGACATAATTTGTAAGAAAAATAAAAATTAGTTTTTAGTTTTGCTTGTTGTACTCAAGGTAGCATCTTCAATTTGTGTGTTTAATATGTTATTAATCTTCAACACTCCTCTCAAGTTGGGATACTATTTGTCTTGTTGTATATATAAGATATGGTGAAAATAAAAAGGCTATAAATAAGAATTTCTCAAGAGTTCCCTTTCCTTTGTGGATGTCTTAATAAGATGCCAAGATGTAATAAGTAATCAAACGCCACTAATTTTTTCATACATTGAATAAACAATATCAGAAGGAAGAGGATGACATTAAATTGGATTATATATCTCCTGGACTCTCGTGATGTGAAACTACTACTAAATTAATCTGAAAAAAAAACATCACATGAACACATTCTTGTGGGCCAAAAATTTGGGTAGAAACTATGAGTGGTATTAGAACAATATTGGGCCCAGAAGTTCAATTAGACCATATTTGGACCAAGGCTTTGCACTTTCTAATAGAATAATAGGCTCATAATAAGTATCATACAGCATCTATATATCCTTGCAATTTGGTATAAACAACGCAGAAAGATCTGCAAGAAATAATTTCATCTTTAATAAATAATAATCTTTTCGGATTGATATATAGGCTGAACCGCCCAAATTTGTATTTGGATTTGGACAAGAGACCACTTTTCTTATTTCCTTCTAGTATAGTTTTTTTATCCTTCGGTATATATAATTGAATATTTTCTTTGACATTTAAACATGCATAAATTTAAATTAGAAAGTTAAAATAAAAATTCATAATTGAAATGTTTAGAAATCAGTATTTTGAAATAATAAAGTGATCAAGAATTCAGGCAAATATCAATTACCCCTAACTCGTGGCATTAGAATTCAGGCTATACTGCAGTATCCATTTTAGCTTATACATTGAAATAACAAACACCAAAAGGGCTACCAAAGGCTCTTTTAACTGTCATTTTTATTAATAACAAAAAAAAATAATAATATTAATAACCAGACTCTCAAAAAAATTTCACCCATAACCAAACCGCCCCCCGGGGGGGGCGGTTTACACCCCTACCAACCCGCCCCCTGGGGGGGCGGTCTATATTTTTTTTTTTTGGAATCTGAATCTAAAAATGAGAAATATATAGATAAATTCTAAACCTTGTTTTTTTAATTTTATTTACTCTTATAAAAATAAAATTAAAAAGTAATAATCTAATATCTTCGCTAATCTAATCGGCCCAAATCCAAAGCTGCTGCAGACGACTATGCAAATCGAATTACATTCGATTACTGTTTTCAACATAATTTAACAATGTAAACATATACAGATAGCAAACAAATTTAAACATATATTGAAATTTAACAAGCACTGGTTATTAATATTATTATTATTTTTTTTTAGAGTCTGGTTATACAAATATTGAAATTTAAACAAAACAAGCATATCTCAGATGCTCAAACCAATACACGAATCTAATTATCTAAACATGCTTTACCTTTTTAAGACAAAATCAGGTGATATATTCCATATAATGTTCCTATCTAAACTACTACTAATTTGTAAAGAGACGCCTACGCTTCTTAGGATCAATGGAACCAGTAAACTATATTAAAATTAGAGAAAATTAAATTCATAAATTTGGTTTGCTATAACATGTACCTTCCAGTCCTTGAAATCGAACCGGAAGACAAAATGCTTGTATGAGACTTCTCCTGTGGCAATTGCACTTGCTACTGGTGCATTTCTCAATGCTGAAAAGTATTTTTTAACATACAAAAATTCAATTAAGACACTAAAAATCTTAAACTTAATTTTTGGGGCACTAAACGACGTTTTTTGGCGATTCTGATTTTTTCGGATACCCGGAGTTGACTCCGGGGTGGCGGTCACCACCGTCTCCTCCTCCCCTTTCCGAATTGGGGTCATATGCGTAAATCTGACTTTCCTAGCAAAAGATATGGCCGTTTAAAGTTTTTTTAAAAAAACGATGCTTCCGGCCCATTTTTTGTCACCACTGGGGCTTGAACCCGCGTCCCTTGGGTGAGAATCACACACTCTAACCAATATATTACAAAGTCTTTCATATTACAATATTAAATCTATATATAATATATACATACAATAAAACAGTAGTCTCTTGGGGCGGTTTAGTATCTCAAAAATGTTTTGTTTGCTATCTGTATATGTTTACATCCAATGCTTGTTAAATTCTGTTAAAATCAGTAATCGAATGTAATTCGATTTGCATAGTCGTCTGTAGCAGCTTTGGATTTGGGCCGATTAGATTAGCGAAGATATTAGATTATTACTTTTTAATTTTATTTTTATAAGAGTAAATAAATTTAAAAAAACAAGGTTTAGAATTTATCTATATATTTCTCATTTTTAGATTCAGATTCAAAAAAAAAAAATATATATCTCTCCATTCTTATATAATGCACGTTGTTGTCCTGATCCGCCAACGACTGAGATTGCAAGATGAATTTTCGGATTTAATATCAACCCTTCAATCACATAATTTATCTGCTTTTGATTAAATACATCTGTTTTATGCGTAAAAGTCTAAATTTAGTTAAAAGCATACCCACTATATGTACGGCCACACATAACGCACACCATATGCACTTTTTCTCTCTGATCTTCAATCCACGAAGAGATCCAAATCTGCCTTTAATTTCCTTCTATGTTCCTCCTTATTGGTTTCCTTCTTAACTTAATTGATTGATGACAAAGGGAAGGTAGAATAAATTCACTTTTCAATTTGAAACCTTGGATTTTTACTTCCATTTTTTTATGGTTAGCAAGAATCGGTAAAGCTTTCTTGGCAGATGGGAATAATTTCAGATCTTACCTTTATTGTGCATTTCCCATTTTGTCATTTAAAATACTCCAATTTTGGTTTGATATCTAGGATTGTACAAGTCCAAACAGTAAGGTTAGTAGCATGTTATTTTTGAAATATTGGTGTTAGGTTTGTTAATTTTGTGAAAATGATAGTGTAGTGGTACAAGAATTGGTGTTTAAGTTTGATATTTTTGTTAAAATGATATATATTATATTTTAGAACTTTTATTGGAGTAAAAGCAAAACTGGTACCCTTATATTTTGGAAAGTTAGACTGGTTTCATATTTTGAAATTTTAAACTGGTACCGTTATACTTTGCAAAAAAAAAAAACTGATGTTGACTGGTAACATTATTTTATTAGTGGCTAAATCTATGGCACTGTTTTGTTTTTTAACTATTGGAATTCATGAGATTTTTTTTATAAATGAAATAGAAGAAAAAGGATACAATTTAACCAACTAGATTGCCACACCAATGATAAAAAAACATGTTTAATATCTTATCAGTTTTTATTAATTTTAATAATAAATATATCCTTCGTTACATTTTTTGTTTTGTATGTATTGTATTTTTATTTTATGATCAGGCTGAAATTTAGAAAGTTAAGAAAAGGAGAGAATATATAGAAAGCTATAATCAAATAAAGAATACCTCCTTTTGTAGATTTTTCACAATTCTTATGATATTACCTTTTTCTTATATGAAATATTTCGCATTTGCTGTGTCTTGATTGAAATAAATTTTAATTTGGTGTTAATCTTGCTTCGTCTAACTGTCGCACCTGAGGCATGTGTAGGAAAAGTCGTTGCACTTATAATCAGTTTGCTGTGATAAACAAGACGAATTATAAGATAATTGCAGGGGATATTCAATTTAAGCAGCTCTAATCGAGAAATGATAAATGAGACTGACAAGAGCACACCATTGATGTTCTAGAAGTGTACATAAAAAAATAATTTTTACGAGGTCTTAAGCGAGAAATAAGATATGAACCATATTAATTTAATATTTCTAATTTTTTTATATGTTTTTTTAGCAATTATAACTTATTTTTCATATTTTGTTTGTTCATTTTCAGAAATATTGTACTACATCAAAGAAGATCACACTGACAATAATACTTCACAAAAAAAATTCATGTTATATTTGATTAGTTGTCTTCGTTTGTTGTTTCTTTTATTATTATTTATTTGTCTCTCCATTTTTTTTCATTTGTGTTATTTTCTTTCATTTATATTTTTTTTCATTTGTATTTTTTTTCTTAATTTTGTATGAATGTCAAACAAAAAGGTCTCTTTGTATTATATTCAATCTTATAATATGTCTCCGTTGCAATGCACGGGCACGATACTAGTATATATATATATAGACCGCCCCCCCAGGGGGCGGGTTGGTCTGGGGGTAAACCACCCCACTGGGGGGCGGGTTGGTAGGGGTGTAAACCGCCCTCCCGGAGGGCGGTTTGGTTATGGGTGAAATTTTTTTGAGAGTCTGGTTATTAATATTAAATTTTTTTTTGGTTATTAATAAAAAATTCGGCTCTTTTAACAGAAGTTTTTTTTTATGAAGTACTGTATACTGGCTTTTAAGAAAGTTTAAAATAATAGATAAGTCATCTAAATAATAGTTGTTAGCAATAAGATTATAGATGCTATTTTATTTCTCCAGACCAGTGCAAATGTGTACCAAAGGATAGAATAGTTTCTCAAAACTACCAAACAGATGCATTCACTGATAAGGGCAATTAACAAATTAAAGACACAATGCATTCAATTAACAAATTAAATTGAGTGTTTCATTGATACAATATATGGTGAAGATATTGTTTAATAGGTCAATAACACCTCAACAGTGCATGTTAATAGAAAAAAGATGTATCTAAAGAAATGAGAATTCAGGATTAACAATCCATTCCAATTTTCTTAATGGCTCTCTTCAGAGAAAAATATATTTCATCTCATGTGTAGTAGCTCTCAGTCTTACACCAATCCAACCAAATATTGTTGTAATTTTAATTCAATACTAGGAATTCTAGATCGTAATACTCACTTTATTATTTCAATGTTATGTTCAATATATGTGGTGCCATTATAGCAAATCCAAATTTGACAGATAATAATACGATGAGTTCCTACCATACTTTATGTGCCCTTTGTGAAATAAAAACAAAGTATTTCCTAGACAAACACACACATACACTCAAGAAAATACATAGTGATTCACACCCATTTATTAGTACAAAGCTCTTAGATATTTCCATCAATGAAAATGTTGAAGGTAAAACCTATCGATAATGAAATTAAACCACTTTCTTCCATCCTCCCATGATATCGTAGCCCAAATTACAGAGGCAAATCCCACACCTAACCCCAATCCAATAGAAACTGAGAGCCCAATTGTATATGTAGAGGACTTTGTTAGATCCGACGAAAACCATCGCCGGCTACCGCAAGACCATCTGTGTTGAATATAAAACTGAATAGTGGAAGCGTACCTTAATCCATAACTGTCTTGTGTGAGAGAGCGCCACCAATTCGGTTCTTCCATAATAGCAAGGCTCTTTAGAGAGTCTCCTTTGTTCTTTCTTCTCCAAAGTCTCTCACATATCTCTCTAATGGGATAAGAGAATATGATTCATCATTAGCCTTGTATTATGGGGACCAAATTATATATACAACCCAAGGAACCCTTGGCTGCCTAATGTGGTAATTATTCAATTCAACCCATCACAAAATTGAATATTACCTCTTAAGTTCTACACATTAAAGGTCCACACCCTATATGACACATTAATGCTCAATATATTATATAACACATATGACCACTTTAATAGAGCATAAAATTGACAATATACAATACAAAATATTTTACATATTGGTCCAATGTTCGATTTATAATCCAACAGACTTTAGAAGCAAACCTGTATTGAACTCATGATTGGAAGAAGTTGTTGCACATTGCATCGTGAAAGGAGTACCACACAATCCGAGGTTACCCAAGTAAGAATCATTTGAAAAGGTTGAGAATTGACGGCTTCCGGTATTTCTCCAACTAAATTGTTGTATGAGAGGTTTAGTGCAAAAAGAAAAGTGAAAGATGTGAGTTCTTGAGGGATGTGTCCAGAAAGCTGGTTGGAGGAGAGATCCAGTAATTGAAGTTGCTGTAAATTAGCAAATTCTTGTGGAATTTGGCCGGTCAGGGCATTATGTGATAGGTTAAGCACATCAAGTGACTTTAGTTGCCCGATCTCTTCCGGTATTCTTCCCCAAAATTCATTATTTGACAGATCAATGTAACTGAATATGCCAAGTGAATGTTTTAGATCAAAACTCACCCCTTTGTATGAGACTGAAACGAAATTTGAAGTGTAGCTTACATTCATCAAATAATAATATAACCGGGAACTTGTATTTGACATAGCCATCATAGCCTTAAAATTCACAAAAATATTTTTAGGCTATGTACCACGGAAATGATTTGATGAAAGGTCAAGAACTTTCAGCTTGGGAAAAACGAAATCATTTCCTTTCGTTTTGATTTTCACATCTGAAATTTTTCCATAAAACATATTCGATCTTAAGACAAGAACTCTCAAATTTTCAAGATTTGCCAGCCAATATGGAAATCTGCTCACTATTCGATTGTTTCCCATGTCTAAGACCTAGAGAGCATTACAAGACAAGTAATTTGGGCAAACTTCCATTTATTGCATTTCCATTCAGATTTATTGTTTTAAGTCCACACGCTTTACTGATATTTTGTGGCAATGGACCGCTTAATTTGTTACTATTTATGTTAAGCACTTCCAATTCAGGATCTTCTAGAAGCCAAGGTGGAACTGTACCAGTTAAATTGTTATATGAAAGATCAAGAACTACAGGCAATGCCACATTAGAAATCCAAAGGGGAATCTCTCCTGTGAGGATATTATTTGAGAGGTCTAAGGTGTGAATTTTTGTTTGGTAACTCAAAAAATTAGGGAAATCTATTAAATTGCATGATGCCAGTGCAAGATATTCTAGTTGCCGAAATGAAGCATAGAATGACTTGTTATGGTTTTTGCCTTCTATAATTGACAACTTGTTGTTTGACAGATCTAGAGTTCCAAGCTTCTTATTGTGCTTGATGACATCTAAATTCAATGTACAATTGAATTTATTTGATGAAAGATCTAACCAAACTAACTTCGGGAATTTGAATATGGATATTGGCCACTGTCCTCGAATATTGTTGGAGTAAAGGTTAATTAATTCCAAATTTGGTGATCCATTTGAGACCTCGGGTAGATATCCTGACAATTTGTTATCTGACAGATATAGAGATTTCAAAGAAGGGTGAGAAAATAATGACACGGGGATCGTACCTGTCAATCTATTTGACCCTAAGTTCAAATGTTCGAGTCTTGTAAGGTTTGTTATTGAAGACGGAACCTCTCCATAGATGCTACAATTGAAAAGACGCAATATCGATAAATATTGCAGATTTCCAATTGAATCTGGCAGGTGACCCGACAACATTGAGTTGTATGATAAGCGAAGTTCTGTAAGTTTTGTAAGGTGGAATATTTCATCCGGGAAATATCCTCTTAATCCACAATCTCTCATGAATAGCTCCTTAAGAGTTGGGCCTACTTGAAAAACTGCTTTACCCCACTCGGATCCGTCGAGTGAAATGTCAACCCCATCCAAGCAAAAAACTTGAAGCTGGGTGAGGTTGCTGAGTAAGGTTTTTAGACCTGTATCATGAAGATACATGTTATTAATACTAGTATTGGAGATGTCTTCGATACTACAGATGTCTGATAAGTTAAGGGAGATAAGATTTGTCAGGGCAGAAAAGCTGATCGGAACTTGACCGGCAAAGCCCGATAATGATAAGTCGAGATGAGTTAAATTTGCAAGTTGTTCAAACCCAGTTTGTGGTAGGATAAGATTGTTGAAGTGGTTCCTAGCAAGGTTAAGGTACTGAAGAGAGCTGAGATTGAACAAAGACGGTTTGATTTCACCCGAGATGGACCGTTCAGCAAGGTTGACTGCAGTTACCATACCGGTTTGCTCATCGCATGTGATGCCATCCCATAAGCAACAGTCGGTAGAAACATTCCATGAATGGAGTTCAGTGGTGTGGAAACCTTGCTTGAGTTGAATCAAGGCATGACGTTGGTCAGGAAGGCACTGGGCTTGAGTGGTGGTTTTGATGGTGAAGGAGAAGAGAACAAGTGATATGGAAACAAGTACAACAAGTGTCATTGCAGATAGAAAAAGTGTAAGAACCTTGGTAATTGTGTTTTCCATATATGTACTTCATTCTTCAGCTTTATTTATCGAAAAGGAAAGTTAAATAAAAAAAATATTAGTTAATGAGTAGATAAACTGCTGTTGTTTAATTAATGACCACATAAATCTACTACTTCTTAGTGACCACATAATTTTTTTCTTTCTGAGTTACCAGATGACTGACTCTAATTTTTATATTTACTTTGAAAGGAACAGTCAAATCAAATAATTTCTTATGACCATAAAAAATTCTTTTCCTTTATCTTTTGTTTATCTCGTGCTGAAGAAGTAGAAAGAAAGAAGGCCAACGATGCTGATAGCTTTGTCAGTGGGCTGATTTAATAGCTTTGTCAAAGATATTAATCTGATCAATGAAATAAGTTTGAAATAAGTTTGGTCATTCTTGGTTGTATAAAACTATTCAGATACTTGGTTTAGTTGATGTGTTTTGATGGAAGATTGTTAAAACAATTTTGGATGCTTATTGTAATAGTATTCTTACTGGCATTTACTTGTTATGTCATTTTTTGAATGTATAGATTCAAATGAAATTAGTGGGTATCCACTATTTCAAGGAAAAAAAATAAAAAAATTAATTAGCCTAGGAAGAAGGAATTGTCTTTCTTTTATTTTATATTGGAAATTGTTCTCAATAACTGATTTATGCTTAATACAAACACTCCCAAGTTTTTGATAAATATATCTGTTATATTTCAAATGAATCTAATGGGACTGGCTTTTGTAATTAGTATTATAACTTGCCAAAAACATGAGACATATAATTTTTTAGTAATATCGAAATTTTAGACCCTTCAATACAAAATGGAGATTTCAGCGATAATAAAGAAATATTCTTTCCATGGAGTGTATATTCTTCATTCGTTTGTGTCAGTGATGTTAACATATCAGTATATAGACCATGACCATAAAAGCTCAAGGAGATAAACCATGAGAGAGTAAGGCTTGGAAAAATGGGAATGGTTGTAACAGAGGGAACATGCCTGAACAGGAAACAATTAACTCATTATGGAAAAATTTATTGCAAAATACAGGGCAAATAATTGATAACGGATGTTAGATATTTCAATTTCCAATCTGCATTTAAATATCTAAATACCTTCTTTGTAACTTATCTTTTTTCTTTGGACAATTAAAGGATAAATACATTTCCCTCAAGTGCAATCCACAAAAGAAAAAGAGATTATCTTTTAAATTTACATTTATTTGTATTTTTTCTATTTAAGCAAAATAAGAGAAAAAAGAAAAGAAATATACTCATAGGAAAAATACAATATACCAAATTTTTTTTTTATAGATGAATATTTCAATATATAGAATAATTAACGGCCGGGTGCAGAATTTATTGTGAAAGATAATGAAAAGCAATGTAGTAATGACCATATTAGAGAAAAGGACATGAGGAAACTAATATAGAGTGATTGCAATTGGAAATAAAATATATGTGGACAAAAATTGAAAAAAGACTTAGAATAATCAGCACATGCAATTAAAATAAATAATAAGTATCGAATGAAGTGTTGACTGCTCCTTTAGAAGGAGGTGAGCAACTGCATATTTTATTTATTTAATTATTTATTACTTATTATTTATTTACATATTATTTCTTCTTTCCAAAATAACAAATTACCAATTTGTGTTGGTAAGCTGGCATATTGCTTAGCCACCATAGGCAAATGTTGTATATCATTCTAATTGAAAATTTAATACAAATATAAGAATATAAAATATATAAGGTTGTATACGAAAGGTCCTTCATTAAACAAATCTGAATGTCTTTAAGTAGCCAACATCACAACGCCAGTCTACTTTTTCACATTTTCTCTGTACACATATTGGATTATTAATTACATATCTTGCAAAAAATTCACGACTTGAGGTGGCATCATCCAAATGGTACTGGAGATATATTTTCTTTCCATTGGTTTTATTTAACAATTTAGGTTTCCCTTTCCTCGTTATCTATGAGTTAGATATCTCAAAGGAAACAGATAGGAGGATATTATGATTCTTTTCTCTTTCCTCTCTGTTCCCTGAAAAGTGTGTTCTAGCTTCTTGATCCGACTCAAATAATTTGGAGTGGATATAAAGATTATCATGGAATCTAAAATAATGACTCATGACTCCCAAACTTGGGTAAATAATTCAATAGTTTCGTGTCCTATTCATATCATTTCGTTTAAAGTTTGAATTATTCAAAACTAATATTGTTTTCATTTTAAAGTGTTAGTGTGAAACTTTTATTTTCAAAACTATTACATTTCAAGTTAGGATCATACAGATATCAATATACACTTTGAGCTCATGTATAATCATTCGCCCAATCTCGTTTAATTGTAATGGTACAGATATAAATTAATGGCATTATATTATCAATTATTCCTTATTTACTATTATTAAACTTCTAATTTCAGCCTTAATGCAATTGTCCAACAAATATGGTCCTATATTCCAAAAGTCCTCCAAAAGAACCTGCCCAATTCCATTTTCCTTTACATATATTGGTTATTTTTTTCTTCACCTTTATTAGATGAAAAGGAAATTTAAATATACCAAACTATCAGTTCTGTCTATGTCACACTTGCCACTTTACACAAAAATTATGTGAAAGAGTTTCATAATAATCATATTATCTATTCTAACAAAGCTAATAATTCATTTCAGTTAAAATTTTCATAAATTAAACCTAATATGAAAATAGAGATTTCTTTAAAAAAAAATATGTTTTATTAACAATACTACAAAAATAGGCCACTATCCACGAGGGTAAAAAGTGACTATTCGCGGGGGTACACGGATAAAAACGTACTAATTCTGAGCATATCGGTATTACTGACAAGAGTATCCTCGAAGATACCTTCAGAAAAAAACACTTCTACCCTTGTGGATAGTTATAATGAAATTTATGTGGTCATTAAGATGTATTTGATTTAATCATTCTCTTGCAGATAGTGACACATTTTTGTAGTGATAGGGAAGATTATTGCTCCAACCAGTTGTGAATGACTCTGCTTTTAGATTGAAATAGAATGGAATGATCAAATCAAATACTTTTTCATGACCAGTTAAATTTCGTTACCTTATCTTGTCTTTGTCTCCTGCTGTACAAGTAGCAAGAAATAAGGCCAATTATGTTGATAGCGGACCCTTGCTTTGAATGATCAACAAAGAACTCATTTTATAATGCCTATAAAATATTAAAGAATAAATTTGGGATGAGAAATTGCAAAGTGTATTTTTTAAGAATCTTATTAAGGGCGAATCGTTCTAGTATGGAAAGTAGAAACTCGAATCAAACGAATAAAGTTACAAGGTTTTTATATTTTTTTCCACTGAAATGGATCTTCGTGTTTGATCAAGTCATAATTTAAATTTATTTGCATTACTTTTCTACAAGTAGAACATAAAAAAAAAAAAATAAGCATGCTCATAGGAAAAAAAACATAATACACCAAAAAAATGTTTTTCGAAAGGATAACTGACTATTAAGTAACGGGCCCACAATCTATTGTGAAAGAGAAATGAAATGAAATGTAATAAAATAATTGAAGTGGAGTAATTGCAATTGAAAATAAAATATTAAAGGACAGAATTTAGGAGAGACTTTGACTAACCAGTGTGGGAAATTAAACTGAAGACTTATCCAGTCAAGCGTAGCACATCCACTACTCTATATTATTTTTCTAAAATATTATTTATTTATTTACAAAATTAACAAAGTACCAATTTGTGTGTACGAGAGCATCACTTATCCATCATATATAGACAAAACCATAGATCCTCCTGTTGCAAAATTTCATACAGATATGAGAACGTAGAATTAAGGTTGCAAAATTTCATCACTTATCCACCATATATTTATAAGGTTGCATACGAAAGGTTGTTCATTTAGCAAATCAGAATATCTTCCTAAATATTACATTATTTTCTTTTAAACAAAAAATAATCCAATTATTAACACAATTTGAAGCAATTTTCTCTGTCACAACTTTGTAGTCGATCTGTTTACTTTTCACATTTTCTGTACATATATTGGATAATTAATTAATTACATCTTACATGAAGTTCACGATTGTAGGTGGCATCAACTAAAGTGTATTGGAGATATTTTTTTCCTATTGTTTTATTCATTAATTAAGGTTCTCCCTATCGTCTCTTTGTTCTCTATGAGTTATATATCTCAAATGGAAGACAGAAGGGGATTATAAGTTTATTTTCCCTTTTTTTTTTCCTGAGAATTGTGTTCTAGCTTCGCTGACACAAATAATTTTCCAGGTCCAGCATGAGGGGAAATACAGATATCCATCCTTTCTCAACTGGTACTAGATTGGACACGCTATTACAAAAACGCTAATCATACACGGCAAAAATCATGCACGGAACCAAGAGAAAAAAAAAAAAAAAGGTGTGTAAAAGGATGAGGTGTGTACGAAAAAATACATTAACTTACCCTTTAGAGGGAAGTGAGCAACTCCATTATAATTTATTTATATATTTATATATATTAATGCTAAATATGAAAGTAACAAAATAAATATTTTGTGAGTGTAAGAGCATTACTTAATTCTTAAGGTTTCATACGGAAAGTCCTTCATAGAACAAATCACAATATTTTACCAAAAATAACTTTTCTTTTCTAAGTAATAAAAGATAATCTAACTAGTAACACAATTTGAAGCAATCCTTAACATCCTAATAATCTGTTTTTTGTTACATTTTCTCTGTACATATATCGGATTATTAATTTTATAGCTTGCCAGAAATTCACAATTGGATACACTGAAGATATTTTTTTCCCTTTAGTTTTATTTATTAATTTTGGTTTCCCTTTCCTCTTTGTTCTCTACAATTTAGAAATCTCAAAGGGATGACAGAGTAAAAGATTATAAATTTCATTTCTCTTTCCTCTTTGTCCTGGCAAGTGGTCTAGCTTCTCCAAATAATTTACAATCATCAAGCTATAGATATGTTTTCAATAGGAGCTGTTCAATGGGTTTTCCAAACTCGGCCGAACTCAGCCCACTTGTCCAAATGTAATTTGAATACGGGCCGAGTTTCAGCACCTACTTAATTATGAATTCGCCCATATTTGTCGGGGAGCTACACACTTAATTAAATGTGCAGAAAAGTTCAAATATGTACCAAATATTTCCGTATCCTTTGAAGGATATGACATCCAGAATAGTTAAATCAAAGACTTCCAACAATTTTTTTTTTTTTATTTGAGATTGAAAGTCAAGCCACCCAGAAGGCATTGTCTTTGCCACTAGACCAAACACTGATTATCAAGACTTTCAACTTTGAATCTTACAATTATATTAACTACTCGTCCAATCTATATATACAGTAAGGACACTACATCAAGATACGGAGTGCAGTGGCTTGTATCAACAGAAATTGTCATACCAAATCCAACTTTAAATTATTGGGCCTCTAACTAATAGGATCTCTTTGGTGCTTTTTACAGGAGCTAGTAACATATAGGTCTGAATTCCTAAATGGCGGGGCCTTCATTTTGTTGATAAAATTTGTTTCCAATACTGCACTGTTTTGTATTAGCATGCAAAAGATAGAAGAGGGTAAGAAATAAGAGTGCAAATTCTGTTAATTTTTATTCTGTAATGAATTATGCTCAAAATAACTAGAACAATGCCAACTATTCCTAAAATAACTATGCTCAAAATAACAAATGACTAAAATAGCAAATGATGTTTTAATACGTCTAAAAACTGCTTCTAACTTAACTGAACATATTGAGAGATCTTCTAAACATAATTTCGAATTAATTCTCAACTAATTTTTTGTTCCAAAGAATATTTTCTATAGAGATATAAAATAATATTTATTAGTAGAGACATTACTTGCCGTCATTTTTTTTCATAACCAAAAAAATAAATAAAATAATATTAATAACCGGAATTTTTTTTTTTTTTCATCCATAACCAAACCGCCCCCCCATGGGGCGGTTTAGTCCCCTCCCAACCCGCCCCCCAGTGGGGCGGTTTACCCCTCCTCCAACCCGCCCCCCAGTGGGGCGGTTTACCCCTCCAACCCCCCCCCCCGCTGGGCGGTTTACCCCACACCCAACCCGCCCCCCAATGGGGCGGTTTACCAAATTTTGCTATATTAAGCCATTTTCTCTCTCCTGTCTCACCATAATTCGCCCAAATTAACCCGTTTAATCCATTCTGTTCTCAAACAGTACTCCGAGGCGATTTTGAGGTGATTTTGAGGCGATTTTGAGCAACAGTGACCGAGGTATTTTTTTTTAAATTTAATTTTTTTAAAATTTTAGAAATTTTAGAAATAAACAAAAAACTTATATTGAACGACGAATTTTATATGTTGTTTCAGAAATAAACCAAAAATGTTTATTGCTGTGTATTGGGGTGGAAAAATCACGAAAGGGGAGTTCGGATGCCAATACTCGAAAGATGCGGGTTACGGCTTCCAACTGAATGCCAATACTTCAATTTATGAAATAAAAGAAGCAATCATGCAAAAAACCAGTTGGGACCGTGCCTGATTTACTGTAGAAATCAGTACCCAAATTAACAACCAACAGACAGGTGGCAAACCTTATTATGTAAAATATCCTATAGCAGACCAGGATATATGGACAGCTGTGTATAGTTTTTTTGAGTCCACTTCAATCCCGATAATGGACATATTTTGCAAAAAAGTTGCGATTGAACCAGTTGGTACTGGGGCTGGACCTTCTACCCAGAACAACTTGGATACCGGGGCTGGACCTTATGCAGAGTAGAACTTGGATACTAGGGCTGGACCTTATGTCGAGAATGAAAACCAAGTATATGACAATTATACTACTGATTATGGGTATGATCACAACCAGGATGTGACCTCACCTCCTCGTGAACCTGTGAGACGAGATATGTATTTGCATGTACCTGAGCGCCGTGCTGCACCCCGGGCTGAAACTAGAAGACGGTCATGTGTTGGTCGGGTTGGATATCAATCAGTACCTGATCCATTACCTAGCTACAACCCCCCTGAACCTAGAAGACAGTCTGCAGTCGATCGAAATGATGTAGACATTAATATTGACGGTATAAATGAGATACCGACAATGGAAATGGAAACTGGTGATGATTGGGACGGGGATTGGGAGTCAGACAGATTATCAGAGGGCGATGATGAGAATATTATGCCTCCTCCAATTGAAGACAGATTTCCGATCAGTGCACGAGGAGACAAGCACCCGGTAAGGACATTCAATGACACTACTTCCTTTGAAGAAGCAGACATTTCTTTTTTTGGGACACGCGTTGTATATAACGAAGAGATTAGCCCGGGTCAGCTTTACAGCAACATAGAAGAACTGTCAAGGAAAGTTAAGCAGTTCCATTTAATTGGTAACTGGGAGTTTACAGTGGCCAGGCGAGAGAGGACCTGGTATGTTGCAATTTGCAAGGAAAAAAAGTGCAAATGGAAACTGTCTGCCGCACCTAAAGGAAAGGGGGAGGCATGGATAATTAAGGATGTCAAAGGACCACACACTTGCAAGTCTGCGTCATCAAGGAAAGACCATACTGCGCTGACGGCATCAGTTATTGCTGATGTAATTATGGAAGACATTAAAGAAGAGCCTGCGATGAGTATTAAGGAGGTTGCTCGTGCGGTGAGAAAGATCTACCCATATATAACCCCACATTATAATAGGTTGTGGAGAGGTCGGAAACTCGCAGTCTGCAGATGTTTCGGAACCTGGAAGGGGTCGTACAATCTCCTCGCACCATTACTTATTGCCATAACAAGTACAAATCCGGGAACCAGATTCCAGCAGTGGCATGTACCAACCGATACACCCGGTGAGGTACAATTCAAGGGCATAGCATGGGCTTTCGGTCTATGTATTGAAGCCTTTCAGCATCTTAGACCTGTGATCAGCATCGATGCATGCTTCATGTCCGGCTGGTATGGTGGGGCTCTTCTTATAGCATGTGCATATGATGCTGAAAATCAGTTGTTGCCCATAGCCTTTGCCATTGTTCAACAGGAGGATGGTCCAAATTGGGGTTTTTTCATGTCCTTCGTGAGAAGAGAGATGGTAGGAAATAGGTTCATCTGCGTGATATCAGACCAACACTTGGGCATTAAACATGTACTTAATAGCCCCAACTATGGTTGGAACACTAATACCGGAGAAGCTGTGCACAGGTACTGCATGCAACACATTTCAGAGAACCTGTGCAAGAATACCGGCGAGGGTCAGTGGCTTGCTGACAGGTTCAAAATTGGCTGTAAGAGGAAAAAACCACGACGGATGGAAGAGATGTTCAGAGAATTTGCAAGAGTATGTATGCATTTCTTTTTTATAATTTTTTTGGACATTTGTACGACTTGTATAACTGACTTTTATTTATCTATTTTGTGTAAACATTTCCGGAGGCAAATGCCTATTTAGCGAAGGCGGGCAAGAGACGTCCGAATAATCCGTTAGAGCCGTCAGCATATGAGAAGATATTTCAAGCATGTGACAGAGGTTGGAGATGGGGAATTATGACCACTAATGGGTCAGAGTCATTAAACAAAGTCTTCAAACAGAGCCGTATATTACCCGTGGTTTCACTGGTGGAGGACACATTCTACAAGTTAAATGCTTGGTTTGGTGAGAGGCATGCTAAAGCCACTGCATTAGCGAGTAGGGACCAAATATTCTCAGATAGAGTTGAAGAGAAATTAAGAAAACACAGAGAAAAAGGCTCTGTCATGCGCGTTGTACCGTATGGTACCACAGGTACGGAATATGAAGTGCAAGTTGAAAGTGAGATTATTCCACTGCGCATGAACCAAAATGGCATTATAGAAACTCATCAACGTGCATGCAAGTACAAAGTCATTTTAGGCGAGAACAATCAAGTTACGTGCGAGTGCCAAGGCCCCCAGTTAGTTCGCATACCGTGTTGTCATGTTATGGCGGTTTGCCGAGAACGAAACTTTTATGAGGACGTATTTGTTGATAACTATTACCGTACCAATTTCCTTCTGCACACATGGTCTCCATCATTTCACGGCTACCCCAACCAGTACCAGTGGCCATACTACCTTGGGCCTACGGTGGTTCCCCATAAGAAATGGATCAGGAAGGGAAGGAGGAAACACAAGCGGCGAACAATGCATATGGACAGGATGCAAGGTCGTCAAATGGGACATGAGGCTCACCGTTCTACTATTGACAGGCAGAGGGCAGGTATGTAGATGATCGAACACAACTTAAAATTGATTTGAAATTAAATTTAAATATTGATACTGAATGTTTAATGAAATGCATTGCAGAGGCAATAAACGAAGCCAACGAAAGAGAGAATGCTAGGGTGGTTGCCAATGCTGGACCTTCTGGAAGCAGGCGACCCAGTCAGGAAAGCCACTCAGGGAGTAGTCAGGGTTCTACAACTGCTGGTGTTGCGCCGTCATCCACTTCCAGAAACCTAAGAAGTAGACTTAGTATATTCAGCCGCAGGAAGAGTTAATTCAGCATATGTTGTATTTATATTTCTATCTTATATTCCAGACTTATTTGTTCAGTTACGCTATGAACTTATTTAATTAACTTATGTTGTGAACCATTTTCCTAAGATAAAAATTGATAATTACTACAAAACCTGATAATTACTACAAAACCTGATAATTATTACAAAACCTGATAATTACTACACACTGATAGTCTTACACACTGATTCAATTAACTTATTACACACTGATTGTCGGAGTGTTCAGTTGCAGCAGACGAAGAGACAGTTTTACCAGCATTTTTCTTTCTTTTGACATCGCCGATATGAGTCGCATCAGACTTTTCCCCAAAACTAATCGGGTTTTGCTTTTTGTAAAGGCTTTCCTCAAAATCATCATCGTCATTCAATGACCTATGTATTACACAGTTCTTCATAGTACAAGAACCGTTCATCGTTGACCTTTGAGATTTTCTTTTTCGACTACCGGAAGATTCACTTGATGTTTCTTTGTTCATTGTTTTTGCCTAAATAAGGCAACACCACAAACAACATATAAAATAATAATACAAAATGATTTCTTCGTTCAATATTAGTTTTTTGTTTATTTCACAAATTTATCACATTTAGAAAAAATGCTAACATTTAAAAAAAAACATACCTCGGTCACTGTTGATCGTAATCGGCTAAAAATCGCCTCGGAGCACTGTTTGAGATCCGAGATCCGAGAGAGAGAGAGAGAGAGGGGGGCGTCTAGGGTTTCGGGTTGGGAGGGGTGGGATTTTATATTTTAAAAAAAAAAAAAAAAAAAACACTAAACACTAAATAATAAATAAATAGAAAATAACAACATACAATATACAAATACAATAAATACCAAATATAAAAAATACAATACAATAACAAATAGATTAGAAAAAAATACAATACAATTATAATAACAAATATATTAGAGAGAGAGGGGGTGGCCAGTTTTATAAAAAAAAAAAAAATTAAGTAGACCACCCCCCGGGGGGGCGGGTTGGTCCAAGGGTAGACCGCCCCATGTGGGGGCGGTTTGGTGTAAGGGTAGACCGCCCCCCATGGGGGCGGTTTGGTTATGGGTGAAAAAAAAAAATTTTGGTTATTAATATTATTTTATTTATTTTTTTGGTTATGAAAAAAAATGACGGCATTACTTATGTTTGCTAAATGGAATTCGGAAATCAATATTGTGTTAAGGTTAATTTGTTTGTATTTTTCTTTTATCTTTAATTTAGACATATCGATGTACTGACTTTACCAAAATATTTATCTCTTTCTAATTTGTTAATATTATTGTTAACATTTTCATTGATTTTCTCTAATTTATAACAAAATGATTCATTAATATGACAAAATATTATTATTATTATTTATTTGTTTATTCCTGGGCAATTTTATAATAAAGAAAGAAAGATATGATTATTTGACAAATTTTTTAAGTCTTTTCACGTAGACCTCAAATCATAATTAGTTTCATTCATAAGAACCCAAGAGATGTATAAATAAATATACAAGTAACATTTGAATGATAGAACATAATAAACTTGTATCTCTCTCGAACTCCACATGAAAAATTTCTTGTAACATCAACTTCAAATGAATACTCTTTATAAGTTATTTAGAAGGAACCAATAACTGAAAATTGTGACGAAAAATAGATAACTCAAAATTATTACAAAACCAAAACTATTTCCACAATAATAATTTTTTTAATATTCAATTTTAGCAGAAATGTGATTATTTTAATCAATTTTATTATTTATTTAGGTTAAGGAATCCTGCTGCATTTGTACGAATGCATGGGAACAATTTTATTTTAGATTAAGCCCTCAGGCGAATATGTATGGGAACAATTTACTTCACACAAACAATATGATACAAGGGTATCCTCTTCATTTCATACCGAATTTTAAACTGTTCCAAAAAATGAAATATGTACCAAACAATGTAGCGCGGGTAATACTGTATTTGGTATTGGTTGTGTCAGGCCTTGAGCCATGCATGAACTGTGGGGATTCGATACTTACGGATTAACCTCCTTGTGTGTTAAGGTCTACATTTATCTCTTTCATAGAACAACACACAAAACATTACACAATTGAATCATCAGAGAGTACAATTATGCGGGTATCTCGCACATCAGAGATTACAATTATATGGTCCCACGCACGTAGTTTTTCTTTGTTGCCTTCATTGAATTGCACATAGTATTCCTTAACGATTCCATACAATTTTAAAAGGCTACTAATATGTTTATGGATTCGTACAACCGTTATATTTTTATCGGGCCGTTTCTCTGATCAATATCTTCCGTCGATTAAGAAAATTTGATTAGAAGTACCTGAAAGTTTATTTTTATTGAGCATCTCTCTTGCAGGAAAATGTTATATGCTATTTTAAATGTGCGCTATTTTACAGATTTACTTTTAAAAATAGTTTGTCTCGCCAAGAAAATATAATAATGTTGTGTAGTTGTTATGATACACAAAAATTATGGTCAGTATAGACCTTTTGCGGTTGCAATTTTCATCACCTATTTTAAGGTATATATCGGTTTTGAGTTGTTATAATTCTTAATTAGTAATTAGTCCAAAACCTTGAGCAAGTAGTCATCTATTCTTTGTTTTATGTAAATTTTGCAAGCGTCATTGCGAATTTAACACTAATTAGATTTTAATCACTCATCTCATCTTTATATACAAAATTTGCTCGTAGCAAATATTATATTTTCCTTCTTTTTTTGGTGGAATTGTTTTTAGAGATAAATAATCTAATACAGAAAATGGTGTTTTTGTAACATCCCGTAAGTTTTATAAATTATTATGAACTAATTATTTTGGTACTTATTTATAATTTTGAAAATTTAAGGGTTTATTTATGAAATGTGTAAATTTAAACTTTAAAAAAAAAAGAGGAGAACTATCGTGGCATTTTTTTACCACGTGGGCCCCATGCATGAAATAACCCCCACTTCTAACCGACCTTCATTTACTGAGTTGATTATATTTATTACTCTCTCCTATTATCCCAAATCAAAAGAACACCGGAAAAAAAGAATGAAGGAAGGAGAGAGATATTTTGATAATTTTTTTTTTTTTGATTCAATTGTATGTCCGATTGAAATTCCAACTACGTCGTGCTGATTCTGAATAGTTGTTGCAACTCAAATTGGATTTCTGAATTGATCGCTATCAGGTAACCGGACTTATCTATAATCTGTGTTTTCATTTTGTGTGGTTGAATTGGATGTTTTGAATTGGGTATTGGATTATGAGGGCATATTTAACGGGATAGCGGGCCTGTGGTTCGAATTTAATTTGTGAAATGATATGATTGTGTTCTGAGAATTTGAGAAACAATATGATTGTGTGAAATGAAATGATATGGATATTGTGTGACTTGTTTTACTGATAACCCAGACCCAGGTGCTATCGCTTGTTAAATATGCAGGCATAATTTGATGTGAATTTGTGTGGATTAATCCAGTCTGTTTGAATGGTTGTTTAATTAAGCCAATTATAGAGAAGCTGCATCGTTAAATAACCGGTTGCTGAGCTTTGTAGCTAACTCCATATTGTTTCTGTTGTTATTTTTGCTTGCGACGTAGGTTGATGGGGCGAAGAATGGATGCGGGTGCCTCTCTTGTCGTGACTCCCAGCCCAGCGGTGGGGTCGTGACAGTTTTTGAATATATATGTACTCCATTGCTGATCATAAATTTAAATAATTTTGTTAATTTGCTGACCAATGCTGTGGTGGTAAGTTTGCCAATAAGTTGAAATATTGCTCTCGGTTTAGACTTTCCTAATATATTTAGTATGACTAATTTATTGTACGACTTTATAAGTAAATAAATCTTAAATAACTAATTAAAGTAATATACCATATCTTAAGACCAGTAAAAATATGTAACGTTTTATTAAATAGTTGTTCAGTTTTATTTACAAAAAATTTCTTCAACAGCGTGCTTTACTTCAATTTATATAAAATTTTCAAATATACAAAAATTAGGATGTTACAAGTTGACACAACCAATAAAATGTCTTGCATTTATACAATAAATATAGAGATTTAAATGTAAAAATTAAAAGTTATACTTTCATTAAAAGTTCCCTTGTTGTTGTTTACTTGTGAGTGTCCTTGCTTGCGTTTGGTTGCATGTTCATTGCCTGATGATTTTGATTTAGTTGTGAGTTATTAGCTTATCGTTGTCGATTTGGTTGCTTGATTTAGTATGGTAATGGATCATACTTGCATAATTCATGATATGTGCATGATGGGAAAACATTGAATTGAACAATGAGCTTAATTGAGCATGTCATAAAGTCATATGTGCAATTAATTGAATATTAAACATGGAAAATCTACAAGTCATGTAAGCGCTGTCTTTTAATGGTAGCACATGACTGGGATCATGTATTGATTGAATATTAAACTTGGAAATTTGACCAGTCATGTAGGCACTCTCTTTTCGTGGTAGCGCATGACTGGAGTCATGTAGGCATTGTATTCGTGGTAAGCACGTAATTTTTATTATTTAGGCGCCATTAATTCGTGGAAGCGCATAACAGAAATTGCGTAGGCACAGTATTCATTGTATCGCATGATTTAGTTATGTAGGCGCCATTAATTCATGGAAGTGCGTAACTGAAGTTATGTAGGCACCGTGTTCGTAGTAAGCGCACAATTTTAGGTTATGTGCATTACATAAATTGTGTAGGTGCCGTACTTGTGGTAGTGCATGACCCGTAGTCATATAAATGCTGAATCCGTAGCAAATGATAGAACATTGTAAATTATTAAGTTAGAATAATTTTACAATAAGTAAGATTCATGAGCCTTGCATATGTGGTACTTTTGTTATATCAGATGCATGGATATTGATTGGCCTCAATTTCAATTTTCTTAGTAAGGTTGTTGTAGTATTACTTTTCGGTGTGTATCTATTACTTTTATTTCAGGTGATGAATTATTCATTTGGTTTGATGATTATTGTTGCTCTTTTAGTATTTCATTTGGGTTACTTCTATTTCAGTGCTTTGTATTTTCTTAGTATGATTGCATAAGTATTATTTAATTAAGGTTCCAAGTAAAATTTACAAGTATTCCTTAAACTATTGCATATGAATAGTTGCATATTTTCCATGATACAATAGATTTGCATGTTGTTAATTTATAATCATGCTATTGGGATGTAAGAATTGCACTTTGGACACTTGTGTTTATGTTACGAAAAACACACAATTGCATATTTCGTCACGAGCAGGTTACATGCTCCCAGTTTTGCTACTTATTTCTTTGAGTACATTATTATTGTTGATTTTCTTTTATTTGTGCTCAGTGTTATTTGGTTTCCGTTGGTTGGATCTTAGAATAACTCGACTGGTACTGAATACCGCACTTAGATATTTTCAATCTTTAATATTTTTCCACTTAGGTGGGTTCCAGGTACAAAGCACTAGACAAGGTATCGAGAGGTTGAATTGGAAGGCTGTGAAAGATGCCACAATAAAAATCATATGTTTGTTTAAAATAAATCTGCTTTCGTATTTTGATTGTCTTTAATTATAACTTAACATGTTTATATTATATTTGCTTACAAATGTATATTATGAAAATTATGGGAAAATTTTATCATATATTGTGGCTCTTGTCTTGTCATTAGTAATGTATGTATATATGTGATTATGTATGATAATTGACACACCTTACACTGTTGAGAGCGGCGGGTTATCAACCCTCTTGTCGGGTGTGACAATTACCCCAACAATTATTAATATGAAGTGGTGATTAGATTAGTGACAAAGCACCTTTATTGTACAAAAAAAAATCAATATCAAAAGGAAGACAAAGACTTGGTCAAAATAAACGATCTATAAAATTGGGTTATATTTCTTGACTCTTCTTGATGTGAAATTAGTACTATATGGGTCTGAAAACAAAACATCCTATGACGATATGAATAAATTTTCTGGGCCAAAAATTAGGGTATAAATATTGGATCCGAATCTGCTGCGATTCTTTACTCATGAACAGTAACCTACGATCCCTGCTTTTCCAAATCCAACTGTTAAATTATTTCGAGATTCGTGCAAGAGAAAATCAGCTGTTTTGAGATACGTGCACAAAATTATTGGACGGCTAGATTTGGAAAAGCAGGAATTTTAGGGTTACTGTTCATCCTTTTAAGATTGCAGCAGATGTGAATCCATAAATATTAGGTGGTGTTACAATACTGGACCCAGAAGGGTAATTACATATATTTGGACCTAGGCCTTGCACTGTCTATTGAGGTAAAAGGCCCACAATAAGTGTCAATACAGCACCTATATATCCTTTCTGTTGGTACTTTGCTGGGTATTAATTTGTTTCTTTGCAGTTTGGTATAAACAACGCAGTTAATAGATAAGTCATCTAAATCATAGCTGTTAGAACCAAGATTATGGAAGCTATTTTATCTATCCAGACCAGTGCAAATGTGTACCAATGAAAGAATTTGTTTCTCAAAACTACAAAGACATGCATCCACTGAGATGGGCGATTATTCTAAAGTATCCAACAAAAGCTTAATTGAGCAATCAGGCATTCAATTAACCAAATGGAGTGCTACATTGACAAAAAACATATCTAGGCATTCAATTAATCAGTAGTAGCTCACAATTTCCTTTATGCAATTTAATTTATTTAGGCATAATGGTTCTTACACCAATCCAACCAAATATAGATGTAATTTTATTCCAATATTAGAAATTCTAGATCGTAATAATACTCACTTTTTTATTTCAATTTTATGTTCAATACATAGTGCTGTTAGACAAAATTCAAATTTAACAGATAATCATACAAAGAGTACGTTCCTACCCTGCATTATGTGTCCTTTGTGGATAACAAAATAGTATTTCATAGACAACCTTACACACTCATGAAAATACACACTGATTCATATCCATTTCTCAGCACAAAGCTCTTACATATTTTTAACAATGAAGTAAATCCTATCTATAATGAAATTAAACCACTTTCTTCCATTCTCCCATGATATCATAGCCCAAATTACAGAGGCAAATCCCACCCCTAATCCCAACCCAATAGAAATAGAGAGCCCAAGTATATCAGTAGAATACTTTGAAGGCAAACCTTTATTGAGCACATGATTTGAAGGAGCTGCTCCACATTGCATGGATAAAGGACTACCACACAATTTGGAGTTACCCAAGTAAGAAGCATTTGAAAATGTTGAGAACTGATGGGCTTCGGGTATTTCTCCAACTAAATTGTTGTATGAGAGATTTATTTCAGAAAGAAAAGTGAGAGAGGTGAGTTCTTGAGGGATGTGTCCAGAAAGTTGGTTGGAGGAGAGATCCAATGTTTGAAGTTGCTGTACTTTAGCAAATTCTTGTGGAATTGGACCAATCAGAGCATTATGTGATAGGTTAAGCACATCAAGTGACTTGAGGTGCCCGATCTCTTCAGGTATTCTCCCCGAAAATTCATTATTTGACAAATCAATGTACATGAATATTCCATGTGAGGATAACAGATCAAAATTCAGCCCTTTGTATTTGACTGAAGCTACATACATAATGTATCCTACATTCATCTTAAAATTATATTTTAAGGAACTTGTATTTGATACATCCATCATAGACTTCAGATTTACAAAAATAATTTTAGGCAAGGTACCACTCAAATGATTTGAAGAAAGGTCCAGAACTTTTAGCATGGGAAAAATGGAATCATTTCCTTTTGATTTCATTACCACGTCTGAAATTTTTCCATAAAACATATTCGATCTTAAGACAAGAACTCCCAAATTTTCAAGATTACCTAGCCAAAAGGGAAATCTGTTCACTATACGATTGTTTCCAAGGTCTAAGATCTCGAGAGCTTGACAATACATCAGTAATTTGGGTAAACTTCCATTAATTAAATTTCCGTTCAGATTTATTGCTTGAAGTCCACATGGTTGACTAATATTCCTTGGCAATGGCCCACTTAATTTGTTACTTTTCAAGTTAAGCACTTTCAATTCAGCACCTTTTAGGAGGCAAGGTGGAATTGTACCAGTTAAATTATTATAAGAAAGATCAAGCACTGTTGGCAATGTCACATTACAAATGGAAAGAGGAATCTGTCCTGTGAGACTATTATTTGAGAGGTCTAAGTACTGAATATTTGTTTGGTAACTCAGAAAATAAGGAAACCTTGTTAAATTGCACGATTTTAGATATAGAAAACTTATTTGTGGAAATGAAGCATAGAATGACTCGTTATTATCGTTGCCTTCTATAATTGACAATTTGTTGTTTGAGAGATCAAGATAGTCAAGGTTCTTATTGTGCTTGATGAATTTGGAAATTGACAACTGTCCTTGAAGATTGTTATATTGAAGGAAAATAGCTCCCAAAATTGATGATCCATTTGAGAACTCTGGTAAATATCCTGACAATTGGTTTTCTCCTAGAGCCAATTCTTTCAAAGAAGGGTGATAAAACAAAGACATGGGTATCGTACCTGTCAATCTATTTGCCTCAAAGTGCAAATATTCGAGTCTTGTAAGGTTTGTTATTGATAGCGGAACTTCTCCATAAAAACTACATAAGGAAAGATCCAATTGAAATAAATATTGGAGATTTCCAATTGAATATGGAATTGGACCACTTAAATTTGTTAAATCAAGAATCATATATTGCAAAAAGCTTTGTTGTTTGAATTCTGGTAGTTGACCTGACAACATTGGGTTGACTGATAAATCAAGTACTGTTAGATTTGTAAGGTGGAATATTTCTTCTGGGATATTTCCTCTTAATCCACAAGCAGCCATGGATAGCTCCTGAAGAGTTGGGCCAACTTGCAAAATTGCGTTGCCCCACTCAGATCCGTTGAGTGAAATGTCAACCCCATTCAAGCAAAGAACTTGGAGCTTGGTGTGGTTGCTGAGTAAGGTTTTTAGGCCAGTGCCAGGAATATACAATGAACTGGGCATGACAGAAAGAGCCGGGTCATGGGTTTCAACCATTTCTGATAAGTCAAGTGAGATTAGGTTTGTAAGGGCAGAAATGCCAATTGTAACTTGACCGACAAAGCCAGAATTGGATAAGTTGAGATGGGTTAAATTATCTAGTTGCTCAAACCCGGTTTGTGGAAGGATAAGATTGTTGAACTGGTTCCCACCAAGGTTGAGGTATCGAAGAGAGGTGAGATTAAACAAGGCCGGATTGAGTTCACCCGAGATTGACCGGTCATTAAGGTGAAGTGCAGTCACCATACCGGTATGCTCATCACATGCGATGCCATCCCATATGCAACAGTCGGTGCTTGTATTCCATGAATTGAGTTTAGTGGTGTTGAAACCTTGCTTGAGTTGAATCAAGGCATGAAGATGGTCAGGAAGGCATTGGGCTTGTGTAAGAGTGGTATTTTTGGTGGATAAGGAGAACGTAAGAAGTGATAGGCAAAGAAGTGCAAGAAGTGCCATTGCAGGAAAGAGTGTAAGCAAGACAATTTTTCGCGGTACTTAATGAAAAATGTATACATATTTATAAGACCATGCATATGGGTCTAAAAAGAACAAGAAAAACTAAGAAATGCTAAATTAATTGACTTAGCCAGAAGCAAAACTTGACTTCACAAAAAAAGAAGAATAAATGGTGAGTGGATCAAATAAGGCCGTTTCTCTTGCAATATTAACCAGTCATTTGTGATATGAAATTAAGAGTCTTAGATTGGTTGTTTGCTTTGGGTATTTTACATTTAACGTAATTATATTGATTTTGCTGGAAATAATTCATTATTTCTGTTTGTTTAGTGATGTTTGTCAAAACATGTTTGTTTAGTTGAAAAGAAAAGTTAAATAAATCTACATATCTATCTATATTATACTTACCGCTTTACAATAAAATTATGTAAATGCCCTTCCAAGGTAATTAAATTATCTATTTTAATAAACCTCATAATACCTATTCAGTATAGTTTAAAATAAAATAATAAACCAAATCTATAAATTGAGATTTCATTACCACTAGCAGAATTATATTTTTATTACTCATAGGAACTTTTTTTCTTTACCTCTTGCTATCAACTAAGATTTTTAGATTGACTGACTATGAAAAGGAACAATAATATCAAATACTTCTTAACGATCACAACAATTTCTTTACATTGATATTTTCTTTTTTTCTTTGATAGCAGGCACTTGTTTAAATGAACAACTAAGAACTTATTGCTACTTGGTGAGTCAGATGATTTAATATATTTTTTTCAAATATGTGAAGATTATCAATTAAATAATTATGATTCCAATAAAATATTATTTAATAATTTTGGGATGAGAAATTGGACACTCTGTTTCTAAGAATCTTCCCAAGAGCGAATTCTTATAGTAAATTGTTTGAAGTAGAAACTCGAAGCAAACACATAAAGTTACAATGTTTTTCTTTAACGAAGAACAATTGAGGATCTGGTTGTGTTTCCATCGAAATGCATCTGCGTGTTTGATAAAGTCATAATTTAAATTTATTTGCATTCCTTTCCTTGAAATAGAAAAAAAAAATATATGCTCATAGGCAAACAAATAATATACCAAAAAAAAAGTGATGGATGAATATTTAATTGAATATAATGTAATGGGTCCACGATCTATTGTGAAAGAAAGAGAAATGAAAGGGAATGTAGTAATGACGATGTTAAAGAAGAAGAGATTGGGAAACTACTGTAGGTCTAGTCATTGAATTTGAATTTAAATTTATCTTCATATTTTTCACTTAAACCTGCATAGGAAAAAAATCATGCAAATAGGAATAAATTTTGAATATATTAAATAAGTAATAGTCCACAATCAATTGTGAAAGAGAAATTAAAGGGAATGTAGTAATGACATTGTTAGAGAAGAAGATATATTTATTGTGAAAGAGAAATGAAAGGGAAGCTGATGTAGAGTGATTGTAATAGGGAAGAAAATATATGTGATGAAAATTGAGGAGAGACTAATCAACATGATGCAATTAAAATGATGTTTTTGTTGCCTTATTAAATGTGACTGTTAGTTCCACAGAAGACTTTTCCAGTCAATTATTGAGTATTGACTGCTCCTTTATTTATTTTATTTTCATTATTTACATATTCTTTACGAAAGTAACAAGGTAGCAATTCGTGAGTACAATACATGACATAGAAACTATAGACAAACTCATAAGGTTTGATAAGAAATATCCTTCATTTAGAAAATTATAATATATAATAAACAAAACTTTCTTTCCGTTTTTATGTAACCCCTTCATTCAATTTCTCTTTGACCTGAGGGACCACAAAATTCCCAAAGTGTTGTAAAATGGCAATCTATTAGTTATGGTTGTAATAACATCTGATGAGCAATGAATATATAAGCCAGAACCCAAATTATTGATCTACATTTCTTAGCACCTGGGAAAGTTAATATATTCAAATAAATTTTGATTGGAGGGAAATTTAGAATTTCTACACCAAAACAACAAACACAAATTACGAGAAAGAGAGAAAGGGAGAGTTACTTTATAAAGAGAGAGGAATCCAAAACAATTTTAACTCTGTAGGATTTGTGGCAAATGGACAGATATATTCCTCTTATGGATAAACGAATTTATAATTTAGTTAGAGAGGCAGATATATTCCTCTTATTGATAAATGAATAGTTGAATAGTTGGCTATCTTACTGATATTGGTTTGTATAAAACTGTTCAGAAACCGGATTTTGTTGATGTGTTTTTGTGGCATCTAGTTAAAAACAATTGAGGTTGTCTATTGTAAAAGTTTTCCACTGGTATTGTCTTGTGGTATCATTTTTTGTATATTTCAAATGAAATTAGTGGGCATCCACTACATATTTTAAGAAAAAATTCAAAACCTTAAATAGTATAGGGAAGGAATTGTTTTTTTTTATCTTTTCTTACCAAAAGCTTCACACACACACACACACACACACACACACACACACACACATATAGACTACGGCTAATACGCTTCCTCTAGTATATCAGCAATATGCTCCGGCCTCTAAAATCAATTGAATCGGCTTCAAACGACAAATCCATACTGTTCAAACCAATTTCCTCAACGAGAGCTTTGTTTTCATATAATTTTTTTTTTAATTTTTGAATTTATTACCATCAAGTCAAGCGGTCAAAATATGAAGGATTTTGTGTGCATTTTAATACACTATATCCTTCACTTTTTTGACCGCTTGACTTGATAGTAAATAAATTCGAATTTTTTTTTTTTTTTTATATAGAAATGAAGTTCTTGTTAAGGAGATTGGTTTGAACGGTTTGGATTTGTTGTTTGAAGCCGAATCGATAAGTTTTGGAGGCTGGAAGCATATTGTCGATATACTAGAGGAAGCGTGTTAGCCGTACTCATATATATATATATATATATATATATATATATATATATCTGTGTGTGTTATAAATAATTTCAAATCTTTATTGAAGTTGCCTTTAATAATTAGTATTGTAAGATCCCAAAAACCTAGTTCATAATTATTGATTATTTACAACTTCTTAGTAATATTTGAAATTTTGGACCCTTCTTTGAAGTAATTAAAAGTAGATGTTGTTCCATGGCTGAGTTTAATCGGAAAAAAAAATTCAGCGAATTTTTCCATGGATTATAAACAATTTTTTTTTAAGGGATTTGGATTGATGGTTGGTTCAAAACTAGGGAAAGAAGTATCAATATATAGACCATCACCACGCATAGAAAAAAGAAAAGGAAAAAAGAAAAGAATAAATACCACAAAAAAACGAAAGAGATAAGACATGAGAGAGTAAGGCATTCAATGTCAATGTACCGTGGAAGAAGGGCTAGAAATTAACTCAATAAGAACAAAATTAATGCAAAATAATTGGAAACGAATGTTAGAAATTTCAATTCCAATTCTGCATTTAATATTTAGACATTGATTGCCTCAGCCTCATTAATTTAGAGTTGCTGTGAAGGGGCTTTTCTCTGAAAAAAAAAATTGGCCTTTAAGATGGAAAATATTTTGTCATCCGCATAGATATAATGTGTATAATCATCTGCGTTAATATTTTGTCAAAACAAAACAGGATGGATGACAACCAGTATAGAGAAAACATTATTTTCAATGTAAATAATCATAACTTCTTACAATCATATTTTTTCTGAATTGTTGAATAATAATTAAATAAAGACGTGTATTACAACTTGTTAGAATGAATCAACACGTGACTATTAATCTCCATTTGAGTAAAACACTAATAAACTGTGAAGGAAGGGTTTCAATTAAAGCAACTCTATTCAGGGTTCACAAAGGATTACACGACGTTAATTTTAACTTAAAAGTGAAAATCGAAACTGTTACCATGGAGAAAAGAAAGAACTACTCTGTTCGTGTTAGTTCTTTTGTTTTGTTCATTCTTTCTTTTTACCTATTTTCCTTCTTTTGAAAAGTATAAATCCATGTGCAGCCTGAATTGGATTCACATCTGCTGCGATCCTTCGCAGTGTGAACAGTACAGTAAAAATCAGTTGTTTCGAGATACACGCACATAAAACATTGGACAGCTGGATTTGGGAAAGTAGGGATTTTAGAGTACTGTTCACATTGCAAGAGTTGCACCAGATGTGAATCCGCCTGAATTGCTATCAACAAAAGCATGGAGATTCACTTTTAAATTTAAATTTATTTGCATATTTTGTCTTAAAAGTAGCGTAGGAAAAAATAGAAAAGAAACAAGCACGTAGGAAAAAATTTGTGCTTTGATGAATATTTGAATATATACAATAATTGAACAGCCCGCAATTTAATTTCTATGCCTTGAAGAATATTTGAATATATAGAATAATTGAAGGGTCAACAATTTATTGTTAAAGAGAAACGAAATATGGAAAAACTGATCAGCATGATGCAATAATTGAATTGATGTATAAATTACCTTTTTAAATGTGACTGTTAGTTGCACACAGTGAAGACTTACCAAGTCAAGCAAGTATAGAAAATACTTGAATGACGAGGTATAAATACTTATGTAATTACGAGTCCAAAAGTACGTCATCATAGATCTAATTTGAAAAAGAAAATTGCGTAGACGACATATGCATCACAAATTGTCAGAAATACAGATGAGATTGAACGGAGAAAAAAAAACCACCTCTAAAAATGTGTATGGTCCCCGATGTAGCTTTGAGTAGTCCCCCACATTTATTTAAGGTGCAAGTTCGATCTGTTCAGTGAAAATTGAAGCTGTTAACATGGAGAAACAGAGAGGCAGGAGGATAATTGCACAGGTATCCATCAAAACTTACGTTATTTGTGTAAGTTTTTATTTTTTTCTAGTAAAAAAAAATATTGCTCTTAATTTCTTTCACATTTTTTCTTCTTTAGGAAAAATAATGTACATATAAATACACCAGCCTGAATTGCAATCAACTAATGCATATAGATTCACTTAGAAATTTAAATTTATTTTCATTTCTTTTAATCTTCAAGTAGAATAGGGAATGTAGGAATGACCTTCTAAGAAAGAAGAGATAGGGAAATCGATGTAGAGTGATTTTAATTGTAAAGAAAAAATGCGGACTGAATTAATATGGACAGAATTGATTTTGAAATGGGATGGAATAATTCAACTGATTTTGAAATGGGACCGTAAATTCCACGGAAGACTTGTCCAGTCAAGTATTGCGTATTGAACACTCCTTAAGATTGATTTTGCATACGGTACGAATTTTGGGGACAGGAAAGATTGATTTTGCATTTTTGGTAGGGAAGCATTATTTCTCACATTGACACCCGGGTATGCGTGGTAGCCACTACCAAACAATTTCCAAAAAGAAAAAAATACACCTGGGGATGTGGTTTTTTGTTCAGTCTCCCTTTCACCATTTTTATCCAAACAAAAAATCAGTTAAGAAAAAATAACTTTATTTTTTTCCATGTAACAAAACATAATTTAGCTAATAATAATAGGATTTGATGCAGTCAGAACTCTGCTCTGTTTCATCACATTATCTATGTGAGTTTCCACCAACTGCATGCACATGTTTGATCAAGTTAATGATTCTGGGGTCCTGTCGAGCAATTGTATATCATTTCATGTTTCATCAAATGTTGTCAAATATAGGTTGTTATAAAATTTAAGTTCTTCGATGAATGGTAAATTTGTTATTAATTTCATCATTTCTAATTGGCATGGATGATACTAATAATAAAGCTTTAAGTTATATTTTAATTATTGTTATATTTCAATATTATCAGTAATTATTTTATGGCTATGAAAAAACTAAAAAATTGTTAAAAAAATCCTTTTTTTAAAAATAATGCATCCACACACCTCCAAAATATTCAATGCAGACAAAGATATTCAATACTAGATCTCTGATTCTTAACTTCTTATATACATTATACATGATTAAATAGATTTGCCATCCTTGTTCTATGCGAGAGTTTTTGCCGACTACATACACATGTTTGATCAAGTTATTGATTCTTGGGGATTTGTGGTAAATGGACAGATATATTCCTCTTATAGATAAACGAATTTATAATTTAGTTAGAGAGGAAGATGAACAGATATAATCTTATGGACATATATATTCTTCTTATTGATAAATGAATAGTTGAATAGTTGGCTATTTTACTGATGTTGGTTTGTATAAAACTGTTCAGACACCTGATTTTCTTGATGTCTTTTTGTGGCATCTAGTTAAAAACAATTGAGGTTGTCTATTGTAAAAGTTTTCCACTGATTATGTCCTGTGTTATCATTTTTTGAATGTATATTTTAAATGAAATTAGTGGGCATCCACTATATATTTTAAGAAAAAGATTCAAAACCTTAAATAGTATAGGGAAGGAGTTTTTTTTTTTTTTTAATCTTTTCTTACCAAAAGCTTCATATATATATATATATATATATATATATATATATATATATATATCATAAATAATTTCAAATCTTTAATGAAGTCGCCTTTCATAATTAGTATTGTAAGATCCCAAAATCCTGGTTCATAATTTATTGATTATTTAGAACTTCTTAGTAATATTTGAAATTTTGGACCCTTCTTTGCAGTACTTAAAAGTAGGGAAAATTTCCAGCATACCCATGTAAACTTTTGAAATAGCCAATTTCCCCGTGAAAACACCATAATATCCAATATACCCACAAAAATTTAACATAATTTCTTTTATCCCCTTTAAATTATTTAATATTTTCTTTATTATTTAAAAAAATATATTGACCAAACTGCCCTTCAATTTGAACTGGAGATATCCTGTACTATGTTTTCTACTAATCGGCTTCTTCCTGTACCTCACGCCTAATGTTTTCTCCTAATCGTTAACTCCTTTTATTCATTGAACTACAGTTGAATTAGCATGGTGTATTGTATAATATCACACTACTGATTGATTTAGGAGGGTGTAACAGATCCCTGTCTCAGAAGAAAAGAATTTGGAATTTTCTTCGCTCTTTAATTTTATTTTTCGCTCTTTTAGCTATTATAATATGTTTGATTTGGTCTAAGAGAAAGAATGATCTATATTCCTTTTCTCCTTAAATTTTATCCGCAAGAGTACATGATTGCTCCACAATTTGTTCTATAAATTGTGTTGATTAGGATGGAAGTCTTGCAATTGAAGCCTACTGAACTACCATTCCAAGGTATAACTCAAAGCACACTGAACAGTTGAAACATGAATTGATTGAAATACTTGATGCTCGTTGTTGTTTTGTGGGGAATAAGAGAAATGGAGGAGGAAAGGAAGGAGAACAGGTTAGGGACTAAACAAGACAGGGGAGACGATGGTCCGGTGAGAGTAGGAGATGGGGTTGGGTGGACGAGAAAAAAGGAAGAACAAGAAGTGAAAGAGAGAGAACGTAGGTGTAAGATTCGATGTTGACTTGAATAAAAATAAAATCAATGGCTTCGATCAAGTAGAGAAGGAAATTAACATAGAGTGATAAACTGGGAATTTGGTTAGGTGAGGGTTCAATAGTGAGGCCGATTCGGGTAGAAAGAAGAAAAAAAATTTGAGCAAAATTAAAAGTTAGCTAGAGAGCTCATTGCAATTGTTTGGATTCATTCAAGTTATTTGAACAAATGATAGTGGTATAGTTTTTTATTTTGAATTCAAGCAAGAGAAAATGTTAGGTGTGAAGTACAGTGAGGAAGAAAGACAAGTAGAACTGTACATCTCCATTTCAGATTGAAGGCTATATTAGTCAATATAATTTTTAAAACAATTAAATAAAAAGTTAAATAATTAAAAGGGGATAGAAGAGATTGTGTTAAATTTTTGTGGGGAAATTGGATATTTTGGTGTTTTTATGGGGAAATTGGCTATTTTAAAAATTTGTATGGGTACACTGGAAATTTTCCCTTAAAAGTAGATGTTGTTCCATGACTGAGTTTAATCGGGAAAAAAAATCAGCGAATTTTTCCATAGATTATAAACAAAAAACGTTTTTTAAGGGATTTGGATTGATGCTTGGTTTAAAACGAGGGGAAGAAAAAAGAAAAGAATAAATACCACAAAAATACGAAAGAGATAAGGCCTCGAGAGTATAAGGCATTTAATGTCAATGTACCCTGGAAGAAGGGCTAGAAAATAACTCAATAAGGACAAAATTAATGCAAAATAATTGGAAACGAATGTTAGAAATTTCAATTCCCATTCTGCATTTAATATTTAGACATTGATTGCCTCAGCCTCTTTAATTTAGAGTTTCTGAAAAATAAAATTTGCCTTTCAGGTGGCAAATCTTTTGTCATCTGCTTAGATATAATGTGTATAATCATCTGCGTTAATATTTTGTTAAAACAAAACAGTATGGATAACAACCAGATTATTTTTAATGTATAAAATCAGAACTTCTTACAAACATATTTTTTCTGAATTGTTGAATAATCGATTATTGAATAAAGACGTGTGTTACAACTTATTAGAATGAATCAACACGTGACTATTAATCTCTTGGACTTAATTTGAGTAAAACAATATTAAACTGTGAAGGAATGTTTTCAATTAAACAACTCTGTTCAGCGTTCACAAAGGATTATGGGATCGAAATTTTTATTAATATACAAATTAATAAATTAATTTAACAATCTATACAATTTTTATAAAAAAATTGAAAAGTATCCAAACCGATAACAGTATAATCAGTTTCAGAAGATCAAACCGATCACAAACTCGTCAATCAAAGAAAATTGAAATCGCTGACAATGTCACCCATTCCAAAACCGATGACTCTGTCATCAGTTTCAGAATCTAGAATCGATGACAATGTCATCGGTTTTCATCCAAATTATTATTAAAATATTTTTTCATTTAATTATTTTATTTAATTAGAAAATATTATAATTTATTTATTTATTTTATTAAAATATTAGAAATATTTTTATATTTTTTTAAATTAGATAGAATACCATATAATTTGATTTATTAGAAAGACTTAAACAAATAACCCGGATCAATATTTTTCAGATCGGATTTTTCGTGGCTGTAAGAAAAATTAAAATATTTCTTTATGTGTTATTGGAAAAAAATAAAAATACTTTGAATCTGAATTATTGATCCCAGTTCAAAAGTCACTTCTAGGTAAATACAGAAAATATTATGATCTTTCTATTTTTGAAAAACTAAAAATTTAGCAAAAATTTTCCGCAACTATGCAATCATTACCTTTATTGTTTTAATCTGAGTCGTTTGTTGTTTTAATCTAATATAATTCTCACATCAAAAAGTGTGCATTCTATATCAAAAATCGTGCTTGGCTTAAAAAAAATAAAAATTTAGCAATACTTTTCCGCAACTATGCAATCATTACCTTTTTAGTTTTAATCTGAGTCGTTCGTTCTTTTAATCTGATATAATTCTCGCATCAAAAAGTGTGCATTCTGCATCAAAAATCGTGCTTTGCTTAAAAAAAATAAAAATTTAAGAAAAGTCCTCCGCAACTTTGTAATCATTACCAAACAGTGTTTCAATCTGAGTCGTTCGTTGTTTTAATCTAATATAATTCTCGCATAAAAAAGTGTGCATTATGCATCAAAAATCGTGCTTGACTGAAACCGATGACATTGTCTTCGGTTCTAACTTTCTGAAACCGATGACAACGTCATCGGTTTCGATAGATTTCGAATTTCAATAAAAAATTGTGTAGATTGTTAAATTTATTATTTCTTTTGTATATTAATAAAAATTTCGGATTATGGGACTTTAATTCAGCTTAAAAGTGAAAATCGAAACTGTTACCATGGGGAAAAGAGAGAACTACTCTGTTCGTGTCAGTTCTTTTGTTTTGCCCATTCTTTCTTGTTACCTATTTTCCTTCTTTTGAAAAGTATAAATTCACGTGCAGCCTGAATTGCTTTCAACAAATGCATGGAGATTCACTTTTAGATTTAAATTTATTTGCATATTTTCTCTTAAAAGTAGCATAGGAAAAAATGGAAAAGACACATGCTCATAGGAAAAACAAAATAATGTACCAAATAAATTTATTCATTGATGAATATTTGAATATATAAAATAATTGAACGGTCCACAATTTAATTTGAACTACAGTGACACCCCATTCTCCTTTTATGAGTTATAATGTAGCTCTTTGTGAATTGAAGAATGTTTGAATATATAGAATAATGGAAGGGTCAAGAATTTATCGTCAAAGAGAAATGAAAGGGAATGTAGTAATGACCTTGTTAGAGAAGAAATTTGGAAAACTGATCAACATGTTGCAATAATTAAATTGATGCATTCAATGTCAATGTACTGTGAAAGAAGGGCTATAAATTAACTCAATAAGGACAAAATTATTGCAAAATAATTGGAAACGAATGTTAGAAATTTCAATTCCCATTCCGCATTTAATATTTAGACATTGATTGCCTCAGCCTCATTAATTTAGAGTTGCAGTGAAGGGGCTTGTTTCTGAAAAATATAATTGGCCTATTTTTTTGACAAGAAAAAATGGAAGTCTAGCTTCCTATATGGCAAATATAATTGGCCTATAAAATGGCACATATTTTGTCATCCGCATAGATATAATGTGTATAATCATCTGCGTTAATATTTTGTCTAAAAAAACAGGATGGATGACAACCAGTATGGAGAAAACATTATTTTTAATGTATAAAATCATAACTTCTTACAAACATAATTTTTCTGAATTGCTGAATAATCGACTATTGAATAAAGACGTGTCTTACAACTTGTTAGAATGAAGCAACACTTGACTATTAATCTCTTGTATTAAGTTTTGGTAAAACACTAATATACTGTGAAGAGTTGGTTTCAATTAAAGCAACTCTGTTCAGAGTTCACAAAGGATTACGGGATGTTAATTCCAGCTTAAAAGTGAAAATCGAAACTGTTACCTTGGAGAAAAGAGAGAACTACTCTGTTCGTGTTAGTTCTTTTGTTTAGTTCATTCTTTCTTTTTACATATTTCCCTTCTTTTGAAAAAGTATAAATCCATGTGCAGCCTGAATTGGATTCACATCTGCTGTGATCCTTCACAGTGTGAACAGTACTGTAAAATTCATGTTTTTCCAAATCCAAATGTTGAATTGTTTTGAGATTTGTTCACATAAAAATCAGTTGTTTCGAGATACATGCACATAAAACATTGGACAGCTGGATTTGGGAAAGTAGGAATTTTAGAGTACTGTTCACACTGCAAGAATCGCAGCAGATGTGAATCCGCCTGAATTGCTATCAACAAAAGCATGGAGATTCACTTTTAAATTTAAATTTATTTGCATATTTTGACTTAAAAGTAGCATAGGAAAAAAAATAGAAAAGAAACAAGCACGTAGGGAAAAATTTGTGCTTTGATGAATATTTGAATATATACCATTATTGAACAGCCCGCAATTTAATTTCTATGCATTGAAGAATATTCGAATATATAGAATAATTGAAGGTTCAACAATTTATTGTTAAAGAGAAACGAAATATGGAAAAACTGATCAGCATGATGCAATAATTGAATTGATGTATGAATTACCTTTTTAAATGTTACTGTTAGTTGCACACAGGGAAGACTTACCAAGTCAAGCAAGTAGTATTGACTACTCTTCAGAAGCAACAATTAATATTACTTTTTTTGTCAAATTTGATATCATTTTAGGTTTGGTCAAAGATATTACTCAGAAACATAATTTTCTTGAATAGTAGAATAAGTGATTATTGATCAACAACATGCGAGTTAAAAATTGCTTGATCAAATCTTCTGTACATCAAGTGATAAATCTTGGGTATATAAAGTGATAAATCTTGTTGACTAAATTTGAGCAAAAAAAATTTTAACTGTGAAGGATAGCTACTCGATCTGTTCAGTGAAAATTGAAGCTGTTAACATGTAGGAGGATAATTGCACAGGTATCCATCAAAACTTTCGTTATTTGTGTCAGTTTTTATTTTTTTTTCTCGTAAAAAAAATATTGTTCTTAATTTCTTCCACATTTTTTCTTCTTTAGGAGAAATAATGTACATATAAATACACCAGCCTGAATTGCAATCAACTAATGCATAGAGATTCACTTAGAAATTTAAATTTATTTTCATTTTTTTTAATCTTCAAGTAGAATAGGGAATGTAGTAATGACCTTATAAGAAAGAAGAGATAGCGATATCGATCTAGAGTGATTTTAATTGTAAAGAAAAAATGCGGACTGAATTAATATGGACAGAATTGATTTTGGAATGGGATGGAATAATTCAACTGATTTTGAAATGGGACCGTAAATTCCACGGAAGACTTGTCAAGTATTGCGTATTGAATACTCCTTAGCAGTGTTATCAGAACCGGACCGGACCACCGGTTAAACCGAAAAAAACCGGACCCGGACCCTTGTACGGTTCGATTCTTTCAAAAGATCGCTTAAGCAATTGATTCGGTAAAAACCGATTAAATCGGTTGGGTTTTTATGAAACCGCTGAATAACACCGACTGAAAAAAACAGTTCAAAACTGATTTCACATAACTTACAGAAATCGCATCTTTTCTCTCAGATCTTTCAAATTTCTTGCCATTTCTCAAATCGTTAGGATGGAATTCTCAATTTGGCTGGGTTCTATGTATTTGTATTGGATGGTGGTGCTTATCAATCTCAAGAATTAGCTTTGAAAAGAAGTTACGGCAACTATCAAGTATTATAAGTTAATTTAATCAATAAATTCAAATTTGTATAATATATGAAAGTGAAAGGCTTTAATTTTATTAGTTAATTTTATTGCATTGATGCTTTCTTTTTAAGTGTTTAATGAAATGCTCAAATAAAAATAAGTGCTTTGCTAAAACTCAACACTGGTAGCCCCGTGTGTAATCGATTAATTGATATTGGTGGGAGTATTTTCCGTGGGAGTTCCAAGGTTTTACTGGAATGAAATATGTGCCGCTATTGTCAGTTTTGTGGTGATTGATAATTTGATTTTATTGTATTCCTTTGGATATTTTTTTAATTGTGCACGTTAGGTGTTCGACATAACTCCTCTATGAACATTTATGATAATTTGGTCAGTTTAAACCAGCTTCTAACAACAATACTGGTATTTGCTTATACCAGACTGGTGGAGTCAGGTGGTTTTTAGTTGAACTTTCCTTGCAGAATTGTACAAAATAAGAAACAATGAATCAACCTTCTTTGATCTTAGTTTAAAGCAAGGATTTGTGTGTCCTGTACACATGTCAAAGTAGTAATGTGCTTATTTATTATATTTTTATCTTTGTTTGTCACAATTCAATGTTCAAGTTAAGTCTAAATTAATTCTCTATTGATGTCAATAACTATAAGTTTGCATATAATGACTCAACTTAGTAGAACATAACATGCAAATGACCTCTTACTCTGATTTTAGTAGAATATAACTTTAATTTTTCTCAATTTTCATATGTAGTTGATCTCTGATTATGCAATTTCATACATTTTTTAAGAACTTAATCATTGTTGTTATATAGAGACCATGTCGGCAATTAATCTTGAAACAAATGGATCTGTCTCAAATTCTTCTCCGAAAACTGCCACAAGAGGTAAAACAGATCCAGCTTGGGGACATTGTACTAAACACATTGTTCTTGTGAAGTATGAGATTGTTTTAAAAGTGTGAGGATACTTGTGGTAGTTTATATTATAATGTTGAATTTTTATTTTATTGGTGTTTATCATCTTCTCCTCTTTTTTACATATCCACTATTTATATTTACTGGTTTTGGATAGTCAGTGTACATGTTAAGAAAATGCTACTCATATCCACTACAAGTTCAGAAATACTAGTATGCTAATACTTAGCATACTGGTATTCTCCCTTTCTCTACTGGTATGTAGCATAGCATGGTATTTTGCATGTGAAATTATGTTTACATGCGAAAACGTTAATTCACTAGTGGAAAATCTGACATCAGTATCGGGTATAGGTAACAAGCGATACTAATTGCCTTCTGATCCAACGGTGGCTTAACCAAACAGTAAAAATAGAAGCCGCCGTTGGATCAGCGATTTTCAAAGTGGCTTAATAAATAGTAAAAAAATCCAAAAAATGTAAAATTTGGTCTCCAAGTACATTTTAATATAGAGATCACATCTAATGGTTTGGATCGACCATTTGGACTTTGAAAATCAGAAAACGACTTGGTTGCACGGGAGCTCAGGAACAATTGATTGTATATTAGCCAACCTCTATATATATATATATATAGGTTGGCTAATATCAAATTAGTTGTTCCTGAGGTCCCGTGCAACCAACACATTTTTCTATGGAATATATTTTTTGTCAAATTTTTAATAAATTAATCAGATACATTTTTTGTCAAATTTTATAGTAATATAAAAAACAAGAAATTCTTATGGAATATATATTTTTAATTTTTTTTCATATATATAATTGAAGTATAACTAGTTTCATACATGGCATTGGAAAATATTTAAATAAAAAAATTAAATAAATTCCGAATGGTAAATCAAACTAATCTCCTATTTTGTGAAATTGCGCCAAATTTATATATAATTGACATATTAATTTACCAACTTTGTTAATTCAGTTTCATCATTTTTCAAATAATTAAATCCGAAATTTTTAGGATACAACAATGGCATCGTTAAAAAAATTAATATCAAAATTATTTAAACTGAATTATTTTGAAATACTGAGATTTTAACAAATTTTTATTCAAGTCTGATTTTTCTATATTTGAATATCACAAGAAAGGCATTTTGAAAATTGTTAATAAAAATTGCACAAATTATTTATATATTTTAAATGAAACAATAATATCTAATCTTCTTATCCCAAGTGCATAACTTCTTCAAATATTTTTTTTTTTAGTATTATCTTGTTAAATATGTTCATTGATTTTCTCTAATCTCTAATCAAATGATTTTTCTGTGAAATGTTATATTTTAATTGATTTTTTGCCAATATATTTTAAATTTTTTCACATAGATAATAATTCAAAATTAGTTTCATTCAGTGAAATTGAATATATATATATATATATATAAATAAATAATGAAGCAAATAACATTTGCATGACAGGTCACATTAAACTTATCTCTCTCTCTAAGTCGACATGTAAAATTTCTTATAACATCAATTTCAAATGATCACATCTAAAAATTGTCTTCAACTCAAATTGAAGTCAAATTTTAACTATATGTGTGTTAGATCGACTCACTTAATGAAATATTTAATTGAAAATTATTACAAAATCAAAAATCACTTGAACAATAATCAATTTGTGAAGAGTCTATTTTAGAGAAAAATATTTTATTAATTTCAATGAATTTATCTCTTTAATATAAGGAATCTTGAGGCATTTAATATTTAATTGTATGCATGGATAAAAACACTAAACTGATTCTGGATTCCTACAATCATTTGATCCGCATCAGGTGTTTGGAAATATTGTGTTAAAGATGTTTTATTATGTACTCCATCACAAATGAAAATGTCAATCAAGAAAATTTGATTACAAACCCTCCAAGTTTATTTTATTGAGCATCCTTTCCATCTTGTATTCCATCCTGTTTTAATTATCTTGTATTCTTGCAGAAATTTTTTTTAAAACTCTTTCAATCTATATACGCTATCGTAGAGGTTTCAAGTTGGAACATATTTATTTTTAACTTATTTTGTAAATAATGCTATGTGCTTATTTCATTGTCCTTTGTCATTCTTCTATTTTTACCTTCCGAATCCAATGAAGTAAAAAAATCATAATATAGCCTAAAGAAGAAGTTATTAAATGTTCAGTGCTGGTATTATGACACAAAAAAATTTCAGTTGATGTCATTAGGTAAATTTGTAGCACCAATTTGTGTGACACGCACAAACATATGCATAAATGTCATTTGGTACTAAAATAATAATAAGAAGTGGAGATTTGATTAGTGATAAAACACCTGTACTATAGAAAAAAAAATATCAAAAGAAAAAAAAGACTTTGTCAAAATAAATGATTTTTTAATTATAAGTCTTCTTGCCTCTCTTGATAAATTACTGCTACATGGATATATATAAAATATATATATATGTGTGTGTGTGTGTATATATATATATATAGAGTAGAACTAGGGTGCTCCTAAGTTCACCCAACTTCTTGTGAACTTGACTCTAAAATATATCGAATCAACTTTAAACGATGAATCTAAACCGTTGAAATCCTTCTATTTAATGAGTGATGCGTCTACATGTGAAAATTTTAAAGTTTTAAATTAATTTAATATAGAGTCAAGTGGTCAAAAGTTTAAGGTTTATAAATTAATTTTAATGCATTCATTTTTTGGACTCTTTTGACCTCTCTTCTTGCAAAGCAAAGCCCCTCTTTTGCTTCGCGTTTTCCTCCTTTGGATCTGCTTTAGAAATAGTGCAGATCGAATCTGATCAGATCCGAAATTTTCGGGAACCCATTTTTACAGAGTAGTTTTTAGTGCGTACAGAGTTCGAATTTTTTATGGACCAAAATACCCCTGATCATCAGCGTTCGAATTTTACAGAGTAAATCTTCTGCCTTTGATGTAGGGGTATTTTGGTCCATCAAAAATTCGAACTCTGTACGCACTAAAAACTGCTCTGTAAAAATGGGTTCCCAAATTTTCTGCTGAAATGAGAAATTACGCCTCTCCAGTAATGGAGCGTCCATTTACCTCTACCCCCAACCCAGCGAATGCTCTCTCTCTCTCTCTGACACAGAAATTCCCCAGCTGCAAAACCTAGAAATCACCCTACCCTCTCCTCCACGATCCCGCCCTCTCCAGCGCCTCCATCAACCTAGCTATCTCCTCTCCGCCCTCTGCTCCACGACTCTCGTGCACGCTCCCCCTCTCCTCCGACCTATCTCCTCCAACTCATCGTTTGGATGCTTTGAGGATTCACGAAATTGGCTTGTAATAAGTAGCTTTATTTTACCTCCTTACTTTGAATTCCCTGATGATTCATGATTTTTTTTTTCCAATTCTTAGACAAACCCTCGCTTTGGAGCTGTCAATAAAGAAGAGCCAAGTGGAAGACATTTCTGCATTTGAGTTAAAAGGCATAGAAGAGGTAAATTAGTTATTCTTATTCGTTATTTTCAAGAGTACATGGCATTCTATAGTTACAGTCCCATCCGCCCTTTTAATTATCTAATTGAATTAAGCAAGCAGCAGTGCCAATAAGCAGGTGGTAGTGTAACAATTTTTAGCATCTAAGTATCAATTTGGTAAAAAAAAATTATTTTGTTCTGGAAGAGAAGACCCCCAGTAATAAATTGTTAAAAATGTTATCATGGACCTTATAGTTTGAAAGAAATAACTTGAGCAGGGTACTTTTTGAACTGAGATCCAATTTAATTCAAAGATAAAATACTTCGGATGGATTTCATCAGAAGAATACTGAACTAAAACCCTCCCAAGAATTGCTTATCAATTACTGCATACTAAGTTGATCTCTTTTCTGAATTCCTTGATGTCCTCTAAAAGCAACCACTCTTGAGAAACTGTATATAAAATAAATTTGTTGTATTTAATTTCTTAGATATCATGCTATTAACAAGCCAACAGGGTTCTTCGTTGGTTGGAGAACAACCAAGATGCTCAGAATGTCGATTGGGTTGTCATCTTGGATGCCGATATGATTGTTCGAGGCCCACTAATTCCATGGGAACTTGGAGCCAAGAAAGGGAAGCCGGTGGCTGCTTACTACCGGATCAGGTACCGGTTGGTATGGTAGAGGAGGTAGAGTAAGGAATGTCAGATAGATGAGGTGCAGGCACTCAGGCTTATTGTATTAAGGGTTACTGTTATGTCTGTTTAACCTTTTTGTATTCAGGCAATAGTTGTTTGTTTAGATGATACTATAGGTAAGAACTTTAGTTATTTGGTTTGTAAGGCTTGTAATGTGGGATTGGTACCAACTGTTTGGTACGTATCTCAAAACTCTTCAATTTCAATTAAATCAATGGGTTTTCTCCCACTATTTCAATTAAGCTTGGTAACTGCTCATGCATGTTTTAAGTGTTTCGTTATTTGCTTGACAAATATGATATTTTCAATAATTATAAGCTTGGTAATATTTTATCTCAACACTAAAAATATTTTATCGCAATTTTTTTGTGGTTTTGTTTTAGAGTGTAGTGTTGTTATATATTTTTGACATTGTTTCTCTGAAGACGAAATGTTGTTAATTACAAAAGGTGAAATGTTGCTATATATCATTGATAGTGTAAGAAAAAAAAGTTGGAAGTTAAAAATCAATTTTATGTTGAAATGATGTCATTACAAAAGGTGAAATGATGTCATTACAGCATTTCAAGTTGAATAGTAATATATGACATCATTTTTCGAGTGAAGTAACTAATTATCAACTAAAATATTGCATGCTTATCCAAACCGTTATTTTTTAATGAAATAGATCTGAATTAAAATAAGTTGATAAAACCCGTCGTGACATTTTAATATTCTTCAGGGAAAAATACATTAGTTATCACCCAACTGCACATTAATTAAATTAAACAGTCCCACCTCCTTTTGCTTCTTTGGTACCAACAACTGTACCAGAACATCATTTTCAGCTACTTTTATGATCAAATCTGCTCCATTTTCATTTGAATTTGCTTTATGCACACCATCTTCAGCTAGAATTTGGTACATAGAGCAACTTCTTTAATATAATTCTTGAGTCAGAACGGAGTTCTCCTTTTGATATGAAATGCTGTTGTTCTTTGATTATGACAAGGCTTGATGCTGCTTGCTAATGTTCTGTATTTCTTCTTGGCACTAAGCTAATCTTTTGGAGGCTTCCCCTGTATCAGAATTTAAAAAGGGCAAAATTATCACTTCTATATTTTATAGAGCATTGTTCGATTAAACTCTATGGAAAGGAAACTATTTGTAATACTAAGATTTTAGTTGTCAAGTGCCAATTTAGAACACAAAAAATGGCTTATTAAAAGCTTTATGGAGTATATCTAAATTGTGGTTAAAAACTTCAAAAAAAAAAATCTTTTGAAATGACCAAACTCGTACCAGTACAATGGTTTATATCAGTTAATTTGGGTATGGTAACCATGTGGTAGTACTATATTTTGTACTCATGCTTTGAAGTTGCTAATTATCGTCTATTGTATCATCACTGTATTCAACAAAGAACTTCACACTAAAAAAAAAAAACTTAGCTGGATAAACAAAACAAAAGAGAGAAAGGAGAAAGTTACCTTTCTAATTTAGGCTTTGATTTAAATTCCTCTTTTTCGCATCCTTAAATGCATTGACTTCTAACTCATCTGCTGCTTTCAATAAATTTTTCTCATTATTTCCTTTTTCTAATTTCAAATTATCATCTCTCTCTCACCAATTCCTCCCTCAACCTCCTTGTCACATTCTTTCTCAATACCATTAGTTTCACCATTAATTACTTTAACTGCCTCCAAATCTGAGTCACAACCAGCGTGCCATCCTCTCTGACAGCAGCCACCTGGGAGTAGGTGTTCAATTGGTGCTGAGATGTTCAAGAAACCTTGATGCAACGAATAGAGGAGGTGTAATAATCAGTACCTATGACACAATGAATACAGGGAGCACACCGAGCAGCGGAGGAGGCAAGTAATCACGTGCTTGTGATCTAGCATGATTTGAAGGTTGGAGGAGAGGGGGAGCGTGCACGAGAGTCGTGGAGCAGAGGGCGGGGAGGAGATAGCTAGGTTGACGGAGGCGCTGGAGAGGGTAGGGCGACTTCGGTTTTGCGCTGGAGTGGGCGGGATCGTCAGAGAGAGAGAGAGAGCGTTCGCTGGGTTGGGGGTAGAGGTAAATGGACGCTCCATTACTGGAGAGGCGTAATTTCTCATTTCAGCGGAAAATTTCGGATCTGATCGGATTCGATCTGCACAATTTCTAAAGCAGATCCAAAGGAGGAAAACGCGAAGCAAAAGAGGGGCTTTGCTTTGCAAAGCATAATAGCCTATCTCTATATATATATATAGATTTTGGCTAATATGCTATGCGTAGCATAGAGACCTCCGTGCAACGGCTCAAAATTTGAATTTTCAAAATCCTAACGGTCGATCCAAACCGTTAGATGTGTTCTACATATTGAAATGTGCTTGGAGACCAAATTTTATATTTTTTGGATTTTTTTTACTATTTATTAAGCCACTTTGAAAATCGCTAATCCAACGGTTTCACTGTTTGGTTAAGCCACCGTTGGATCAGCGATTTTCAAAGTGGCTTAATAAATAGTAAAAAATTTCCAAAAAAATGTAAAATTTGGTCTCCAAACACATTTCAATATGGAAAACACATCTAACGGTTCGGATCGACAATTAGAATTTTGAAAACACAAATTTTGAGCCGTTGCACGGAGGTCCTCTATGCTACGCGTAGCACCGTAGCCAAGTCCTATATATATATATATATATATATAGAGGAGGGTTCAAATGCACCATAGTTTTGTGCTCCAATAATGCTCCACATCTTTATCTCCGTTTTCAAAATCCGAACAGTCGATCCGAACCGCTCAAATTAATTATTACAATAAAATATGCTTGGAGACCAAATTTTACATTTTTTAGAATTTGTTTACTATTTTTTTTGTAGGTATAATATTGCTTTTTTGAATGGTCCAGGATCTCTTGAAAACTGAGATTTTGTACTTACAAAAAAAACAGTAAAGAAATTCTAAAAAATGTAAAATTTGGTCTCCAAGCATATTTTATTATAATAATTAATTTGAGCGGTTCGGATCGACTGTTCGGATTTTGAAAACGGAGATAAAGATGTGGAGCATTATTGGAGCACAAAACTATGGTGCATTTGAACCCTCCTCATATATATATATCGCATGAACATATTACTACTTGTTGGGCCCATAATTTGGGTATAAAGTGTAATCAGGTAATATTTGGACCAAGGCATGTTATTTTCTATATAGTGGGATCGATAATGGGCTGATAATCAGTTTCGAACTTTCGATAGGGCATCATTGCTGGGTAGTTTCATTGCAATTTGGTATAAACAATGGATCAGATGCATCGATGAAAGAGAGACGATTACAGAAAATACTACGAGACAGAGAACTAGTACCATCGCTAATACATATTAACACATTAAAAATGGTTAAAATTATCACAGAAACGTTAGTGATTAACTAACCGTTAATGATGTAATATTCTGTACTAGTGAACCTGCATACTGAGTTTACCACCATAGAACATCAAAATAACAAACCCTAACAAAACACAAAACATCAGCTGTATATCAGTTGAGCACCACCACAAATCAACAAAGTAATGAAAAACAGACATAGCCTACTAACAACTATAAGTTGCCACCAAATTAATCTGATAACTAAGCCACTCATTGGGGCTGCTGGGGGTAAGCCACTCTTGAAGTGCATTTTCGTAAGGAGATCCTGTTGAATAGTTTGGATTGACTACTTGGACTTTGAAATTGAAAAATAACATCACAAATTAACAAACGCTTTAATTTGCAAATCACAATAACCCATTTCTAAATTTAAACAGGAGCTATCAGATAGAAACAATACCTTGAAAATTATGCCGTTTTCTTTACACCCACTTTGTCCATTCATTGCTGTGTTCTGATTTTGATGAGAATTCAACTGAAATATGAAATGAAAGGCAACAAAGCACAAATCAGCAATCTTAAAATTGTACAAATTAATATAGAAGGACTACTTTGACATGTGATAAGTGAGGTTGGCCATCACATCTTGTTACCACATTTATTCGTACCAATATTAGGTTTATTCATTAATATATGTCATGTGTTCAACAACTTAATGCTACTCTTTGAATTGAAATAATGGTATTAAGTATTTTCACAAATTTTACAAAAAGTAAAAGAGATGGTAAATAGTATTTGATAATTAGTAATTAGATTCGTCACTATCAAAATAAATCACAGTTTAAATAAATTTTGGTTTATCCCATCAGATGAATAAATTTCACATTTACTGAATTATTAATGAAATGCATTACCATTGCAAAATATGATGATTAATATATATTGGGTGATGCTATAGTACTATGCATAGCGCATATTGGCCCATGCTATGGGCTCACATCTTCATTTTGTAACTCCTCATGGTCAATCTGAACCATTCGATCAACATGATCTCCAGATGAAAACGTAACAAATTTTATACGTTTTTAGAAAAAAAATTAGTATTTTCTTAGATAAATACAAAGTCACTTGATCTGGAAATCTTGAACTATCTAAAAAAAAAGTGATTTTCAGAAAACAAAGGTCAATTTTGCCAACAAGGCATAATTAAACAATATTCCCTTTTTGAGAACATGATAATAGTATGAAAAGGTGTTAAATTAGAAACCCTACAAAGGAAATCCCTAACAGGGGCCCAACTTGTGTCTAATTCAGACAAAACACAGCTCATACATCATAGCCAGGCAACTGTTTTGATGACATGATATTTACATTCCAACTAGAATTAAGTATAATTAAGAAAGGGCATTGGGTCCTATAAGAAATTTCATAAAATTTGGGATCAAACCCTTCAATCTAAACCAATATAACACTACAATTACCAAGTTCTACTTGCTAAATGTTCAGTAAAATTTACAATTTTTCAAATGAAGAGCACATCTAGTTAAAAGTAAATTGAATTGGCAAAAGAAGAAATTATAACAAAATGATGATCAATTTTGTCAAGAAGCACATTATTTTCAATCTAAACCAAAACAAGATGCAAATTGGCAGAAATTGTTGATGAAAGCTTATTAATGAAATGTACATTCCAACTAGCATTAAGTACATTTTTTAAGAAAGGGCATTGAGTCCTATACCAAATTTTATCAATTTGTGAATCAAACCCTTCATTCTAAACAATATAACACTACAATTATCAAGTTCCAGTTGCCATTTGATCTGTGAAATGTACAATTTAGCAAATGAAGAACACATCTAGTTAAAAGGAAATTGAATTGGCAAAAGAAGAAATTTTAAAGAAATAATGATCAATTTTGACCAAAACAAGATGCAAATTTGGGGAAAAGAAGGAACATTGTGGTCAAAATTGATCATAATTTCTTTAAAATTGATAATGCACATTTCCTTGAGAACAATTACCTTCTAATTTTCACAACCGACAATTGCGAATTAAAAAATCTAGGAATAAGACACAGCTCACTGTTCGTGACCTACTCGATTACACTTCAACAAAGAACAAAGAGGGACAATTAAGCTTAACAAAGTAGATCTCGAGAAGCGGGACCTACCTGGGAGTGGAAGTCGGAAGCAAGGTGCATTTTCCAGAGAGCGGCCACAAGGCTTCTTGCTGACGTGGTGTCGGACTGGCGGGACGACGGAGGCGGTGTCGCTTCCTCTGCGCTGGATCATCGAGTGGGAATGCGGCGGCGAGAGCTGCCCCGGCGACGGCGGCGCGAGCGAGGAGAGGGGTTCATTGTTAGAAGGATATTATGGGGAGAGATAATGTGGCGCGATTTGTTTGGCATTTGTCGAAAGAGAGAGAGAGAGAGAGAGTAGTGAAACTGTGAAAGAATACTTCTGAAAACCCAGCGTTATCTAGAACAGTTAACTGACAAGTGGGGTCAAGCATGTGTGACCCATATGTCAGTGAGGATTGTGTGTACATTAAATATGTTGGCGCGATTTGTTTGGCATTTGTGAGAGGGAGAATTAATAAAACACTGCGTTGCTTAGACTTAATAATTGACAAGTGGGGTCAGATATGTGTGTCCCATATGTCAGTGCTGTTTTTGTGCACATTAAATATGGTTGGGAATAATGAATTCATATGACCAGAGTTAAATCCAGTTTTCAGTTTAAATCCGGACCGTCAAATTTTCTTCAGCACCATATTAAAGCGATCCGGTGTATTTTATTTCGAATCAGATTAGTACGTATTCTAATCGAACGGCTCAGATCTAAAATAAAATATTTGATTTACTTCAGAGAAACAGTAGAAAAAAAAGAAAGTTTGACCTGAGAGTCTGGGACCACTTGTTGCGGTGAAAAGAAAGAATATTCTTTGGATACTCTCCAATTAGGGCTGTACAGGCTTGGGAAGGACAGAATGAAGATGTCTCATTTTGGGAGTTGGACATAGATCGGACGGTAGTAAGAAGGCCTACTGTATCCTAACGACTTCCTCTCAATGGTTTCCCTTGATTTCACGCTAAAGGCCTTTCATCTAAAGTACTATTAAAAGGCCTATAACAGAGATGAATTTCAAGAATCAGAGAAATGATTTTTATTGAATTGTAAAGTCTTGATGTAATGCATCTGCTCTTATATATAAGCATCGCCTATAATAGAGATGAATTTCAAGAATCAGAGAAATGATTTTTATTGAATTGTAAAGTCTTGATGTAATGCATCTGCTCTTATATATAAGCATCGCCTATAATAGAGATGAATTTCAAGAATCAGAGAAATGATTTTTATTGAATTGTAAAGTCTTAATGTACGTAATACATCTGCCCTTATATATAGGCATCACACTAATTACAAGATTGCCATTCTGAATTATTACATCAGTGCCATGCACTCTGACTGCCATGCTCTCTGACTGTATTCAGTTACAACAGAAGCTAAGTTCTTTGACTACCCTACTGACAGGTACATCTAATACTCCCCCGCAAGCCTAACCAGGTGCTGGAGCAACTGTTAGCTTGGTTCTCAAAAACACCAGTCGGGTAGAAGAGACCGATTTGGTGAATAAGTCTACTAATTGGTCTCTAGAACAGATGAACCGAACACTAAGTTGTTGAGCCGCCACTTTCTCTCGAACAAAATGATAATCAATTAATGGCAATATGCTTCGTACGAGCGTGAAAAACTGAATTTGAAGCGAGAAACGTAGCTCCAAGGTTATCACACTATAGCACCGGTTTAGATCAAAGATGAACATGTAATTCTTTTAACAAATGTTGGAGCCATGTAACCTCCGAAACCGCCACAGCCATGCTCTTTTGACAAATGTTTGTCAAGCAACTAGGCAAACTTCATAGAAGAAAAAGAGAGTTCCGAAAGTATCTTCTATGCATGCTACGATTACTCGACATCTATAATCCTAGCTTGAGGGGGGTGTCTAATAATGATATCAGATAATTCTTTATTGATCAGGGGTCTAATTGTAATATTAGGTAGGAAATAGAATAAAGAGTACAGTGGTACAATGATTTCAATAAATAGAAAAAGCAATTCCAACGGCTATATTGCCAAAATGTAACTATAAATAGGAAAGCCATTAGAATGTAAATCAGATCAATATATGAAAATACTGTTTCTCCTCAACTGTGCATCTCTCTCTAAAAATATCAGATATATTAAAGTGTTTTCTAGCAAGCTTCACCGATTCAAATTATTTGCTAAGGCCATCTCCTTTCTAAACCGGTACTAGAGGGGACATATATATGTATATCCAAAATCCAGTTATGACTATATACTTTGGAAAATAATTAAATTCCTTTGTTTCATTTTCATATCACTTTGTTTAGAGTGGACCTCGGTGATCAACACATTCCTCGATATTTCACAAGTTCCGCCAAAATTTTGAATGACTGTTTACGTGTACACAATAAAAACAATGAAAAATAGGCTTGTGGTTTTCCACTGCCAGCATCGCCAGCTGATAATTGCTTAAATCTAATTTACTTGCATTTTTTTTCTCCATATATAGTTTTGTATTGTTGATGTTCTCTTTTGCCTGAGGGAGTGACTTGGAGGATTGTATGCTTATTTTGATGATTGTATTTAATTAGCTCTGATTAAAACTCTTGGTGGAGATATTGTTAAATTCATTTTGTGCAGCCTAAGTGTGTTTTTAAATTGAAAAAATGGTTTAAATATAAGAGAAAAAGTAGCTCGAGCAACTATGCCCCATATTTTGGAAAAATGTTTTAAGAAATAATTATGTTTACATGTTGGAACACTTAGAAATAACATTCAGAAAGAGTGGTACAAATTAGGCTTGATATATTATCTACTTTTTAAAAATTCATTTATTATAAATATATAACATTAATTCAGAAATAATATATGATTTGTGTGGACATAATAGCATCATAGCTTATGTACTATTTGAACATTTTAACATAATTTAAACTCATTGCGTACACTATCTAAAGTTCCCTTCTTTTATCGAAGCGGGTACAGTTTATATTCGGAACTTCCCTTATTTCAGTATGGGAATATTTTAAAGAGAAAACTGTTAGAAGGACCAAGAACATTATTTCCCTGACCAGGAAGAGATATGTGGATAGAAGAATATACCTGGAAAAGATATACAGATAGAAGAATATTTGAATATATGGAATAAGTAGCTAGCGGATCTACATTCTATGGTGAAAGAGAAATGAAAGGGAATGAAGAAATGACATTGTGAGAAAATAAGAGATTGAGGAGAGCCTCATATAGAGTGATTGAAATTGAAAAGGAAATATATTGGACAGAATTGAGAAGAGACTTGACTAATAACTTATTTAACGGGATCAATTGAACTGATGAATTTATTGCCTTTCTAATTGGGCATGACTGAAAGTTATAGGAAGACTTATCCAGTCAACTATTGATCAGTATTCACTGCAAGTTCCACGAAAGTATTTGTCCTTAAATAAGTATAAAATACATATAAAATATTAGAATGTAGAGTAGGGATGCAAAATTGCAAATTTTGAAGAATCATCTAAATAAGTAAATAGCAATTCGTTGTAGCTAATTGTGGACATAAAAAATTCGAAGGATGCACATGCATAATGTTTTGAATCTTAACTTCAAATTGCAGTAGAAATTAGCATAAAATAAACCTTACCTCCGTAAAATATTGGATTCTAGTAAAGGAACATTGTATTTTCTTAAAATTGAAATTCGTATTTTTTTTCTCTTTTTTATGTTAGTACCATACCAGTCCATCTGGTCGAAAAGTGCAAGGAAGAAGGCACTAGTGCAACATGGAGAAGCAGAGGTTGGTGTTGAATAAGATTTTGCTTAAGTGGTGCCTTTGTTGCTTTAATTTTGTCAGTTGCTTTAGCTTACTGTTTTATTTATTTGGGTAGCTTGATTGTCTTTCATTAACTCTTTTAGTCATGCTGTGTTGTGTAAAACTATTAAGATGCATGGTGTTGTTGAGGTGTTTTGGTGGCACCTGTTTATGTAACATCCCATAAATTAATATTTTTTAATTAGTTTGAACTTATTTCTAGAACTTAAAGAATTAAGGGTTAATTTATGTAACATCCCATAATTTGTTTGTGACTTAGGTTGACGGGACGATAGATGGATGCGGCGGGGGTCTTACAATTTTGTTCTCGCGTCCCCAACCTGGTGGCTGGGTTGTGACAATTTTGGCATCAGAGCATTCGTTGCTCGGACTATATTTGTGTTCTTGTTTCCTTTGTTATCTATATTCGATCTGAATTATGCTATGTCTGATTCGTGAGATTGATCTGGAATTTTATGTAAATACTGTTTGATTATCAATGTATTACCAGCTTATATTTGTGATTCCAGTTGATTATTGTCGAATTTATCCATCTATATGACTCTAATATTATTGAGTTTTAACAAACAGAAATTTAAATTAGCAAAACAAATATGATTCAAATTGATGGTATTATTTGATTAATCTGTATATGTAAAAATTGATATGATTATCGTCTATTATGTCCCGTTTGATTTGAATATCATCCGTTTGAAGAGGGGAAGGATTGTAGCATCCCATAAATTTATATATTTTTTAAATTATTTTTGAACTTATTTATAAAACTTAAAGCGGCTTTTGTAAGATGCTATCTGAAACTTTTGATCCAGCGCCTCAATGTGTCAATCCAACTCAATCAAAAAGTTCCTTAGCCTTTGAATGTTAGGTGAGCAGGGAAAAGAGAATGTGTAGTACATTTGAGCCCAATCGTCAAGTCAGGGAAGTGTGACTGGAAAATAGTGGTATCTTAGTCTTCTCAGGTCAACACCAAGAAATCTATTCAATGGAACGAGTGGAACACAAAAGTGTTGGAAATTGGCTATATGCGCAGCCCAAATGCTCTCTGTTTTTAATAGAGCTCTCAATTTCACATAGAGACAAAATACTGAATTTTCTGAACAGCTCAAAAACAGTAGCTCTTTCATTCACTTTCTATATTTTAGGCTGTTACAAAACTTCAACTCAAGCATATATTTTAGCCACTACCTCCACAACATTCAAAATTTAACACATATTCCTTCATTATCTATGCTAAATAGATGTGTTCTAATTGCAGCTCCTGACTAAATAGAGAAATTTGCCAATTATAGGATTAAAAAAATATTTTTTAGAAATTGCTAATCACAGCAACTTTGATCAATTTTTAACAAAAAGTGATTGTAGTGTTTTATGTAAAAAGTTAATAGATGTTAAAAAACGATATGACATGGTAATACCCGTTAAAAAACTCTTACAATAAACGACCTAAAATGTATTTATCAGCTGCCACCAAAAGACCTCAACAACAGCATGTATTTGAATAGTTTAATAAAACCCAGCATGAATAAATGAGTTAATGAAAGGACAATCAAGCAAGCCAATTAAATAAAACAGCAAACTAAAGCTACTAACAAGATTAAAGCAAAAAAGGCACCACTTGATCAAAACTCTTATTTGAACCCAGCCTCTGCCTCTACATGTAGTACTGGCACTTCTTGCTCATCCTCTGCTACCAGTTGGAGTGGTAAGGTACTAACATAAAAAAGGGAAAAATACATGTTGCAATTTGCAGAAATCACCATATTCCTTCAATAGACTCCAATATTTTCCTGAGCTAATTTTTAATTTAAGCTAATTTCGATTGCTATTTGAAGTTCAGATTTATAACTTTAAGCATGTGTGTCCTTCGAATTTCTTCTGTTTACAATTTACTAGAACGAATTTCCATTAGGAAGATTTTTTGAAAAAGAGTTTTCAAGTTTTGATCCCTACTTTATATTTTAATATTTTATATGTATTTTATATTTTATGCATAATGATTGATTATGAAATATTATTTAATGTATGTAAAGAGTATTTAGACATGGTTCACCAACCGTGTACAACTTATCGACACTTTCATACACGATGTACGCAGACACGGTTGCGGAACCGTGTGTCATTATCGTTTTTAGCTATGTATATTCGTCTTTTGTGTAGTACAGCTTCCTTGTTGCTTCAAAAAATGTAGTTAGTTTGGCTTTCAATCAATGTTTTTTCTTAGATACAACTTATGTAGACCAATCACACACATTAGAAGATCTTAAAGAAATTCACACCTTAACAGCTTAGCTCCAAAAAATATTTTTTACAAAGAAAATAAATTGATCAACTTCATTTTTATATAAGTTGATTCTGTATAGAAGTTTTAAAGAATAATACCTGAGTCTGCTGAATTAAATTATTTGAACCGTGTTATTTTTATATAAGTTGGTTCAGTAGCAGCAGGGCCTAAAAGGTTTTATGTCCTAATGAGCATAGTGCAAATAATGAGATAAAAAAGGCATAATTGGGCTTTGAGGTATCATTAGTCATTTTAATGCTAACCATTTGCATGATTGGGCTTTGAGGTATCATTAGTCATTATTAAATGATTCCCTCTCATGGCCCCATTAAGCATAGAATATTCCCTCCAATAAACAAACTCATCTATAAATACCACCCCATCTCACTTGTTGCATGTATAACTACAACAAACACCTTACTGGAACCTATAAGCAAAATAAACCATGTCTTTCATTTCTCAAAGTCTATGGCTAGTAGCAATACTACTTGCCTTGTTATCCTTCACTGATGCCACTGACGACTTGTCTACCGTTGACATGCCTATGTCAGCACAACACGAGAAATGGATGGCACAATATGGGCGTGTCTACAAAGATGCTGAAGAGAAGGCACACCGCTTTGAAATATTCAAGGCTAATGCCGAGTACGTGCAATCTGTCAACCGTGAAGAAAACCGCACATATTGGCTTGGCCTGAACCAATTTGCTGATTTGACCAATGAAGAATTCAAGGCCTCCTACCTTGGCTTTAAGCCAAAATCTTTGGCAGTAAAAGAGGTGCTTGATCTCTATTCTCGTATTTGTATCAATCGCTTTTTCTACTATTAAAAAAATAATGTACTTAAAAAACACTTTGCTGCTGGTCGAACAAACTAATTGCTTGCAAACACTGTTACATGATATCAATTAGTATTGCTCTCATTTCATGAAACAGGCTTCGTCATATAACTTATAATCTCTGATTTTGTCTCACAGGAAAAAGAGGTGGAACAACCTTTTATGTATGCAAATCTAGATAATATGCCAGCTGAAATGGACTGGAGAAATCATGGTGCAGTTACTGGGGTCAAGAATCAACAGCAGTGTGGTATGTGCGAGGCCAGATATCCATTTAACATCTCTCCACAAATTTATTTTTTAACAATTATACAGTTGTCATCTATATTAATATGGTTGGTATGTAATTTCATATAGCAATGTCACTTAAATTTTTAAACAAATAAAATTACCTACTGATCATCATAAGAAAGCCTTTGGTTGAAGCTAAATTATATTATTTCTACTGGTATATGTATATCCTCATACAAGACTGCACAAAAAAATGACTCAGCATAGTAGAAGAAAGTTCATATTCTTGGCCCTATAATTCGGTAATATATTTATGCTTACCTAATCCTTAGTGGCTAAGGAGCATTAAGTCAATACAAAACAAATAATTCTCAATAAAACTAACTGAATTCAATGCTTTCAAAGGAGCTTGCTGGGCATTCGCGTCAGTGGCAGCAATAGAAAGCATTGCGAAAATAAAAACCGGCCATCTGATATCATTGTCAGAGCAGGAGGTTCTGGATTGCACCGGGAAGGGCTCATGTCAGGGTGGCAACATGGACGAGGTCTACAAATTTGCTGTCAGAAACGGAGGCCTCACAACTGAAAGCAACTACCCTTACACCCAAAAGCAAGGGAACTGTGATTCCAGAAGAATGAATCCTTCTGCAGCCACTATCAGGTCTGAACCTATTAATTTCTCTAACTGACAGATACTAATTTCTCCTTATTTATCAGTTATCTATATTGGTATCAATTTATTATTTTTTATTTTGTGGCAAAAATTACTAGCGGCTACCAAGAGGTGCCAAATAGTGAAGCAGCATTGCTACAGGCTGTGGCAAACCAGCCGGTCTCGGTAGCTCTAGAGGGTTCTGGGATGAACTTCCAATTCTATAAAGGTGGTATCTTCACAGGGTCTTGTGGAAACAAATTGGACCATGCTGTTGCAGTCATTGGCTATGGTTCATCTGCAGGGACCAATTACTGGCTCGTCAAGAACTCGTGGGGTTCAAACTGGGGCGAGGGAGGTTACATGCGAATGAAACGTGACATTGGTTCGTCTGGAGGTTTATGTGGCATTACAATGATGGCATCATATCCAACTGCATAATTTACTGAATGGTTGAAGAAAGTGTATTTGCATATCTTACTGAAGTTTGAATTAAATAAAATGTTATGTGTTGTTAGTAAGGATGTTTTAGTCCTAATATTAGTAGAAGTCAATTGCCAGTGTTGATGTACTGGCTATGTACTGGAATGAACACCTCAGTGTGTCGAATATATATAATAAACATTTCAGTTGGACCTATATTAAACTTTTAATTTTATTTCCACTTCAATTAACGAAGGTAGCCGTACATTTAGAATATATACGATAATGATCACGACCCATCTTTCCGCAAACAACAGCAATGATATCAAATAGATATAGTTTTTCATAATATCAAATAGATATAGTTTTAAAATTTCACACTACGCAAGTGCATGATGATTTGTTTGTTATGAAGGTTTTTGAATTATTTCATACTATTATATTAGTTTTCATGATAGATTATATATATAGTTAACACCAAATTAATGAATCTCATAGAAAATTAAATTTGGAAAAATTTACATATTTCCTTTTAAAAAAAGGGGGATAAACCGCTGGCAAACTATCGTATTATATAGATAGTTTTCTTTGGAAACAATTGAGTTTAGAACAAAAAAATCAGGAAAGCGTTAATTAGTGGCAAAGGTGAAATGAGAATAGAAAAATTGAAATGTGCCTTGAATATTTTAAAATATGCCTTGAAAATAGCGCTTCCCATTTACATGTCATATTTGTATATTTTAGAATTAATTTAGTATAAAATCAAACGAAAAAGTTAATAAAAATAAATAAAAATAAATAAAATTATAAACCTTCTTTGTTTTTAACTGCTTGTTGACTTTCTACTAAACTAATTTGAAATTTATAAATTTGACATGCATTACTCATGAAATAAAACGGTAATTTTAACTGGTTAAGTTCGTCATTTGAATTATCATCATATGTTTTGGAGTTGAACTCCCCAAAATATTGGTGAGATTAAGATCAACCTTGTTCTACTCTTAAACCTATACGCAGGGGCGAATCTATATTGCCCATGCATCATTATCAAAATTTTAATCATGTATTTTGATATTTGATTGAATATTCGCTATTCTAAAAAGTTTATATAGTTGAGCTGCCTCATAAAATAGTACATGTGTGCTCTAGTTAGAATTTAATTTATTGGTTAAATTTGACATTTTATATTTAATTTTGCCCCCTTATTAAATTTTTCTAATTTGTACCGATTTTTTTAAATATCCTCCAAAAATAATAATAAATATACCCTCAATTTTAAAAAAAATTAAAAATAGCCTGACCGCCCCAACAGTGGGGTGGTTTGCTATTTTTTTTTCCAATGTTTACCTGACTGCCCCACTATGGAGCGGTCGGCTATAATTTTTTTTTTTAGAGATGTGTGTATAGAATGGATATTTCCTATAAAAATTGGTATTGTACATGTTCATTATATAACCAATTTATTGATCTACTTAGATTGAAAAATAAAAAATGAAAAACTTAATTGGAAACTTCAACTCGAGTTTTGAGACTCTTTCATTTGTTTTTTCGCAAACAACAGCATATGCATTTGTCAATTTCACGCCTCCAATTGGTGCCCGGCGGCAGCTCATGTATTTGCATAATCACCATTTGATCTCTGTTGGATCCAATAAGGTGTGCCAATTGAATTTTGTGCGGATCCAGGTAATATATTGTTTTGTTAGATTGATCCAAGTTAACTAATAATTTTATTTTCCCCTTTTCAGAATTTGGGTTCATGTGTTAGTCGTTAATTAAATTAGAAATTGTGGAAAATTATATTTTAATTGAAGTATCATTTGTTTTGTGTGTTGTTCATTGGGAGTTGGTACTTGATGTTTCGGGCTATAATAGCGTAGCTACACTGTTTCGCTATTTTTGTTTGTAATATGTGGCCTAAAATATATTAAATTGTTTAGAAAAAAAACGATTTCTAGTGAAAACTGTTTATATGTGGGGTAATATTTTATCTAATATTTACAATACTGTATAGTCTCATCTCAAGTGAGTGCTCTTCTGATGTTGTTAATTAGCTGAGATATCTTTTTTTTTAGGGATGTTTATCAGACCGCCTCACAGTGGGGTAGTTTTTGCTTTAATTTTTTTTTTTTTTGCTGCATTCTAATATGATGAAATACAAAGAATAGAATAGAAATAAATCACAAAGAGTTGAAACAAAAGAAAATGATGAAGTAGAAATCACAAAGAATAGAAATAAATCATAAAGTATTGGGAAAATGGATCAAATGGAGGTGCCTTTTCAAATTAAAATGGAGAGTATTAAATGGATTCATTTCGTCATGAAATTGAGCAAGATGCTCACGCGCGGTTTTGAGTTGAAATGAAGTGAAAAAAATAAAATAAATTAATTAGGCTAAGAAGTGGCTTTGATAAATGAGTGGTTCGGATGAAACAAAAACTTAGAAGCCCGAATTAAGAAGTGGGCAGAATGTTCGGCCTAGATATAAAAGAGAAATGGAGATGACCCTTGTGCAGTAAATTGCACAAGGAGAATATGAGATGGTGAGACTATAAGGCAGAGTTGGATTGGGCCTAAATTTAATATAGGTGGGCCTAATTAAAATATTGATCAAATGGGTAATAACGTGAGAGATTGGCATCTAGCTTTGTTTCTCAATTAAACTTACAGGCCGGGCCTAGCTTTGGGTAATAACGCGACCCCTTCATCTGGGACCCGACTCAGACGCCAGACCGTACTCGGTTCATGGGAAACGGATTCACCCAGAACAATGGATCAAACAAACGGTCTTCACTCTTTTAGAGACCGACAGACGGGCCCGCTGACAGCTCCCCTATCTCTCCTTCTCTAGGCCCTCTCTACGACAGGAAGAAGAAAAGAAAATGGAAAAGGGAAGAAATAAGCCTTCTCGCTCAAATTCCTCTTAACCCGAGCAACAAAACTATGTTGAGAACATGTTAAAACCTTCAATTTGAACTCTCACGGCTTGAGAATGGAGAAAACTCAATCAACAGCTCTAATGCCATGTCGAGTCAATTTACTGAACCACTACACAAAAGACTAAATTGAGTGGACAAAGAGTATCCTAGGACTCCAATAACACAGTTTGAATAACCAATTTGAGTTGAAGGGCTACAATTTGATCCCCACACGAAGGCAGCATAGCTCTCGGATCTGGTGTGACTCTATGAACTGAATTAGCTATTGGCTTGTTCAATTAAACCTTGGAACACGAGAAAGGGATGATATATAACCTCTCTGTCATGCTCTCATGAGCTGGAGACATGTGAAATGGCAGGGCCCATAATAAGCCCGGTTAGGCTGCAAGGGCCCATAATACGATTCCTGTGGTTGGGACAGCCGTTACATGATCAACAGATGATGAAAAAACCAGAGAAGATGCTCTCCAGGGATGTGGGAATACATGACCCTCTTCTAAAGCTCTCTGTACAAAAAAACTTGTTGCAAGAGATATCCACGGATTGAAGTTGCTGTAATTTCGAAATTTCTGATGTTTTTGAACAAGTCAGGGCATTATGTGATTGGTTAAGCCCAACAAGTGACTTGAGGTGCCCGATCTCTTCAGGTATTTTCCCTGAAAATCCATTTTGTGATAGATCAAGGGAACTAAATATGTTGAGTGTTGCATTTATATCCATTGGTTCTCCTTTTCATAAGATTGTTACTGAATTCTGATAATAATTGGAATCCCAAAATTTAATTGTACTAGAATCTGAATTTTGGGGATACTGCCTCCAAAAAGATTGGAAGAAATATCGAAACCTTCAGTGTGGGGAAGAAGAAATTATTTATTTGTAATTTGGCGTCAATATTTTAAATTGTGCCATAGAATTTGTTTGATCTTAAGGCAAGTACTCTTAGGTTTTTCAGATTTATAGAATTTCAATATTTGAATTTATTTGAAATTGTACCATGTAATTTAATTGGCTTCAATATTTGAAATTATTTATAGATCTTGTAAGTAATAATAGAAATGTTATATCCTTTTGCTATTTGTAAAAAACAAAAAGATGTTGTTCCATGAAAGAGTTTAATTGGAAAAAAGAAACATTTTAGCCTTTTTTTACATCGAACGGTTATTCTTGATATTGTCCCGGTCTTGTACCAATATTTTTTAGGGAGTTGAAGTGATGCTTGGTTGAAAAATAGGGGAAGAAGTATCAATATATAGACCATGACCATGAATAGAAAGAAAAATGAAACAGAAAAGAACAAATACCAGTAAAAAAATGGAGATAAGGCCATGAGAGAGTAAGGCATTTAATGTCAAGGTACAGGGGAAGAAGGGGCATAGTTTGAACGGAGGAAACGTGCTTGACCTGCTAGAAATTAACTCAATAAGGAAAAAATTAATGCAAAATTCTGGGTAAAGAATTGCAAAACGGTTGTTAGAAATTTCAATTCTCATTCTGCATTTAATATTTAGATACTGATGGCCTCAGCATCATTAATATAGATTTGCTGTGAGGGGCTTGTTTCTGAAAAAATAAAATCGGCCTTTCAGATTACAAATATTTTGTCATCTGCTAAGATATCTCACATAAACTTGGCTTTCAAAATTTTACCTTTTTTTACTAGTATTAAACTTCACGGATCACAGCTATGTTAAGATACATCTGATTTTTGTTTTAAATGCAATAAATAAATCCAGATATTTAATCCAATGCGAATAAGAAAGTACATGTAGAGAAATGAAAGAGTATGTATTAATGACCTTATTAGATAAGAAGACATATGGAAACTGATGTAGAGTGATTGGACGAATTGTACAGAAAATATATAAAAAGAGAGTTAACTAATCAACCGGATGCAATAAGTCAATTGATATATTAATTCCTTTTGAAAATGTGAGTGTTAGTTCCATGGAGGGAAGACTTATCCAGTCAAGTAGTACTGACTACTCTTCAGAAAGAAGTGAACAGCTCCATATTATATATTGATTTATTATTATTTATTTGTTCCTAGCAAAAGTAACAAAGTTGCAATTCGTGCGTGTAAGAAATATAAAATTCGTACAAATATGAGAATATAAAATTCATAAGGTGGTGTACGAAGATCGATCCCCTGCTAGCCAGTGCACTTACCAAAAAACTATTAATTTCAATACAAAACATCCCTAAAACCTGCAATAACAAATACATCCAACAGTTACAAATTACACTTATTTGTTTAAATTTCGTTTTTGTAAAAATGATGTATTTTCTATATAGTTGCCATTTTGTTTAAACAAGCGTTATATTATTTGGATGGCTGGATTTGAAATTTTATTTTTTTAAAGTGGTTAGGCAATTATCTACCAATAAATATATTTGAAAAGAATACATTAATGCAAATGATTTAATTTAAAATAATAATATCTTAATGATTTACTTATAAAAAGAATACATTATTGATACAATTAGAATAAATCGAACACATTAATACCTTTGTTAACAAACAACCATACAAAAAGTTCCTACCATAAATTTTTGTCATATTTTTGTATATAAAAAAATATTTAATAGAGAAACACACGCTTATGAAAATACATAGTTATTTGTACCCATTTATTATTACAAAGATCATACAAATATCCATCGGTGAAAATGTCGAATGTAAAACCTATCTATAATGAAATTAAACCACTTTCTTCCAATTTACCATGATATCGTAGCCCAAATTACAAAGGCAAACCCCACACCTAACCCCAATCCAATAGAAACAGAGAGCCCAATTATGTCCGTAGAAAACTTTGAGGACAAACCTTGATCAAACCCATCATTTGAAGGAGCTGCTGCACACTGCATTGATAACGGACTACCACACAATCCGGGGTTTCCCAAGTAAGAATCATTCATAAAGGTTGAGAACTAATGGGCTTCGGGTATTTCTCCAACTAAATTGTTGTATGACAAGTTTAGTTGAGAAAGAAAAGTGAGAGAGGTGAGTTCTTGTGGGATGTGTCCGGAAAGCTTGTTGGAGGAGAGATCCAGTATTTGAAGTTGCTGTAAATTAGCAAATTTTTGTGGAATTGTACCAATTAGGGCATTATGTGATAGGTTAAACACAACAAGTGACTTGAGTTGCCCGATCTCTTCGGGTATTGTCCCCCATAATTCATTATTTGACAGATCAATGTAACTGAATATGCCATGTGAGGATAATAGATCAAAACTCAGCCCTTTGTATTTGACTCAAGCTACATATGGAATGTATCTTACATTAAACTTAAAATTATATTTTAGGGAACTTGTATTTGATACTACCATCATAGCCTTTAGATTCACAAAAATATTTTTAGGCAAGGTACCACTGAAATGATTTGAAGAAAGGTCCAGAACTTTTAGCTTGGGAAAAATGGAATAATTTCCTTTTGATTTGATTACCACGTCTGAAATTTTTCCGTGAAACATATTCGATCATAAGACAAGAACTCCCAAATTTTCCAGATCACCCAGCCAAAAGGGAAAGCTGTTCACTATCCGATTGTTTCCAAGGTCTAAGACTTCGAGAGCTTTACAATACATCAGTAATTTGGGTAAACTTCCATTAATTAAATTTCCGTTCAGATTTATTGCTTGAAGTCCACATGGTTGACTAATATTCCTTGGCAATGGCCCACTTAATTTGTTACTTTTCAGGTTAAGCACTTTCAATTCAGCATCTTCTAGGAGGCAAGGTGGAATTGTACCGGTTAAATTATTATAAGAAAGATCAAGCACTGTTGGCAATGTCACATTACAAATGGAAAGAGGAATCTCTCCTGTGAAACTATTATTTGAGAGGTCTAAGTACTGAATATTTGTTTGGTAACTCAGAAAATAAGGAAACCTTGTTAAATTGCACGATTTTAGATATAGGAAACTTATTTGTGGAAATGAAGCATAGAATGACTCGTTATTATTGTTGCCTTCTATAATTGACAATTTGTTGTTTGAGAGATCAAGATAGTCAAGGTTCTTACTGTGCTTGATGTATTCGGAAATTGACAATTGTCCTTGAAGATTGTTATATTGAAGGAAAATAACTTCCAAATTAAATTGATGATCCATTTGAGAACTCTGGTAAATATCCTGACAATTTGTTAAATTCTAGAGCCAAGCCTTTCAAAGAAGGGTGATAAAATAAAGACAAGGGTATCGTACCTGTCAATCTGTTTACCGCTAAGTGTAAATATTCGAGTCTGGTAAGGTTTGTTACTGATAGCGGAAGTTCTCCATAAAAACTACAGAAGGAAAGTTCCAAACGAAATAAATATTGGAGATTTCCAATTGAATCTGGAATTGGACCACTGAAATTTGTTAATTCAAGTATCATATACTGCAAAAAGCTTTGCTGTTTGAATTCTGGTAGTTGACCTGACAACATTGGGTTGCCTGATAAATCAAGTACTGTTAGATTTGTAAGGTGGAATATTTCTTCCGGGATATTTTCTCTTAATCCACAATCAGCCATGGATAGCTCCTGAAGAGTTGGGCCCACTTGAAAAATTGCATTGCCCCACTCAGATCCGTTGAGTGAAATGCCGACCCCATTCAAGCAAAGAACTTGGAGCTTGGTGAGGTTGCTGAGTAAGGTTTTTAGGCCGGTGCCAGGAATATACAATGAACTGGGGATGACATAAAGAGATGGGTCATCGGTTTCGAATATTTCTGACAAGTCAAGTGAGATTAGGTTTGTGAGGGCAGAAATGCCAATTGGAACTTGACCGACAAAGCCTGAATAGGATAAGTTGAGATGGGTTAAATTATCTAGTCTCTCAAACCCGGTTTGTGGAAGGATAAGATTGTTGAACAGGTTCCCACCAAGGTTGAGGAAATGAAAATGATAAATATATGTTTTTGAATAAATAACTAAATTGGTGCATCATTGGATAGATTTCCTTTAATTGAAGTTGAATAAGAAATGTATATTTGATATTTAAAGTTAATTTCACAAAGATCCGGGCTGGAACTAAAAATCCGTACGGAGAGTTTTGTTCAAACTCTCATCCGTACCACTTTATTTATGTGGGTTCCAGGTGACGAAGATAACATGGCTAAGCGTGGTGAGGAGTAAAATTGGAAGACAAAGCGAGTATAATTATTATTTTGCCACTTAGTTTGTTTATTTGGTTTGTTTGAATACATATAATGAACATGGCTATGAGACATTTATATAATAGCCGTGTCCATTTGTGTCCTTTGTATTAGAATACATTTTGTGTGATTTATATATAAATTTGTGGCAATATATATATATATATATATATATATATATATATATATATATATATATATATATATATATATATATATATATATATATATATATATATATATATATATTTATTTTAATGATGATGTGTGTAATATGCTCACGCCTTACGTATAAATACATGGTGGGTTGTCACGGGGTGTGACAGAACTTATTGCTACTTGGTGAGTCAGATGATTTAATAGATTTTTTCAAGGATGTGAAGATTATCAATTAAATAATTATGATTCCAATAAAATATTATTTATTAATTTTGGGATGAGAAATTGGACACTCTGTTTCTAAGAATCTTCCCAAGAGCGAATTCTTATAGTAAATTGTTTGAAGTAGAAACTCGAAGCAAACACATAAAGTTGCAATGTTTTTCTTTAACGAAGAACAATTGAGGATCTGGTTGTGTTTGATAAAGTCATAATTTAAATTTATTTGCATTCCTTTTCTTGAAATAGAACATAAACAAAATGAAATATGCTCATAGGCAAACAAATAATATACCAAAAAAAAAATGGTTCCATGATCTATTGTGAAAGAAAGATAAATGAAAGGGAATGTAGTAATGACCATGTTAAAGAAGAAGAGATTGGGAAACTATTGTAGATCAAGTCATTGAATTTGAATTTAATTTTATCTTCATATTTTTCTCTTAAAGCGGCATAGGAAAAAATAATATCCTCATAGGAATAAATTTTGAATATATTAAGTAATAGTCCACAATCAATTGTGAAAGAGAAATTAAAGGGAATGTAGTAATGACATTGTTAGAGAAGAAGATATATTTATTGTGAAAGAGAAATGACAAAGAAGCCGATGTAGAGTGATTGTAATAGGGAAGAAAATATATGTGATGAAAATTGAGGAGAGACTAATCAACATAATGCAATTAAGGACTCTCGGCATGGGGATGAGATGAAATTCGGACGGACTCCTTGTATAGGGGTGGGAGTTAGTAGACTTTTATTGCTTTGTATTTGCAAATATATTTTTTTTAAATGTGACTTATTAAATGTGACTGTTAGTTCCACACAACTTCTCCTGTCAAGTATTGAGTATTGTCTGCCTTTTCAATTGTTGCCTTTTTAATTATTTACATATTCTTTACAAAAGTCAAAATATAGCAATTCGTGAGTGCAAAAATTCACATAGAAACTATAGACACTGTAGATCCTCATGATGAAATTTCAAACAAATATGAGAATATAAAATTCACAAGGGTTGGTAAGAAATATCCTTCATTTAGAAAATTAAAACAAAAAACAATTTTCTTTCCGTTTTTATGTAACCCCTTCATTATATTTCTCAATGACCTGAGGGACCACAAATTCCCAAAGTGTTGAAAAATGGCAATCTATTAGTTATGGTTGTAATAACATCTGATGAACAATGAATATGTAAGCCAGAACCCAAACTATTGATCTACATTTCTGAGCACATGAGAAAGTTATTATATGCAAATAAATTTTGGTTGGAGAGAAATTTAGAATTTGTACACCAAAACAGCTAACACAAATTACGAGAGAGAGAGTTATTTTTAAAAAGAAAGAGAGAATCCAAAAGAAGTTTATCTTTTTTTATCAAAACCTTTATATATATATATATATGAGCAAAGTTAGGGTGTGATGTGCTCACCAAGAGAGTTTGGTGAGCACAACTCTAAAAGTATATCGGATCGGTTTCAAACGACGAATCTAAACCATTGAAATCCATGTACTTCATGAGTGATGCATATACATACAAAATTTTGAAAGTTTTGAATTTATTCGCTACAAGGTCAAGAGGTCAAAGAAATATAAGTTATTTTATAAGTTGTTTTATATATTTATTTTTTCATAATTTCTTTGACCGCTTGAGCTTGTAGCAAATAAATTTGAAACTTTCAAATTTTTTCATGTATATGGATCACTCATAGAGTACAAGGATTTCAACAGTTTGGATTCGTCGTTTGAAGCCGATCTGATATACTTTTGGAGTTGTGCTCACCAAACTCTCTTAGTGAGCACATCACACCCTAGATTTGCTCTATATATATATATATATATGTTATAAATAATTACAAATCTTTAATGAAGATTCCTTTTGTAATTAGTATTGTACCTGCAACTCAAATGATTTTCTAAATAACTATTAACTACTTTTTAGAAATTAAGGTCTCTAAAGTTTCTAACTCTCACATTCTTGAAATTAATTTTAGAATTTCTATTAAGCCACGTTAGCAATAAATTCAAAAAGAGAATTAATCTGAGCCAATCATTTGGTTTTCATAGAGTTTAGAAATATTTTCATGATATGAAACTTTACTCCATAATTTCTAAATAATAAACTATAACATTATTGCAAAATATATTTATGATATTAATAACAAAATGAAATACAAAACATTTGTATGTATTGTTGTATTTGTTTGGTAAAATATCGATTGTTTAAAGAACCAATATTGTTTCTTGTAGATATTAATGGGATAGCTAAATTATTTTGAAGCTAATTAAAGTTAAATTAATTATCTAAAACTTCATTAAGCAGAAAACAAAATAAGTATAATATTAATTAAAGTTGGAGTTTTGAAGAATTTATAAACTAATGAGAATTCTGGAAGTCAAAAACTAATAATGTAGATATTGATTAAAAGATATTTTATAATAATTATTAGGTTAACCAATTAAGAATTTAAGTTCTTAAAATAACTTGTGGGATCCAAAATTTTAATTTCATTCTCATATGAAACTACAAGAAGAGAGACCTTTTTATTTTTATAAATAAGTGTTTAATAAACTTTCTCTCAAATAATTGGAGATTGAATTATCAATTAAGGAAATATGTTACATTATATAAAAAAATGAAAATGAAGTTAATTATAAGTGAAAATTTAATATGAATGTTTGAGTGATATTGTTAGAGAAATACATAATGTCTAATAGAACATATTTTATTGATCCAATGTAACATTCGATAAATTTAATAAACTTCTTTGTTATTTATTTATTTAGAAACTATTAGTACTTATTTATAAAACATGTTTAACAAGTTTCTTTGAAATAATAATGGACTTATTTATAAATATCATAAACTTAAGATTTCATTTACAAAATATGAAAGAAAAACAAATCACCTACGTGGCACTAAGGCCACGCGGCCTGTTTTGGCTCCCCCAACTCACTTCCGTCATTTTTTTTTAAAAGAGCCATGCCCTCTCTCTTTTTGGGATAAGAATGAAAAAAAAAAAAAAAAAAAGGAAGAACGAAACAGAAAGAAAGAGGGAAAGAAAAAAATGAGAAGGAATAGTTAAAAAAATAATAATAAAGGGGAGATTTGTAACATATTTAATTGGGAGCTGGCAAATTACGAAACAGACGAACGAAGCATGATTCTTTGAAGTTGCAAATCAAGATAGCGTCTGAACTCGTCTTTTCGTCCTACATTATCAGGTGTGGGGTTACTGGACTTGTTTGATATTACATTTTTGGAATTAAATTATTATTCATTTTTCATGTTGAACGACTGATTGTTGTATTATTTGAGATATGTGAATCATGTGCATAGCCCAATCAAATTATAACTGAATTTTGTGTGATGTTGTTGACCTATCATTTTGTACTGTTTACCATTTGTATGAATCTCCTATTCTGAATTATGGTTGAGTCACTACAAGTTTATGTTTAAGAAAATCCGTTGAGCTCTGCAAAGTCTAAGGGCTATAGACTAGACTTTGGTTACGGAATCCTTATGCGCATATGGTGAACGGCCCTCGCTAATCCTAGTACCGGTTGGGAGGGAGAATCTGATTCTGATTCTGATTCTGACGGTGACTATAGGTGACTTTAAATAAATGTCTGACTGATGTCATAATCAGTATGGGACTGGAATGACAGTTTTGTTTAATGTGTTGAGAATGATGAATTCTGAGTATTGCATATGAAATATTATCTGACTATGAACCAGACATTAATAAACGGTATAAGCCTAAACACATCAGATGAGGGTCAGTGGAGGGTACTGAGTACCGGCAGGTGTGGGTTTAGCTTGGCACCTGCATGACAAGTTGGTGGGTCATCTGTATGTGTTACCAGATCTAATAATCTGAGGTTATGCCAAATATATCTCTGTTGAGTTTCATTTGAGATTCTGTGAATTGAGATTCGATTGAATATGGTGATTGAGCATTTGCATTTATTTATATATATAAATTAAACTGATAATGTCAAGTTGCGAGGATTTAATTCTAGATATGGATTGATTGCAAGTCCAGTGGCCTAATTGTGGCAAAATTCGCACTGGGAGATAATATTATTATTATTTCTCACCCCCACCGTTTGGGTTATTTTCAGGTTTATTACCCACATACAGAGAGACTGTTTTGGATTGCATATGACAGCATAACTACATAAAAATGAGATTTTGGATTGTTGAAACTGACAGGATACGGGAGGCATTTCTAAAACATAGTTTGCCGCAGTCTGTCAGATAATTCTGTAAATATTTGATATGTGGTTAATATGTAATGGTTTTATTGGTAATGCATATAAAAGATCCACTGCCTAGCGTATATGTCTTAATAAATATACGCGGCAGGCTGTTATACCCGTATTTTGGGGTGTGACATAAACTCACCCACATTCCTGAAACTAAATTAGAAATTGCCGCATCAGATTATAAACTCTAATAATTTCAGAGATGTAGATGCTCTAAGATCCCAAAAACCTGGTGCATGATTTACTGGTTATCTAGAACTTCTTAGTAATATTTGAATTTTTGGACCCATCGCTATTTGTAATAATAAAAAATGTAGAAGTTGTTCCATGAGTGAGTTTAATTAGAAAAAAAACAAACATTTCATCGAATTTTTCCGTAGATTATAAACAAGAAACATTTTTTGAGGGACTTGGATTGATGCTTGGTTTAAAACTACGGGAAGAAGTATCAATATACAGACCATCACGACGCATACAAATAAAAATAAAATAAAATAAATAAAAGAACAAATACCAGGGAAAAACGAAAGAGATAAGACCATGAGAGACTAAGGCATTATATGTCAATGTACCGTGGAAGAAGGGCTAGAAATTAACTCAATAAAGACAAAATTAATAATTGAAACGAATGTTAGAAATTTCAATTCCCATTTTGCATTTAATAGTTAGACATTGATTGCCTCAGCCTTATTAATTTAGAGTTGCTGTGAAGGGCCTTGTTTCTGAAAAATAAAATTGGCCTTTAAGATATAATGTGTATAATCATCTGCGTTAATATTTTGTCAAAATAAAACCGGTTAGATGACAACCAGCATAGAGAAAACATTATTTTTAATGTATAAAAATCAGAACTTCTTACAAACATAATATTTCTGAATTGTTGAGTGATCGATTATTGAATAAAGACGTGTGTTACAACTTGTTAGAATGAATCAACACTTGACTATTAATCTCTTGGACTAAATTTGAGTAAAACACTAATAAACTGTGAAGGAAGGGTTTCAATTAAAGCAACTCTGTTCAGAGTTCACAAAGGATTACGCGACGTTAATTCTAGCTTAAAAGTGAAAATCCAAACTGTTACCATGGAGAAAAGAGAGAACTACTATGTTCGTGTCAGTTCTTTTGTTTTGTTCATTCTTTCTTTTTACTTATTCTCCTTCTTTTGAAAAGTATAAATCCACGTGCTCAACAAAAGCATGGAGATTAACTTTTAAATTTAAATTTATTTGCTTATATTCTCTTAAAAGTAGCATAGGGAAAAAAAAATGAAACATGCTCATAGGAAAAAAAAAAATAATGTTCCAGACAAATTAGTGCATTCATGAATATTTAAATTTATTTGCATTTTTTTTTATCTTCAAGTAGAATAGGGAAGTGATTACTCATTTCTTATTTTCATTTTTTGAGGTACCATATTATTCTCTATTCCAGATGGCAACCCCACCAATTCATTTCCATCAAAATGGCAGCACTACTCTCTTCTTTTTGCCATTTTATCCATACAGTAAGAATTTTGGGGATAGGATAGCTAGATTGATTTTGCATTTTTGGTAGGGAAGTATTCTTCTCACATTGACACCTGGGAATGTGTGGTAGCCACTACCAAACAATTTCCAAAAAAAAATAAAAAATACACCCGGGGATGTGTTTTTTGTTCAGTCTCCATTTCACCATTTTTATCCAAACAAAAAATCAGAATATCTAATAAAAAATAGCTTTATTTTCCCATGTAACAAAACATAATTTAGCTAATAATAACACGATTTGATGCAGTCCTCAGAACTCTGCTATGTTTCTTCACATTGTGTATGTGAGTTTCCAACGACTGCATGCACGTGTTTGATCAAGTTTTTGATTCTGATGTATCAGGGGCTTGGAGCATACCATAGAAACATTTGATTTAATTTTCTGATGTAATTATTTAGGAATTGTTGTCCTAATCACATCTAAATACAATCTTGGTAGCCACTACCAAGTTTTCAAAAAAAAAAAAAAAGATTCCGGGGTCCAATCATGCAATTGTATATCATTCCATGTTTCATCAAATGTTGTCAACTATCAGTTGTTATAAAATTTAAGTCGTTCGTTGAATGGTAAATTTGTAATTAATTTCATCATTTTTCATTGGCATGGATGGTACTAATAATAAATTTTTAAACTATATTTTAAATATTGTTATATTTCGATATTATGAGTTATTATTTTATGGCTATAAAAAAATTAAAAAAAAATGTTAAAAAAACCCGTTCTTTAAAACTAATGCGTTCACACACCTCCAAAATATTCAATTGATACAAAGATATTCAATACTAGATCTACGATTCTTAACTTCTTATATACATTATACATGATTTAATAGATTTGACATCCCTGTTCTATGTGCGAGTTTCCACCGACTGCATACATATGTTTAATCAAGTTATTGATTCTTGGGCCCCTCTCTCGTGCAATTCGAATGTCATTAATTCCATGTTTCATCAAATTATGTTAAATGTAGACAGTTATTTTATTGAAGTCATTAGATGAATTGTAAATTGTAATTAATTTCATCATTTTTCATTTGCATGGATGATACTTATAATTAATAAAGTTTTAATTAGTTACAATTTACTTGATGGTTTTAAAAAAATAAAGAAATATTTGTTAAAAATTCCCATCATTTAAAATAATGCATCCACACAGACCTCCAAAGTATTCAAATGACAACCATAAAACTGGACAACTACCGTTCTTTCCTTGACTTCAAATTGATTGCGCTGTTTAACTACTAATTTCAGTGAATGCCATTGACTACTGGACTTGAAATTTTCAGTGAATGAAAATGTAATGAACGTAATGCAGATCTGATTATACATGCAGCATTTGCGAGAAGCCCCTTGATGTTTTCTGATTGCACGCTTTTTATGTCTTAATAAATTCTTTAGCCATTGAATGTTTGGTAACCATGGAAAATAGAATGTGTGTGCACAATTTTTTAGCCCAGTCGTCAAGTCAGGGAATTGTATGAAATTATATTATATAGTGACAGCATAATTTTCTCAGGTCAACAACCAAAAAATTAATTCAACGGAACATGTGGAACATGCTTTGCTAATGTTTTTATAGTGTTGTTTGTCACGTATAAAAGAATCACATTTTGGGAATGTTGTTTGTTTTATTTTTGTTTATATTTAATTTGTTATCCTTATAACAACTCTGAAAATTGGTTGTCCACTGAAATCAGAAAAAACTAAATGTGATTTCCTCTGTCTAAATAATTAAATTTTGGTGTGGTTTTCTAGAGGGAAACAATTGCATGCCATATATTTTTTTGCTCCTGACCAACGTTCTAATTTATTGTTCCAGATTTTGAAGGAAATAAAAATTAAAAATATTTTTTCATTATTTCTTTGCTTAATTATAATCTCTGTATTGCATCCATGGGAAAAAAGTAATACTTGTTAGTTTTCTAATACTATAGTCCGACAAAATAAATGATTTTTTTAATAGGATTGAAGAAGAAATATGGTATATATAAGGAACGCATGTTAACAACAATATGTTTGAAAATAATATTACTCTTTACAACGAGAGTTCATTGGTATTTTTTGTTCTCTTATAAAATATTCATAAACTTATACAAAATACTATTATCAGATAAATTGACAAATTTATATTATTAAATAAAAAAAAGACATTCTTGCTGAATATATATTTTTGAATTTTTTCATATATATAATTGAATCATAATTAGTTTCACACACAACATTTAACAAATATTTAAGTAAAAAATTATATAAATTTTCATGGTATATCAAATTCATCTCCTATTTTATGGTATAGTACCAAATCGGATTTTTTTTTATTTAGCAGACCAAAAAATCGGAATTAAATAAAAACCACTGTGTCTGGGGTTCTGTCATAAATACCACCCCCGCACAAGGGTTGTGCGCACCCGAAAAACGGATCCGCACAACCATTTGGCGCACCTGAAGTGCGGGTCCACGGAAGAGTTCGCGCACCGGGTCCGCGCAACAATTTGGCGCACCGATCGGATTCGCACAAGCCTTGTGCGCACCCCCCCTCTGTGCTGGTCCAAGGCAGATTTCGCGCACCGAGTCCGCACAACAATTTCGCGCACCAATCGGATCCGCACAAGGGTTGTGCGCACCCCCCCCTGGCGCTATAAAGCCCCTTGCGCACCCGATTTTACCCATTCTGGTCCACGCCTCAGCCCCACAGTAAAGGTAAATTTTTTTTTTTAATTTAAAATTTGTAGTTTAATGTTTAGATAGGTTAGATAATTTAGATAATTTAGTTTGTAGAATTTAGATAATGTAGTTGTAAAATAATTATAGTTTAATTTAATTTAGATAATTTAATTTATTTAGTTTGTAGATTAAGTTTAGATAATATAGTTGTAAAATAATTGTAGTTTAATTTAATTTATTTAGTTTGTAGATTAAGTTTAGATAATGTAGTTGTAAAATAATGGTAGTTTAATTTAATTTAGATAGTTTAGCTAATTTAATTTATTTAGTTTGTAGATAAGTTTAGATATGTAATTTAGTTGTAAAATAATTGTAGTTTAATTTAATTTAGATAGTTTAGCTAATTTAATTTATTTAGTTTGTAGATTGGTTTAGATATGCAATTTAGTTATAAAATAATTGTAGTTCTTGCGAATTTAATCGGACGATTACCCATTAATTTAGTTTGTAGATTACTTTATCGATTGTTTTAAAATTTGACATAAAATGTATACTTTATTTTAGTATGGCGTTAACGAGCGGCACAACACCATTGGATGAGCATAATTGGGATCAGGAGTTGATCTCTACAATATTTCCGCACTATACGGATGAGAGCATTAGCCCCGTCTGTTGGTTCCCGCGCGAGGGCCACAAGATGAAGCTAGCATATGTAAGTTTACATTTGAGAAATAATTTAAATGAAATTTTTTTTTTGGAAAAATATCTCTATTATTTATTTTATTTGCATTTGGAATTTATTTTAGGATCATGACATGACGGAGGTGAGGAATAACCATATGACTCTACGATATGACGTGCGCTATGCACCGGTGTTACAGAGGATGGGGTTGTGGCATGTGTCACAGCTCGCCCCTGTTATTGCAGATGCCTCACTTACATCTGCACTGGTCGAGAGGTGGCGGCCGGAGACACACACGTTTCACCTGCCCATTGGAGAGATTACAGTCTCTCTGCAGGATGTGAGTTGTCTTTGGGGTCTGCCCATTACTGGAGATGCTGTGACCGGTGTTGAGTACGGAAACTTTACGCAGCTCGTGACCAATTTGCTGGGTGAGGGATTGATGAAGCGGAGGAAGACAAAGAATGGCATGATTGACTCCAAGAACGACATCTGTATAGTCGCCTTGCGGGAGCGTTTCAGGTAATTTTAAATTTAATTGATTGCATGCATGTAACTTTTTAAATCATTTGATTGCGGCATTTACATTGTATACAAGTAATTTTATAGTCAAGAACTAGCCGAACATGCCAATCCTGCTGAGATAGCTCGATGGACCCGGGGTTACATTATGGAGATGTTCGCATGCTGGATGTTCCCAGATTCATCCGGGGGCACTGTTCCTGCCTCTCTATTACAATTTTTGTTGGACTTGGAGAACCCGCCAAACATGAACTGGGGTGCAGCGGTCTTGGCATGTCTATACCGCGGTTTATGCAATGCGTGTCAGGTATTGAAAATCATTTTTTCTGGTTAGTATTTCAACAATTTGATCTATGTTTTGTATAAAAAAAAACTGCAACTTGCATTAAAACAGGTGACGAAGAAGAGATTTTACGGTCCGATTGGTCTCCTCCATCATTGGTCATGGACGAGGTTTCCATTCGGCCGTCCATCGTCACTAGTGAAGGATTGGGCTCCAAATTGGGGTCAGCCCGACGGGCAGACATGTCCTGTGTATGCTCAGAGATGGGCCTCGGAGAAGTCTTTCTACCGTACCCCACATGGACGACCTACAGGGGTTGCTTTTTTCCGGTGTCAATTCGAGCAGATGAGGCCAGATGAGCACGTAGACTGGCGCCCGTACGATGAGCTTGTACCGAATGAGGGTCATGTTTATGGCACCCACTCTTTCTTGGACGACTTGCCTTCTATATGCGCGGCACAGCGACACTCCTGGTTAGCTCAGGTAACACTTCTATTCTTAGATAAAAAAATAATTCATAAAATTTGTAGTTACTAAAATTTTATATTTTTTTCTCTACAGGTACCGCTTGTTTATTTCCAGGTTATAGAGCATTATTATCCTGGGCGGGTCATGAGACAGTTCGGCATGTCTCAGTATTTTCCTGTGCCCGTTCCGATAAGCAAAGATGAATGGTACCAGTTACATAGGGCATTAGACACTACTGATGGGAAGAATTGGCGGGATTTGCGTGAGGGTTATGTGCAGCGGCTTGAGGCCATGGCTCCGGAGGACATGATTCCTGAGCACCTCCAGACTTATGCGTTCGAGGCATACGACCAGGAGTACCGCCGTTGGTACCAGGAGAACTGTGCATTTACTGTCTTCATGTACGGTCAGATCTCGGAGATAAATAAGAAGCCGCTCGCAGTACGACGTGACATGAATGACCGAGATTACGGCTACATTCCATGCGGTGGTCCGGCTGCACAGATTGTAAGATTTTATTATCCCTTTATTATTTAAAAATATTTTTGATATTAAATTACATTCTGAACTAATTTATTTACAATTTATTTGAAGGTGCTGATGAACATCAAGCAATGCTTGATAAGTGCAAGAATGGCAATCACAAGAGGGTGGAAGAAATTCGGGAAGAGAATGTTGTGCATGGCTGCACCGCCAGTCGTCGTCGCCGGATACAAGCCCCAACTAGACAAGATCCTGATATTGTCAGATCTTCCGGCTTATGAGGACCTGCACGACATGATTAGTGACGACTCTGCACCGCCTGGGAGCACCGCCGAGCCAGATATGTCAGATATTCACGCAGCTGCGACTGTTGAGGCGGCATTTGCGACAGCTGGTGATGTGGCGGTACGTGTTTAATATAAAAAGTGATGCCGTGTTATCTTCATTGTGAAACCTAATTATCTTTTAATTTTAGGGACGTACGCACCGCCCATGGGATGATCCGTCGCAGCCAGCAAGAAATTTTACATTTGAGCTGGGATCTCAGTACGGTAACACCACGCAGTCGCAGGACTTCCCTTCTCAGGATGACCCTTCTTCTCCTGTATTCTTCTCACAGCCCCAGCAGGATCCATCCAATTATGTAGCTGATACACCCGAGGACGTCACATTCGGTCCAGGGGCAGATCAGGGCGGAGATGCAGATACTTTGTTTGGTGAGATACCGGAGGAGGCTCCACAGGCGTCACAGCCCTCCCAATCCTACATACCGATATTTCAGAACGTACATGAGGAGGAGGGACGCGGCAAGAGGCAGAAGAGGAAGACGGTTCCGTACACACCATCCTCCCGTTGATATTTCGATCTTAGTTGTTATTTTGTTATTTTGTGTTGGAACTTTTATTTAGATTTTATGTTTGTGACTGTTATGCATATTTTATTTGGGACTGTTACGCATATTTTATGTTGTTATTTCATGTTTGACACTTATTTTATTTAGGTAATAAATAAGCTAATAAATAACCTAAACATAAGCTAATAAATAATACAACATACAAACATCATAATATTGTCTAGTCTCATTCAGCTAATAACTAATACAACATACAGACATCATAAATAATACAAAAATCACATTCAAATATCCTTATTGAGTATTGCCCCGTGCATTCCTTCTCGTTCTGGCATTCCTTTCCAGGGTTTCTCTGTTAGGCTGGTTACCTGCTGGTCTTCCTTCCAGTATATCCATCCACATTCGGATCCGATTATGCCACCTCCTGCCCAATTTAATCATTCTTCGCTCCGGAACTAAGATCGGGCCTTCGTACGCCGGCCAATCGCTTTGATTGTCATACACGTGGAATTGACCACTCCATGTGGCGATTAATTCATCAATGCTGTAGTAGTAATTTACGAAAGTATTTGGATCGAAGTTTCTACAATTTTACACAAATTATGTCAATCTTACCAAATTATTATACAATTGTTATGAAATTATCATCAGAGATTGGTACCTTAAACGACACACAGACATCACATGAACACATGGTATTCCACTTAGTTGGGGCTTTTGGCAGGTGCATTCCATGCGATTGTTGTCCTGAAGTACCACTCTGTATGTGGCGTCTCGCTCCATTTGTGACAAGCTGTCTCTTTGCATGTCATATGCAATTTTCTCACCATGGGAGGTCACCTGCCACTCGTTACGGCCAAATGTGACCGCGCTCATTTTTTGGGTCTTGCGAATGTGCTTATCCATCTTTTCATGGACACGAGTGGAAAAAAGTTGACCCTGCAATTGCAATTCCACAGCACGCTCTCTTCTTTCAACAAACCAGTCGACACACTTGGCAAACGTCTCCTCAACAATTGCGGCAACTGGTAACCTGCGAAAATTACAACATACTATTAACTTAAGAAACATAAAACCGTCAATAAATAATAAATTTTTCGTTGATTATAAAACACAAACCTTCGAGAAGTTTTGAAGACATTGTTGAGCGATTCAGAACCGTTGCTAGTCATGATTTCCCAACGAGCCCCGTTATCCATAGCTTGATACACCTTCCATGGCTTAGACAGTTCTGCTTCGTCATCAGGATTGTACTTTCCACATGTATCCAGGTATTTCAGCCATTCGGGATTTCTCCTTCCGATTGCATCGAGGCCTTCTACCATTCTTCTTGGTTTCTTCTTTTTCACCAAGATTTTGAAAAAGTTGGAAGCAACTTTATCCTTGGAGTGTTTACCAAAATTCTCAAATACATGTTGAGAGCAGTATTTGTGAACACACTCCCCGTTCTCCTCAGACCAACCCAGATCATCCTGTATGAACACCTTTTTTATGCCCATGGCCCGGTCAGATATGACACACATGAATCTATTTGGACCAATTACAACCTGCCTCACCCACTTCATAAACCACCCCCAATTATCAAAATGCTCACTCTCTACCAGCCCAAATGCTAGCGGGATTAACTGGTTCTCCGCATCATATCCGGTTACAATCAACAATCTACCATTGTATCTACCTGATAGGAAACAAGCATCGATGCTGATGACTGGTCTGAGGTGACTCGCTGCTTCAATACAAGGCCCCCAAGCCCATGCTAATCTCATGAAATACCGGTACCCATCTCTTTTGGTTCGTTTTGAAACATATTTATATTGGGTTCCCGGATTTGCCTTTTTGATTGCATCCAACAAAGGGATAACAAGCCCGTAAGACCCCTCCCAACTACCAAATGACCGAGCAATGGCTAACTCCCTACCACGCCACAATTTGTTGTACTTAGGGACGATGCCCTCGTACCTTTCAGCAACCAGATCGCTGATGGTGCTGATACTAATATCAGCATTTTTTCGTAATGACAACTTTATACAGCTGGCGACCATTGCGGACGTCAACTGCGCATGATCTGACCTTGTTGCATCAGCGTGGCATGTGTGAGGTCCCTTATATGTTGTGACCGCCCAGTCATCACCAAAACCTGTAGCTCTCGCAGCCATCTTCCACTGGCAACGGTCGCTCTTGCACTTATACCTCAACCTTTTTGAGTCACTATGTGTCTGATTCATCTCGATATTATTCTTTATATGCCAACGGTAAATTTTTTCTTGCATTTGCTCTTTGCTGCCGTACGTCATCCCCTCAGACAATTCATGTTGTTTTTCACCCTATTTAAAAAATTAAAAAATTAACAAATATAAATAAATATTTTTTTTAATTAATTAAAAATGAAACATACCTCAGAAGTTGCAAAAAAAGAGCTGTCAGCTTCTTCAAACCCCGATGTGTCATGAAATTGCTCGAACGGGTGTCCTGATGCACCACCTGACACCTGCCACTGTCGTCTACCAAGTACAGGAAAATTTGTATCCACATCACTAAAATCAGTTGCCCCACCGCCGTCACTGGCATCCCAATTTTCCTCTGCCTCCCGCTCTTCAGGATCTTCATCTGTATTTTCAGCATAATAAAGCGGTTCCGGGGTTGGAGATTGATTCCCGTCACATTCGGCCCGGCTAGAACTAGTAGATGGAACTCGAGGTCGTCCCCGGGCAGGTTGGGAACGACTAGGTCCAGCCCCTACAGATGAGGACCGACTAGCACTCCCTAAAGTTAGAGCCCGGACAGGACCCGTCACAGATTGCTCATGAACCCGACCCTTGGTCATTTGTGGCATAGTTCTGGTGTTTTGATTTTGGTTACGTCTGGGGTTCTGTCTAGGGTTAGCTACAACATATAACTCTAGGAACTTGAAAGGAGTTGTCAAATTCATTGTCATTTGGGTATACAACCTCCAGTTATTATCATCTTGTACCGGTAGTTGTTGGAACCATGTTTGATTGCCTTGACCAATATTGATCCTTGCGGAAATTACCAGTTCATAATAATTCGGAGCAATACCAATTTGTTGGTACACTTCTCTAGTTATACCTCTAAGATCTAAATCCGGCGTAATATTGAACATTTTTGAAGGTTTAGTACTGTAATAAGCACCATTTGGCCCTTGTAAAACTTCACCACCAAAATAACAAGCAATTCCAATCATAATTGAACAAACCTATCAATTAATAAATTTAATGTTAATTTTTAAAAATAATGTCAAATAAAAAAAAAATAAAAAAAATAAAAAAAAAAACTAGTTTTACCTCTGCTGTCGCTTATGCCTGCTCCTTGGTAGTGTTGTGGAATGAACACAGTTTCCAGAAAATCCTATTTATAATTTTTTTTTTGGGTGCGCCAAACAGCTGTGCGGATCCGGGGGTGCGCACAAGGGTTGTGCGGATCCGAATTGGGTGTGCAAAAGGGCTGTGCGGATCCGATTTGGATGGATCAGGTGCGCACAAGGGTTGTGCGGATCCGGATCAGGTGCGCACAAGGGTTATGCGGATCCGATTTTGGACGGATCGGGTACACACAGCGGTTTGCGGATCAGTTTTATTGGGTGCGCACAACCCTTGTGCGGATCCGTTTTTCGGGTGCGCACAACCCTTGTGCGGGGGTGGTATTTATGACAGAACCCCAGTCACAGTGGTTTTTATTTAATTCCGATTTTTTGGTGTGGTAAATAAAAAAAAATCCGGTACCAAATTTATATATGGTTGACATATTAATTGACTATTTTTGCTAATTAAATGGCATTATTTTCCAAATAATTAAATCCCAACTTTTTAGAATACAACGATAAATAATTAAGAAAAAATTGACTTGTGAGTTTTTTTAAACTTGATTTCTTTTTAAATATTGAGATTTTAACAAATTTTTATGCAATACTAATTTTTCCACATTTGAGTATTACGAGAAAGTCGTTTTGGAAATTGTTAATAAAGCATTGCAAGAATTGTTTATTAATATTCTAAATGGAAACAAAAATATATAATTATCTTATACCCAAGTGAATAACTTTATATAAAAAAATATTTTTTTGTATTTTTTTTTATTATCTGGTTAAATGTTTTCATTGATTTTCTCTAATCTCTCATTAAATGATTCTTCTATCAAATGTTATATTTTCATTGACATTTTACCAATATTTTTTTAATTCATTTCACATAAATAACAATTCCAAATTAGTTTCATTCATGTAAATTGAATAGATATATAAATAATGAAGCAAATAACATTTGCATGATAGGTCACATTAAACTTACCTCTCTCTCTCTCTAAGTCGACATGTAAAATTTCTTATAACATCAATTTCAAATTAACACATCTAAAAATTGTCTTCAAGTCAAATTGAAGACAAATTTTAACTATACGTGTGTTAGATCGACTCAAATAATGAAATCTTTAATATAAAATTATTACAAAATAAAAAATCTCTTTAACAATAATCAATTTGTGAAGAGTCAATTTTAGAGAAAAATGTATTATTAATTTCAATGAATTTATCTCCTTAATATAAGGAATCTTCATGCATTAATATTTATTTGGACGCATTGATAAAACTAGTAATCTGGTTCTGGATTCCTACAATCGTTTGATCCGCATCAGGTTTTTTTTTTTTTTTTTAAATAGCCGGGTTGAATTCACCCGAGATGTTCCTGTCAGCAAGGTTGAGTGCAGTCAGCATCCCGGCTTGCTCATCGCATGTGACTCCATCCCACAAGCAACAGTCGGTGCTCACATTCCATGAATGGAGTTCAGTGCATGGTTCCGAAAATCGGCCGATTCCGATTTGAATCGGAATCGGACGGGACCGAGTCGATTTTTACCCGATTTCCTCGGTTGTGCGATTTTCTGAGAGAAATTAGATGAACAGTGACGGAATCGGCCGATTTTCCGATTTTTTAGCCGATTTACACCGATTTTCTGATTTTCGAGCCGATTTACACCGATTTTCAATTTTTCTCAAGACAAAAGACAAAAGCAATCCAAATCAGAGAAAGAAGGAGAAAAATCAGAGAAAGAAAGAGAGATATATAACCCGGACGAAGCCGAGCTTGGCTTCGCGGCGTCCTCGCCGCGCACAGAGGAACAACGGAAGAGAAGAGGGGCGTTGTCGTCATCGCGGCGTTGTCGTCGTCGCTTCTTGGCTTCATTCTCCAGGAACAACAAAAGAGAAGAGGGCGGGACTGGGTTAGGTTTAGGCAAGATTCGTGCAGAGAACATGAACGGGAAGAGAAGGAAGGGGGCGAAATGGAGAGGGAGGGGGCGAAATGGAGAAGGAGAAGAGGAAAAAATGAATAAAAGGGAAGGGGGTGAAATGGAGAGGGAGGGATTGCGTCAAGATTCGTGCAGAGAGAAAATAAGATTTAAAATTTTGTAGAAAGAGAAAATGAACGGTTGGGATTTATGCCTGAGAGAATATAAGATCAAATAATCATTAACCTTATTATAAATTTCGATCGTAAATCCCGTTGCCTTGTAAAAATTAAATTATAACTGAATTGTTATCATAATTTTTATTATCAATTATATTTTCATACCTTCATTTATTCCTAATAGGTCACAAATAAAAATTTTAAGTTTGAAAGTATTTTTTCTAGCATTTAATTTTATATCTTTGGTAAGATTTAAATTTTTGTTGTTTGTTGTTTTTAATATATAAATTTAGTACAATTTATTATGATTTTCATCTAATATTTAATAATAATAATATTATTATTTAATCATTGTAATAGTGTCTCAAAATTAACCGATCATTTAATTTGACACTACATTAATGTCTTGTCTTAACATAATTATTTGAGTGTAATGTTTTGTTTACACTACATTAATGTCATTTAATTTTTTTACAAATTATTTCATACATTTGGGGTCTTTTGGCTACAAAACAGGCTTTCTGCCAAAAAAAACCTAGTTTCCGAGTCAACTCGCCCGATTCCGGCCGATTCATCCGATTCCGATTCCACGGTCAAGAACCCGATTCCGATTCCGATTCCGAGTTTCAGAACCATGGTTCAGTGGTGTTGAAATCTTGCTCGAGTTGAATTAAGGCATCACGTTGGTCAGGAAGGCATTGGGCTTGTGTTAGAGTAGTGTTTTTGGTGGAGAAGGAGAACAGAAGTGATAGGGAAAGAAGTGCAAGAAGTGCCATTGCAGGAGAGAAAGAGTAAGTAAGACAATTTTGTGCGGTGCTTGATTGAAAAATGTTGAGTATCCATATATATATATATATATATATAATTAATTGAACAGAGGAAAGACTTGACTTGACTTAAAAAAACAGAGTAGATGGAGACAGGAGAATACAACCTTGAAGTTTTTTTTTTCTTTTTGATCATTAAAACGCCCGTAGGCTTGCATTCATTCAAAATTCAGATTACAAGAGTTCATCAGCTAGTCCGAGAGTTTGTGTAAAAAAGGGGGACCCTTTGCTAACGAAAAGAAAGAGGGGCACAAACATTGTCCCAGGAACAAAACAAGAACAACACCACAGGCCTAAAACTAGCAGAATTCCCAGATGCGTCCCAGTTGCGTCCCAGTCTTGTCTGTAAGCAAAATTCTCACCTCCTTACCCAGCCTAGACCTCACAGATCAGGGCCAAACCAAGGAAAGGTGTGACCCCTATAATCCCAGCCCTGCATCCTACCCCTTTTTGCCCGCACATCAGCCATGTCGTTTTGGCTGCGCTGCACATGATAGCAAGAGAACGAGGGGTATTTTTGGAATATCTTCCAGACTTCAATGATTTCCAAAAAGGCCCTCCAATCAACAAAGTTCGGTGGGGAGGCACTGTTGCATGCTTGAGCTAGCACCAAATTGTCAGTAAAGAAATTACAACTCGGCACCCCTTGTTGGATGACACAGATCAGGCTTCCTTGAGAGCTAGAGCTTCAGCTTGAGTTGGACAGCAGACCTTCCTCCCTGCTGATGCATAAACCAGTAGCTCCCCTTTCCCCCTTGCCATTCTGTCGTCCAGGAACCATCGGAGAAACAGCAGTACGAGGAGGAGAGGAACTGTGATGGGTCAGTAGTGGGGATAGCTGTTGGGGCTGCCTTGAGATCAGGAATGCCTTCATTTCTTAACCGCTGATATGCCTTCATTTCTTTATAACTTGAGACAGCCTTTTCTCAATGCCCTCACAGGCTCACTCACTTAATACAATCTGTAAGTGAGGGCAATGGGAAAAGGCTGTCTCAAGTTACAAAGAGCAAAAATGTTATGAAACAACGTTAATCAATTAGGCTGATTGTGTAATTAAAAATTAAATAAAAATAACTTTTGTTGAGTGCATGGCTGCACCCAACCAATTGTTAATCAGTCGGTACTTGTAAAATTAATGAAACAGCGTTAATCAATCAGGCCAGGATTGATTAGGCACTAAGTTTACAGAACTTTCTCAGGTTAAGCAAATTCTTAATCTTCATGTTTTTGCTGATAGAAAGCTGTACGGATATATTAATTTTTTCAGGAGAAAATTAGGAATATTTACATTTCTTGGAGTTGGTAAAAAAAAAAAAAAATTGTTGTTATTTCTTTTTACCTTTTTATTGGAAAAGTAAAGTCCAAATCCACTTGCTAGACTAACAATCAACAAAAGCATGAAGATTAAGAAATAAATTTATTGTTATTTTTATATTTAATTATAAGTATAATAAGATTAAAAAAAATGAAAAGAAACATGCATGTTCATAGGCCAAAAAAAAAATATACCCAGAAGATATGTATATAGATATAAGTTTATTTGAATATACAGAATAAATTACTGGTCAATAATATATTGTGAAAAAAGAAATGACAAGGAATTCAGTAAAGACCATCATAGAGAAGATCAAAGAGATAAGAGAACTGATTAATAGTGATTACAACTGGATACAAAATATAGAATGACAAAATTAAATTGAGAAAAGACGACTAATCAGTGGAATGCAATAATTAAACTGATGTATTTATTTGCCATTTTGAATAATCATCTATGCAATAACTAAGAGTGATTTCAATATGCAGAAGTATGACAGGAAATTAGTGGCTGCCAAATCTTTGAGGGAAATAAAAATTAAAAGGATTTTTCCATGTATTTTTTTTTTTTGCTTAATTATAAGCACTTTATTGCAGGGAATGGAAAAAAAAAAAAAACATTACTTGTTATTTGTTTATTTTGATAGAACATGTACAAGTTGAATGGATTGAAGACGAAATATGACACATAAGGAACCATGTTGGGAACAATATGTTTGAAAATATAATTAATGTTTACAACATATGGGTTCATTGATATTTTTTTCATCTCTTAATAAAAGATTCAAAAATTTACAAAATATTATAATTACATACATCTTTTTTTCTCCATTTTATAGTAAAATGGAAAAAATAGAAATATTTTCTAAGATATATTTTTATACTTTTTTTTCAAATATATAATTAATCATAAGTAGTTTCACACACAACATTGAACAAATATTTAAATAGAAAATCAAATAAATTTGCATGATAGATCATATTAAACTCCTGACAAACTAATCACGAAGAAATACAATAGCATTTTCAAAATAATCATGATTTGAAGAGCCAATTTTGGAAAAATGTGATTATTCTAATCAATTTATCTATTTAAAATTTGTTTGTACATATGCACAGAAACAATGAGCCTGACAAACTAAAATCCTGCAATTAATGTTTGAAAAATTAATACGGCATAGACAAATCTATGTTGAGAAAATATATATTTCTTGTTACAAATTAAACTTGACATTTTAAAGTTCAAGTTTTGGATGAACCTGATATTACAAATCCTTTCAAATATTCAAACTAGAATAAAACTTGGACAATTATTAGACGACTTTACAAGCAAATGAATTTTAAATAATTAATCAGATTATTACATCAACTTTAAGGCTAGTCCAAATATATTAGGTACGATATTTTCACAATTTTTGATTTAGGACCGCCACTGTCAAGAGTTCAAAAAAAAAAAAAAATTCTGATTTAGTATTTCATATGTATATGTAGTGTACTAAATACTAATTTTAAAAATACTAAAGTTGTAAATATACTAGAAAATCCATATTACTATTTTAAACGCACTTTATTTCAAGTTAAATAAACTTTTAAGTGTTCGAAAACAATAATAACAAAAGGAAGAGGAAAACTTTTGGTAAAAATAAACGATTTTTTAAATGGATCTTCTTGACACTCTTGATTTGAGACAAAATTATTACATGTTGGGTCTGAAAACATAACATCATATGAACAAATTTTTGTGAGCCGATTATATATTTCGTTATAAAATAAGAGTGGTTTTACAACTATATTGGATCCAGAAGTACAATTATACAATATTTGGACCAAGACCTTCTACTTTCTAGTGGGATAATGGGCTCATAATAGCAACAACAAGGATATGCAGATGCTGTACAATATCTATATATCTTTGTGCTGTTGCTATTATGCTGTGTATTAATAAGTTTCTTTGAAATTTGGTATAAACACATGCTTATAAAAATTGCAAAAAATAATTTCATCTTTAATAAATAATATTCTTTTGGATTGATATTTATGCGAACCGCTCAATATATGTATTTGGATTTGGACCGAAGACCACTCCTCTTACACTAGTATAGGAAACACTACCATACATGGCATATCATACACGGATGCGAAAAAATTCAACATTAACAATGTGTGATGGGAGGAAGTGCATGCTTGCAAGAATAAAAGCTCCAACATACACATACAGTCCGTTAGTACCGAACCGTGTCCGGAAGTCACCAATATTTGTACACGGTTGGTTAATACTTAATTGTTCTACACTGGACATGTAATACTACCTTGTGCACTATCTCCGAATAGGCATGCACAAGACACGTCGGTCAATCAAAATATGAGATATCTCAGGTGAAATTATTTTATATTCTTAGGATGGAATGAAGAAGTGTTATTTAAGATGTTAGATACAGATCGGAGGGTTGAATGATGGTCAGCTACATCCTAACGACTTCCTCTCAATGGTTTACCTTGCATATATGTAAATTAAATTGTGCTGACTTTTCACTATTACAGTAATAAAAATGTAATAAATCATTTTTGTTAAAATTAAATTGAATGATCGGAGGGTTGAATGATGTTGGATAATGATCGGAGGGTTGAATGATGGTCAGCTGCATCCCAACGATCATGTTGAGAAAAACAACGTGCTTATATTTTATTTGTTTATATTTCATTTTTGTAAATATGATGTATTTTGTATATAGTTGCCATTTAGTTTAAACCATCGAGATATTAATTATTTGGATGGCTGGGTTTGAAATTTTACTTCTAGAAAGTGGTTAGGCAATTATCTACCAATAAATATATTTAAAAAGAATAAAATAATGCAAATGATTTACTTTGAAATAATAATCTCTGAATAATTTACTTTTAAAAAGAATACATTATTGATACAATTAGAATAAATCGAACACATTAATATTAAACAAACAATCATACAAAAAGTTCCTACCATAAATTTGTGTGACCTTTGTGTATATAAAAAAATATTTAATAGAGAAACACACGCGTATGAAAATACATAGTTATTTATACCCATTTATTATTACAAATATCATAGAAATATCCATCAGTGAAAATGTCGAATGTAAAACCTATCTATAATGAAATTAAATAATTTTCTTCCATTGTCCCATGATATCGTAGCCCAAATTACAAAGGCAAACCCCACACCTAACCCCAATCCAATAGAGACAGAGAGCCCAATTATATCATTAGAAGACTTCAAAGGCAAACCTGTATTGAACTCATGATTTGAAGAAGTTTCAGCACATTGCATTGTCAAAGGACTACCACACAATCCAGGGTTACCCAAGTATGAAGCATTTGAAAAGGTTGAGAACTGACGGTCTTCGGGTATTTCTCCCACTAAATTGTTGTATGAGAGATTTAGTGCAGAAATAAAAGTGAGAGAGGTGAGTTCTTGAGGGATGTGTCCGGAAAGCTGGTTGGAGGAGAGATCCAGCAATTGAAGTTGATGTAAATTAGCAAATTCTGATGGAATTGGATCAGTTAGAGAATTATGTGATAGGTTAACCACATCAAGTGACTGGAGTTGCCCGATCTCTTCGGGTATTATCCCCCGAAATTCATTATTTGACAGATCAATATAACAAAATATCCCAATGAAGTATTCCAAATCAAATCTCTGCCCTTTGTATGTGACCGAAGCTACATACGGAATGTAAATTCCATGCATGTCCAAATACGGGGTACTTATATTTGATGCACCCATCATAGCCTTCAGATTCACAAAAATATTTTCGGGCAATGTACCATTGAAATGATTTGTGGAAAGGTCAAGAACTTTTAGCATGGGAAAAACGGGATCAATTCCTTTTGGTTTGAGTTCCATGTCTGAAATTTCTCCGTAAAACATGTTCGATTTTAAGATAAGAACACTCAGATTTTCAAGATTTGCCAGCCAATACGGAAATCTGTCCACTATCCGATTGTTTCCCATGTCTAAGACCTCGAGAGCATTACAATACTTCAGTAATTTGGGCAAACTTCCATTTATTAAATTTCCGTTCAAATTTATTATTTGATGTCCACATGCTTTACTAATATTTTGTGGCAATGGCCCACTTAATTTGTTACTTTGCAGGTTAAGTAATTCCAATTCAGTATTTTCCAGAAGGCAAGGTGGAACTGTACCAATTAAATTGTTATATGAAAGAACAAGCTCTGTTGGCGATGTCGCATTACAAATGGAAAGGGGAATCTCTCCCATGAGACTATTATTTGAGAGCTCTAAGATGTTAATATTTGTTTGGTAACTCAGAAAAGAAGGGAACTTTGTTAAATTGCACGATGCCAAAAGTAGATATTCTAATTGTGGAAATGAAGCATAGAATGACTCCTTATTTTTTCTCCCTTCTATAATTGACAACTTGTTGTTTGAGAGTTCTAGAAAAGCAAGCTGCTTACTATGTTGGACGACATCCAAATTCAACGTACCATTGAAGTTATTTGATTCAAGAGATAACACATGAAGCTGGGGGAATTTGAATATAGAAATTGGCAACTCTCCCTGAAGATTGTTGCTGCCAAGCCTAATTGATTCCAAAATTGATGATCCATTTGAGAACTCAGGTAGATATCCTGACAATTGGTTCTCTGATAGGTCAAGGTATCTCAATGAAGGGTGAGAAAACAAAGACATAAGTATTGTACCTGTCAATCTGTTTGACCCTAAGTCCAAATATTCGAGTCTTGGAAGGTTTGCTATTGAAGGCGGAATTTCTCCATAGAAATTACTGTAGTAAAGATACAATTCCGATAAGTATTGGAGATTTCCAATTGAATCTGGTAATGGACCAGTGAAATTTGTATTTTCAAGAGACAGATATTGCAAAAAGCTTTGCTTTGTGAATTTTGGAAGTTGGCCCGACAACATTGGGTTGTTTGATAAATAAAGTTTTGTTAGATTTGTAAGGTGGAATATTTCTTCCGGGAAATTTCCACTTAATCCACAATCTGCCATGGATAGTACCTTAAGATTTGAGCTTACTTGAAAAACTGATTTATCCCACTCATTTCCATTGAGTGAAATGTTAATCCCATCCAAGCGGAGAACCTGGAGCTTGCTAAGGTTGCCGAGTAAGGTTTTTAGGCCTGTGTCATGAAGATACAAGGAATTGGTAATGAAGTAACCCATTGATAAGTTAAGTGAGATAAGGTTTGTGAGGGCAGAAATGCAAATCGGAACTTGACCGACAAAGCCAGAATAGGATAAGTCGAGATGGGTTAAATTAGCCAGTCGCTCAAACCCTGTTTGTGGAAGGGGAGTATCATCGAAGTAGTTTAAAGAAAGGTCGAGGTACCGAAGAGAGCTGAGGTTGAACAAAGCCGGGTTGAGGTCACCTGAGATAGACCGGTTAAAAAGATTGAGCGCTGTTACCAAACCGGTTTGCTCGCATGTGATGCCATCCCATATGCAACAGTCGGTACTTGCATTCCATGAATGGAGCTGTTCAGTGGTGTTGAAACCTTGCTTGAGTTTAATCAAGGCATCATGTTGGTGAGGAAGGCAGTGGGCTTGTGTTAGAGTGGTGGTTTTGGTGGATAAGGAGACGAGAACAAGTGATAGGAAAAGAAGTTCAAAAAGGGCCATTGTAGGAGAGAAAAAGAGTAAGCAAGATAATTTTGGGTGATGCTGGATTGATAAAATGCTGAGTATCCATATATATATAAGATCATTAATAAGGATATAAAAAGAAAAAAAAAAGTTAATAAAAATTAATTGAACAGAGGAAAGACTAGAATTAACATAAAAAAAAAAAAGAGGATATGGAGAGCGGAGAATTAATGAGACAACGTTTATGAATTAGGCTGATTGTGTAATTCAAAATTTTACCAATTGCTTAATGTGACAGATTAGGATCTAAATTCACAGAATTGTCATAATCTCTAATGTCATACATTATCTTTCTACTGTAGTCTAAAAATATACGATTCCCATGGTCTGATGTTAAATTTAATATTATATCTTTCACTAAATTTATTTAAAATTTAATGTGGGTCAGGAATTGGGGCTTTCACTGTTCAACAAAATAAGATAAAAAATTAATAAAAGATTTTGAAAAGTAATATTTTTTCCTCCTTATGATTTTTGTTTAACAACTTATTTTTATTTTTTAGTTTTGTGATGATGAGAAAGAATTGCCATTTTTATATGAGGAGAAGCTTGCGAGCCTTCTCCATCATTAAAAAAAATGAAAAAAATTATCTCGACGCAATACTTATACGTGTTTTTTAAATCTGGAGAATAAAAAAAGAATAAAATTGGATGCAGTACTTCACTCTTACAAAAAAATGTTACTAGGAAAGCCCTACTTACATAATGGTCAAGTCTATGATGTATGAAATACTTTTTACAGTGACTAGTTTATGATATGAACTTAAGTGCCCTAGATTGTTGGTCTGCTTTGATTATTTTACATTCAATTTATTTGGGTGGAAATAATTATTATTTGGGTTTCCTATGTATGTACATTTTAATTCTGTTTCATTAGTTGAAAAGGAAAGTTAAATAACCCAAAATATTAGTTCTATGCATATTATACTAATGAGCTTCACACTAATCATATCATCCATGTTAAAAAAAGCTGATAATAACTAGTTATTCAGTTAGATTTAAGAAAATAAATAAACCAAATTTGTAAATATTAAGTTCTTTACCTCTAGCAGAATTCTTTTTTTTTTTTTTTTTTTTTTTTTACACAGAGAGAAATTTTCTTTCGAATTACGACATAAGTTTCTTTTTCTTTATCTTTTTTTTTCTCGGGGTGAACAAGTAGCAAGAAAGAAGGCCTTTCGTTTATCTTATCTTTTAAAGACCACAAACGTTTCCTTTCCTTTATCTTGTTGATGCCGATAGCGGGCCCCTTGATTTCATCAGTCTGAGCTGAACATCCTAACTTATAATGATATGAACATAAAAGGCCTAGCTTATGTGTGTGCTCATCTGGTTATATTAATTATTTTGCATTTAACTTTAATTCAATTCATTCTGGAAATAATTATGTTTTTCTGTTTGCTTGGTGCGCTTTGGTACTTGGTAATTTGGTATTCGATCTAACAGTGAATCCTTCTAGCAAATTGAGGAAAGTAGAAATTTGACGCACACGTTTGAAGTTATACAAGTTAACTTTAGACACGTCCAATTGAGGATATGTAACATCCCAAAAACTTGAGTCATCATTTATTAATTATTTAGAACTTTTTAGTAATCATAGAAATTTAGACCCTTCAATATAGGGGTGTCAATGAAAACCGTTTACCTGTTTATCCTACCCGTATCGTATTCGATAAAACGGGTATGGGTAAGAGATTTTTTTCGTTAGCTTATTGGATATGGGTATGGATAAGGATTTTTTTTCGTTAGCTAAATGGGTATGGGTACGGGTAAAGACTATTTCGTATCCATTGGGTAACGGGTAATTATATAAAATAAATTACATATAAATATATAAATATTATATTCATTTTATTTATTTTATTCAATTTTATGTTTCTCATATCATTGTATCAACGTTAATCCATGAGAAAATGTATGCATTTTGTTGTAAGATGAATATTATATTAAACATATTACTTTTTTTATTTGAATGTTTTATTATCTAATTAACGAATTGAATTTTGAATTTGTTAGAAGAGATATTTGTATTTTTTTTCTTTATAAAAAAATTATTAGTTAGAATTTATTGCATATTTGTATTTTGATTGTTATATTAGTAATTGTGATTGCATACGTATGACATGATGAGTTTTTATAGTATATTTGTAAAAAATAATAAAACCATTATATTAATATTATTCATTATTCACCCGCTACCATTTCGTTATCCACTAATCTTAACAGGTATGGGTTGGATAGAGTAAGGCAAATTCTTAACGGATAAGGGTAGGGTATGGATAAGATCAACTCTTAGTGGGTATTGGTATGAAAATATTTCTACCCTACGCGTATCATACCCATTGACACCCCTACTTCAATACAGAAATGATATTTTTTTTCAATTTATAATTTCTGATGAAATTAGTGGGTATCAACTATATTAAGAAAAAAAAAAAAACTAAACCTTAATTAGCGTAGGGAAGAATGAATTTTTTTTAATATATATTTTACATTGTTCCCAAGAACTGATTTCTGCTTATGACACCAACTCTCATGGTTTTGATATATCTTAGATAGAAATGACTAAACCTTAATTAGAAATGACTTCCATGAAGTTTCCCTCTGTAAATAGCATTGTAGCATCCCAAACACTAAGTCATTATGTATTGATTATTTAGAACTTTTAAGTTATAATAGAAATTTTTAGACCCTACGTTATAAAACAGGTAATATTTTCAATGATAACAAAGTAGAAGTTGTTCCATGGAAGAGTTTAATTGGAATAAAAAAACAACATTTAATCAATTATTGCCATAGAGCGTATATTCTTGATTTGTTCACAGATTCATCTAGAGATTCCGTCTCAATGAAGTTCACATATTAGTATATAGACCATGAGAGAAACATGTGTTCAATGTCAAAGGGAATGTGGAAAAAGGGGCATGGTTTGAATAGAGGGAGCGTTCTTGACCGGGTAGAAATTAACTCAATAAGGACAAAATTAATGCCAAATACAGGGCAAATAATTAGATATATCAATTCCCATTCTACATTTAATATTTAAATACTTTCTTTGTAACTTCTTTTTCTTTAGATAATTAGAGTATATATACACCTCATGAATTGGAATCAACAAAATCAAGGGGATTCTCTTTTAAGTAGAATAAGAAAAAAGAAAAAGAAATACACTCATAGGAAAAATAAATAATATACCAAATAAAATGTGTGCAGAATAATATTTCAATATATAGTGCATAATTTGTTGTGAAAGAGAATGAAAAGGAATTTAGTAATGACCATACATATTAGAGAAAAAGAGATGAAGAAACTGATGTAGAGTGATTGGAATTGGAAAAAAAAACTATATGTTGACAAAATTGAGGATAATCAGCAGAATGCAATTAAAATGATGTATTTTTTGCCTTTTTAATTGTGATTGTAAGCTCCACAGAAGACTTATCTAGTGAAGTATCGAGTGTTAACTGCTCCATTAGAGGGAAGTGAGCAACGGCATATATTATTTATTTATATATTATTTCTACCTAGAAAAGTAACAAATTACCAATTTGTGTGTGGAAGGTAGCATATTACTTAGCCACCATAGGCAAATGTCCTAATCGAAATTTAAAAAAAATATAAAATAAATAAGGTTGCATATGAAAGGTCCTTCATTTAAAAAATTAGAATGCCTTACAAAAAATAAACTTAATATGCAAATAGAGCAATTTGAAGCCACTGTCAAGAGTTTCAAAAAAAAATAATATGCGAATAGAGATTTCTTTACAAAAATTATGTTTTATTAACCATATACTATAAAAATAGGCCACTATCTGCGAAGGTAAAAAGTGACTATTCGTGAGTGTACAATGACAAAAAGAGTTATTCCTCAGCGTATCAGCTTTACCGATAGGAGCATCCGCGAAGGTACCGTCGGGAAAAAAGCATTTACCCTTGCAGATAGTGAAAAAGAAATTTATTTGGTCATTAAGATGTATTTGATTTGATCGTTTCCTTGCGTATAGTGACACATTTTTTAGTGATTATATATAGAGAAGATTTTTCTTTCAAGTTATACCGGTTGAATGACTCTGATTTTAGATTGACCACATAAATTTTGTTACCTTATATTGTCTCTGTCTCCTGCTGTACAAGCCGCAAGAAATAAGGCCTATTATATATGTTGATAGCGGGCCCTTGCTTTTAATGAACAACAAAGATCTTATTGCAACGATACCTATAAATTATGAAAGAATAAATTTGGGATGAGACATTGCAAACTATATTTTTAAGAATCTTCATAAGGGCGAATCGTTCTTGTAAATATTTGAAAGTAGAAACTTGAATCAAACGCATATTATGTTGCAAGGTTTTTCTTAGAAGATGTACAACTGTGGAACAAGTCATAATTTAAATATATTTGCATTCTTGTTCTTCAAGTACAACATCAAAGAAAGAAAATAAACATGTTCATAGGAAAAGAAAATAATACACCAAAAAATATGTGTTCGGAAGTATAACTGAATATTAAGTAAAGGGCCCACAATCTGTTGTGAAAGAGAAATGAAATGGAATATAATAAAATAACTGATGTGGAGTGATTGCAATTGAAAAGAAAATATTAAAGGACAGAATTTAGGAGAAACTTTGACTAATCAGTGTGTGCAATTAAACTGAAGACTTACCCAGTCAAGCATAGCGTACTGACTGCTTCTTTAGAGGCCCGGGAAGCGAACACCTCTATACTTATTTTGTTTATTTAAAAAAGAAAGTACCAAATTGTGTGTACGAGAGCATCACTTAGTCACCATAGACAAAACATTAGATACTCCTGATGCTAAATTTCATACATATATGAGAACATATAATTTATAAGGTTGCACGCGAAAGTATAAGGTCGTTCATTTAGCAAATCAGAATATATATCTTCCTGAATATTAATTTCTTTTTGTCACAAAAAATAATCCAACTAGTAACATGATTTAAAGCAATATTCTCTGTAACAACTTTATAGTCTGTTTAATTTTCACATTTTCTCTCTACCTATATTGGATTATTAATTACATCTTACATCAAGTTCAAGATTGTAGGTGGCATCAACCAAAGTGTACTGGAGATATTTTTCCTTGGGTTTTATTTATTAATTAAGGTTTCCCCTATCCTCTCTTTGTTCTCTATAAGTTAGATATCTCAAATGAAAGACAGAAGGGGATTATAATTTTATTTTCCCTTTCTTCCTTGAAAAGTGTGTTCTAGCTTCGTCGACCCAAATAATTTTCCAAGTCCAGCATGAGTGGAAATACAGATATCCATGTCCTTTCTCAACTGCTACTAGATAGAACACACTATTATAAAAACGCATATTGACTGCTTCTTTAGATGCCAGCGAAGTGAACACCTCTATACTTATTTTGTTTATTTAAAAAAGAAAGTACCAATTTGTGTGTACGAGAGCATCACTTGGCCACCATAGACAAAACATTAGATACCCCTGATGCTGAATTTCATACATATATGAGAACATAGAATTTATAAGGTTGCATACGAAAGTATAAGGTTGTTCATTTAGCAAATCAGAATATATATATATATATAGAGTATGGCTAACATGCTTCCTCTAGCATATCGACAATATGCTTCCGGTCTCTAAAACCTATCGAATCGGCTTCAAACGACAAATCCAAACCGTTCAAACCAATCTCCTCAATGAGAGCTTTGTTTCCATATAATTTATTTTTAATTTTCGAATTTATTACCATCAAATCAAGCGGTCAAAATATAAAGGATTTTGTACACATCTTAATGCACTATATCATTCATTTTTTTGACCACTTGACTTGATAATAAATAAGTTCGAAAATTAAATTTTTTTTATATAGAAACGAAGCTCTCGTTAAGAAAATTGGTTTGAACGGTTTGGATTTGTCGTTTGAAGCCGATTCGATAGGTTTTAGAGACCGGAAGCATATTGTTGATATGCTAGAGGAAGCATGTTAGCCGTACTCTATATATATATATATATATATATATATATATATATGTCTTCCTGAATATTAATTTATTTTCGTAACAAAAAATAATCCAACTAGTAACACGATTTAAAGCTATTTTCTCTGTAACAACTTTATAATCTGTTTAATTTTCACATTTTCTCTCTATATATATTGGATTATTAATTATATCTTACATGAAATTCACGATTGTAGATGGCATCAACCAAAGTGTACTGGAGATATTTATTTTCCTTTTGTTTTATTTATTTATGGCAATCTATTAATTATGGTTGTAATAGCATCTGATGAATAATGAATATATAAGCTAGAATCGGAAAGAAATTTAGAATTCGTACACCAAAACAACAAACACAAATTACGAGAGAGAGTTATTTTTATAAAGATAGAGCGAATCCAAAATAAATTAACTCTTTGAGGATTTGTGACAAGTGGACAGCTATATTCCTCTTATGGATAAACGAATTTATAATTTAGTTAGAGAGGCAGATGGACAGATATATTATAGACATATATATTCCTCTTTTTGATAAACGAATAGCTGGATATTTGGCTATTTTACTGATGTTGGTTTGTATTAAACTGTTCAGAAACTTGATTTTGTTGATGTGTTTTTGTGGCATCGAGTTAAAAACAATTGAGGTTGTCCATTGTAAAAGCTTTCCACTGGTATTGTCTAGTATTATCATTTTTTGAATGCGGGCATGCATCGACTATATATTTTAAGAAAAAAATTCAAAACCATAAATAGAATAGGGAAGGAGTTGTTTTCTTTTAACCTTTATTTTTTTTATCAATACTTCATATGAGGAGGGCTCAAACGCCCCAATTAATGCTTCATGCCCCAATCGTACCCCAACATCTGTATCTTTGATTTAAAGTTGAAATAAACGATCCGAACCGCTCAGCATGATATTCATGTTAAAATATAATTGGAGACCAAATTTTATATTGTTTTTAAATTGTTTTACTATTTTTCAAGATAGGTACAAAATTACTATTCTTTAAGAAATTGTGGACCATCTAATAACAATGATTTTATACCTATCTTAAAAAATAGTAAAAAATTTGGTTTCCAATCATATTTTAACGTGGATATTATGTGGAGTGATTTGGATCATCAGTTTGAACTTTGAAATTAAAGATAAAGATGTTGGGGTATATTGAGGCATGAAGCATTGGAAACGAATGTTAGAAATTTCAATTCCCATTCTGCATTTAATATTTAGATTATTGATTGCCTCAGCTTCATTAATTTAGAGTTTCTGAAAAATAAAATTTGCCTTTAAGATGGCAAATCTTTTGTCATCTGCATAGATATAATGTGTATAATCATCTGCGTTAATATTTTGTCAAAACAAAACAGGATGGTTGACAACCAGTTTATTTTTAATGTATAAAATCAGAACTTCTTACAAACATAATTTTTCTACATTGTTGAATAATCGATTATTGAATAAAGACGTGTATTACAATTTACAACTTGTTGAATGAATAAACACTTGACTATTAATCTTGGCCTAAATTTGAGTAAAACACTAATAAACTGTGAAGGAAGGGTTTCAACTCTGTTCAGGGTTCACAAAGGATTTCGCGACGTTAATTCTAGCTTAAAAGTGAAAATCGAAACTGTTACCATGGAGAATAGAGAGAACTACTCTGTTCATGTCAGTTCTTTTGTTTTGTTCATTCTTTCTTTTTACCTATTTTCCTTCTTTTGAAAAGTTATTCCTACAAATGAAATTGTAATAGTTATTGCCACAAATATTGCCTTGTGGTATAATTTTTTGTATTTATAGTTTCAAATGAAATTAGTGGTTATCCACTATTTTAAAAAATTAAAATCACAGCCTTAGTTTGCGTAGGAAGAAGGAATTGTATATTTTTTTTTACCGCTATATTTGAAATTGCTCCTCAGAACTGGTGTATGCTTAAGACATGAACTCTCAAGTTTGTTTTATATCTGTTATAAATATTAATTCCAAAGAGCACATACTCTTGATTTGTTCCTGTCAATTATTTCACCGATGCATCAAGAGATTTTGTCCCAGTAACACCTACAATATTTTAGGGACTTGGAGTGATGCTTGATTGAAAAATAGGGGAAGAAGGATCAATATAGACCATGATCAACCGTAAATAGCCATGACATATGTTATAAAATAGGATTAGAACTAGGGTACACTTTTGTTCTCCAAGTCTCTTTGTGAATTTACCTCTAAAACATATTGGACTGGCTTCAAAAACGAAGAATCCAAACTGTTGAAACCGATCTAACTTAAGAGTGATACTTCTACATGAGAAAATTTTAAATTTTACAATTAATTTATATGGTTTATAAATTAATTTTAGCTCATTCATTTTTTGACCACTTGATATTTATAGAATTAATTAAAAAAATTAATATTTTACATGTAAACACATCACTAGTAAGACAGATTGGTTCCAATGGTTTGGATTCATCGTTCGAAACCGATCCGATAAGTTTTAAAGTTAAATTCACAAATGTAGCATTTTACTCTATAAAATAGATGTAGACGCATCTTCTTCATTTTTTATCGTCCCAAAGAAAGCACAAAATAAATATATAAATAGCAAATTATTTTAGTTATGGAAAAAATGTCTATTTATTTCTCAAACATTTTAAGATAAAAAGAGGAAAAAACATCATAAGGGAAAAAAATTACTTTCACAAACATTTTATTTATTTTTCGTTTATTCGATCAGCTCAACCCCACATTATATACTAAATAGCAAAGTTAGATTGCATATCAAAGATAAATAGTTATAGCATTAAAAAGAACAAAATAAAACAAACTGTCAAAGCCACGCGCGTCCATTAATTTTGCGCTTTTTATTTGAGACGACTCAACTCTTGATATTCAAACTCGACGTCAGTATTCCACGAATTTTATGCTTCTTTATTTCTTATGCTCAACTATTGGTTTATTTATACACCGATACTATACTTTCTCCAATCAAGCACCACTCCAAATTGTCTTTCTTGATATTTTTATCTACAACAATGACACTTATTTCCATATTAATTATTCTCATCTCCTTCTCCATCAAAACCACCACTCTAACACAAGCCCACTGCCTTCCTCACCAATGTGATTCCTTGGTTAAACTCAAGCAAGGTTTCCACACCACTGAACTTCATTCATGGAATACTAGTACCGACTGTTGTATGTGGGATGGCATCAGATGCGATGAGCAAACTGGTATGGTGACTGCACTCAACCTTTTTAACAAGTCGATCTCGGGTGAACTCAACCAGGCTTTGTTCAACCTCAGCTCTCTTCGGTACCTCAACCTTGGTTACAACAACTTCATTAATATTTCCCTTCCACAAACCGGGTTTGAGCGACTTGCTAATTTAACCCATCTCGACTTATCCTATTCTGGGTTTACCGGTCAAGTTCCGATCGGCATTTCTGCCCTCACAAATCTCATCTCACTTGACTTATCAAACGACTTCACCATGTATCTTTATGAAACTGGCCTAAAATCTTTACTCAGCAACCTTAGCAAGCTCCAGGTTCTCCGTTTGGATGGGGTTAACATCTCACTCAATGGAAATGAGTGGAATAAATCAGTTTTTCAAGTAAGCACAAATCTTAAGGAACTATCCATGGCAGGTGGTGGATCAAGTGAAAATTTCCCGGAAGAAATATTCCACCTTACAAATATAACAATACTTGATTTATCAGACAACCCAATTTTGTCGGGCCAACTTCCAGAATTCACAAAGCAAAGCTTTTTGCAATATCTGTCTCTTGAATATACAAATTTCACTTGTCCTTTACCAGATTCAATTTGAAATCTCCATTACTTGTCGCAATTGTCTCTTTACCACAGTAATTTCTATGGAGAAATTCCGCCTTCAATAGCAAACCTTACAAGACTCGAATATTTGGACTTATCGTCAAACAGATTGACAGGTACAATACCTATGTCTTTGTTTTCTCACCCTTCATTGCGATACCTTGACCTATCAAATAACCAATTGTCAGGATATCTTCTTGAGTTCTCAAATGGATCATCAATTTTGGAATTCATTAGTCTTGGCAGCAACAATCTTGAGGGAGAGTTGCCAATTTCTATATTCAAGTTCCCCCAGCTCAATAGGTTATCTCTTGAATCAAATAACTTCAATGGTACATTGAATTTGGATGTCATCCAACATAGTAAGAAGCTTGATACTCTGGATCTCTCAAACAACAAGTTGTCAATTATAGAAGGGAAAAACCATAACGAGTCATTCTATGCTTCATTTCCACAATTAACATATCTACATTTGGCATTGTGCAATTTAACAAAGTTTCCTTCTTTTCTGAATTACCTAACAAATATTTACTCATTAGACCTCTCAAATAATAGTCTCACTGGGGAGATTCCAATTTCCATTTGTATTATGACATCTCTATTTTTGCTTGATCTTTGATATAACAATTTAACTGGCACAGTTCCACCTTGTCTTCTGGAAGATACTGAATTGGAAGTACTTAACCTGAAAAGTAACAAATTAAATGGACCAATGCCACAAAATATTAGTAAAGCATGTGGACTTGTGATTATAAATCTGAATGGAAATGTGATAAATGGAAGTTTGCCCAAATTACTGATGTATTGTAATTCTCTCGAGGTCTTAGACATGGGAAACAATGAGATAGTGAACAGATTTCCCTATTGGCTGGCAAATCTTGAAAATCTGAGAGTTCTTGTCTTAAAATCGAACATGTTTTACGGAGAAATTTCAGACATGGAACTCAAACCAAAAGGAAGTGATTCTGTTTTTCCCATGCTAAAAGTTCTTGACCTCTCCACAAATCATTTCAATGGTACATTGCCTAAAAATTTGAAAGCTATGATGGGTGTATCAAATGCAAGCTTCCTTAATTATTATTTTGATTTGAATGTAAGTTACACTCCGGATGTAGCTTCAATCACATACAAAGGGCAGAGTTTTGATCTGGAAAACTCAATTGGCATATTTGGTTACATTGATCTGTCAAGTAATGAATTTTTGAGAGAAATACCCAAAGAGATCGGACAACTCCTGTCACTTGATGTGGTTAACCTATCAAATAATTCCCTAACCGGTCTAATTCCATTAGAATTTGCTAATTTACATGAACTTCAATTACTGGATCTTTCCTCCAACCAACTTTCCGGATACATCCCTCAAGAACTCACCTCTCTCACTTTTCTTTCTCAACTAAATCTGTCATACAACAATTTAGTTGGAGAAATACCCGAAGCCCGTCAATTCTCAACCTTTTCAAATGCTTCTTACTTGGGTAATCCCGGATTGTGTGGTAGTCCTTTATCGCTGCAATGTCCAACACCTCCTTCAAATCATGGATTTAATAAAGGTTTGCCTTTAAAATCTTCTACTAATATAATTGGGCTCTCTGTTTCTATTGGATTGGGATTAGGTCTGGGTTTTGCCTTTGTAATTTGGGCTACGACATCATGGGAGAATGGAAGAAAGTGGTTTAATTTCATTATAGATAGGTTTTACATTTGACATTTTCACTGATGGATATTTGTACGTAAGATCTTTGTAATAATAAACAGGTATAAATAACTATGTATTTTTAATAAGTGTGTGTTTCTCTATTAAATATCTTTTTTTTTGTACACAAAGGTCACAACAAATTATGATAGGACTTTTTTGTATGATTTGGTATAAAATTATGGTAGGAACATGAACTTTCTTGAAATAATCTTGAGATTTGGAATGGTATGAATAAGTACGAAAATATTTGTACTTTTAGAATATTAGTCTAGCATCTTTACGAGCAAAACAAGCCCCAATTCCTTGTAGATTTTATGGCCATAACAACAATGTTTTTTTATTTCTTTTTTGTTGAGCCCAATAAATAAAAAAATTATGGAAAATTGTTATAATGAACGAAGATTAATTTAACACTGGCTACTACATATATTTTGTTTTTAAAGTGATGTCCGAAAAAAATTCTAGTATTAAATAAAATGAATATTAAAAAATACACGCCTGATTGCAAGGCTGCATGTGTCCTTGATGAAAATGAAAAATGATTGGTGCTTGGATTTTTGTCTGTTTAGTTTTTGTTTCCCTATATTTTCTTCATTTTAGATAGCTCAATGTTCATCAATTACTTGATTAATTGGTGCTACGTACATACTTGATGAAAGTAAATTATTGAGATATTATTATTCAAAAGTACCAATGTATTCTTTTTAAAGTAAATTATATTCTTTTTAAGTTAGGGAAAATTTGCATTAATGTATTCTTTTTAAATATATTTATTGGTAGATAATTGCCTAACCACTTTAAAAAAAAAAAAAAAGTTATCAAACCTAGCCATCCAAATAATCAAATAATATATGGCTTGTTTGATCGAAATGTCAACTATATACAAAATACATCCATTTAAAAAAAAAGGAATAGAAATAAATAAAATATAAGCACCTTGTTTTCCTAAACTGGAGCATAGAAAGATTTATTTCATTTTTATTACTCTAATAGTGAAAATTTAACACAATTCAATTTACAAGCAAGGTAAACCATTGAGAGGAAGTTCTTAGCATAGTTACAAACGAATAGTTTGAGTTCAGTTCAGTGGAGTCAAAAATTCGTGATTCGAGAATAATTCAGGTATAATTCGTAATTCGGTACCACAAGAAAGCAAAAAAAAAAAACAAATCCACCCACCTCCAAAATAAAAATCATGATTTATTCGCGAATAAAACATATTATATGTTTTTTTTTTGCATTTTATTCGGTGTAACGAATCAAAGTCAAATTGTGTTACTATAGTCGTTAGGATGCAGCTGACCCTCATTCAACCGTCTGATCTATATCCAACATTTTAAATAAGACGTCTTCATTCTGTCCATCCCAATTCTGTAGTCCCCAAATTGGAGAGTATCTAAGAATATACAAAAAATTAACCTGAGATATCTCATTTTTTGTGCGACCGATGTGTCCGGTGCCTATTCGGAAATAGCGCACTTGGCAGTATTACGTGTCCAGTGCAGAACGTACTTGAACGGTTGTGATTTTTCAAAAATCACGCAAAATATGAGATATCTCATAGGATGCGAATTGACCAAGTGGTTCCAGACTCTGAGATCAAACTTTCCTTTTTTTTTTTGTTGTCTGTTGCCAATTATATATTCTCGGGAAATGTGTCACTAAAGTATCTCAAGTTTTGAGTTTATATCACAACCGTCGGAGTAGAATCCAGCCAATCCTATCCGTTGTGAAATACACAGTGTTCTTTTAATATCGTGCTGAAGTAGATCAAACGGTCTAGATCAAACTTAAATTTTTGGATACTCTACACCCATATTTAATGTCCGATCCCACTTGTCAATGAAATTGGTCTAATCAGCGCTGTGTTTTTTGAAGCACTTTTTCGCGAATTCTCTCTCTCTCTCGACAAAAGCCAAACAAATCGCGCCACACTATCTCTTCCCATAATACCCCTCCTTGCTCGCGCCGCCGTCGTCAGAGCAGCTCTCGCCGCCGCATTCCCACCAGAGGCTCTAGCATAGACGGATCGCCTCCTTCTCCGCCTTCACCGCAGTTCGACGCCATGTCAGCAAGAAGCCTTCCGACTCTGAGGTCAAACTTTACTTCTTTTTTTTTATGTTGCCAATTATATATTCTCAGAAAATGTGTCACTAAAGTATCTCAAAATTTGAGTTTATATCACAACCGTCCGAATAGAATCCAACCAATCATATCCATTGTGAAATACACAGTGTTCTTTTAATATCTGCTGAAGTAGATCGAACGTTTTGGATCTAAACTTAAATTTTTAAATACTCTACAACAATATTTATTGTCCATACCAGTTACACAGACATATGGGACACATATCCGACCCAACTTGTCACTAAAATTGGTCTAATCAGCGCTGTGTTTTGTGAAGCACTCTCACTAATTCTATCTCTCTTTCTCTTCACAAATTGCTTCACACTATCTCTTCCCATAATATCCCTCTCTTTGCTTGCGCCACCATCGCTGGAGCAACTCTTGCTGCCACATTTCCACCAGAGACTCCAACACAGTGGGAGCGCCTCTTTCTCCACCTCCAAGCCTGTCCGACACCACGTCAGCAAAAAGCCTTGCAATTGCTCTATGAAAAATTCAACTTGCTTCCCACTTTCACTTGCATGTAGGTCCCAGTTCCCACTTTGAGTATATTTGATATATATTTAAATTATATTGGATAAATATCTGAGTTATTATAATTTAGAATGGTAAATACATAATTGTAGAATTTAGAATAGTAAATACGTAATTTCATAGTTTTTGAGTGGTTTATATGAAATTCCCCTTTTAAATATATATATTAGTGGATAATTGCCTAACAACTTTAAAAAATAATAAAAAAAGTTATCAAACCCATCCATCCAATCATAATCAGACGGTGTGAATCAAATAATATCTCGCTTGTTATATCAAAATGACAACTATATACAAAATAATCATTTTTAGAAAAAGGAAATATAAATAAATAAAATGTAAGCACTTAGTTTTCCTAAACTGGAGCATATATAGAACAATTTATTTCATTTTTATCCCAATTCAATATACAAGCAAGGTAAATCAATCATTGAGAGGAAATAGTTAGGATGCAATTGGCCATCATTCACCTGTCCGATTTATATCCAACATTCCAAAAATGATGTCTTGATTCTGTCCGTCCCAAGCTTGTATTCCTCCAATTGGAGAGTATCCCAGGTCACACATTCCTTTTTTTCATCTCTTGCCATTTATTACCTCACCATACTTAATCTACACACCAATAATTACTGACATATGGGACACATATACTCGACCCCACTTGTCAGTTAAATGGCCTTGTTAGCGCTGGCGCTGGCTGTTTGCACTTTTCACGAATTCTCGACAAATGCCAAACAAATCGCGCCACACTAATTTCTTCCCATAATACCCCTCTTCTTGCTCGCGCCGCCGATGCCGGAGCAGCTCTCGCTGCCGCATTCACACTCAAGGATCTAATGCAGAGGAAGCGACACCTCCTCCGTCGTCCCGCCAGTCCGACACCACGTCAGCAAGAAGCCTTGCGGCTGCTCTGTGGAAAATGCAGGTAGGCCCCACTTCTCGAGATCTACCTTGTTATAACTTCATTAACTCTCTTTGTTCTTTGTTGAAGTGTAATCGAGTAGGTCACGAACAGTGAGCTGTGTATTGTTCCTAAATTTTGAATTGGGAATTGTCGGTTGTGAAAATTAGCAAGTAATTTTTATGTAGGGAATGTGCATTATCTCTGATTGTTCATGTATTCAGAAATTGTGTTAATTGGATCCAGTTATTTCTTCATTTATCCAAATTTGCATCTTGTTTTGGTCAAAATTAACCATTATTTCGTCAGAATTTGCAAAATTGAAAATTTTATACAACAATTGGCAAGTAGAACTTGATAATTGTAGTGTTATAGTGTTATATTGTTTAAATTTGTTATAGGACTCAATGCCCTTTTTTTAAAATAATGTTCTTAATTCTAGTTGGAATGTACATTTCATTAATAAGCATTGATCAACAATTTCTGCAAATTTGCATCATGTTTTGGTTTTGTTTGAAAATAATGGTCTTTTTGACAAAATTGATCATCATTTTGTTATAATTTCTTCTTTTGCCAATTCAATTTACTTTTAACTAGATGTGCTCTTCATTTGAAAATTTGTAAGTTTTACTGAACAATTCGAAATATGAATGAAAACTTATCATTCAAAATTCAACATGCATATAAATTGAAAAATGCATATATTATATTATAAATCTGTTATATGAGATATAACAAATATTCATAAACATTATTTATATATATAATTAAAATTAGAAGTTACATTTAGGACATCAAGAGATCAGAAAAATGTTTGTCAAAGAGATTTCGTCAAAAAGAGAGCGTCTGAGCAAAAACTGGCAGGACCAACTAAATGCATATTTCTTTATGAATAAACTCGTTTGTTAATTTTTGCATGTTTTAAAGATAATGAAATACTAAAATTGTTAAATCAAAATTACTATATTACCATATATTAATTAAGTAATTATCTGATTTCATGAGTACTGGATAAGAAAATAACCAATGTCTCTCTTTTCAAATTTATGAGGGCTTAGTTTTTGTTTTGGTTTCTTTCGTATATTATCAATGAGTTGTACGCATTTCATTTAATTTGTATCCATCCATTTAAATGTTTTTTTCATAATTAACTTTGCTTAGATGATATCATTCACTCTGTTTTGATCTGATCCAATCACACTATTTGCATACTAAAATCAAGTTAAATTTGTGCGAGATCATGCATATAGATTGTATGAACGTTGGGTATCAAATACCATTTTGGCTTGGTTGGTCATCCATTTTGCAACTTTCAAACACGATATAAATTTAAGATAAATGCTATAATAATGAATTCCACTTACTTATATATATCCATGGTCTAGATGAAAAATGTGCTTAATTATCAAACTTAATTAAAGTGAGGTATTCGAGAAAACCAATAAACAAAATACTGCCGGTCAAAAGCCCACACCTTTAGCTCGGACTTCTTGCAAACTCATTCATGCTCTGCATCTGTTAGAAGTCCCAACAGGGAAATGTCTCCACCTTCTTGCCTGTCAAGATAAGACATTAGAAGTCCCAACAGGGCGATGGCTTCACCTTCTTGCTTGCCAAGAGAAGACGGTTTTTGAACAGATCAAGATCAATTGTTTCCAGTGTTGGTATTGACCTATTCAGGTGATTCAGTGTTGTTGGTTTCGTTCTCAGTTGTTCTCCTCCTTTTGGTCAGACGGGGGTTGTTTGATAATTTACTCCTTGTCACCTTTGTGTGTCAATTGTAGCGAGCAGTTGTTTGATAATGTGTTCCTTGCCTTTGTGTGCCAAGTGTATATAGCAATCGAGCAGTTAAACAGGCTATCGATGAAGATCTAGAGTGTTACTGGGGTTTTTTAATTAATGTGGTAACTGTTAAACTATTTTGTAAGACTAGTGTTATAATTATATATAAATTGATTTGTTCATGAGGTATGACATAATGAGCTTAATTTGCTGTATATCCTTTTTATGAGAGCATGCGGCTACATTATATTTGATTTTGAAGTGCAATATGGGCCGGTGAGCTCGTCTCTGTGTTAAATCACAAATTATGGCCAGCCTGTTTCATATCCATCTAATCTAATGTTCGATGGATTTTATATTTGTTGCATGAGAGTTGGGTATGATAATTCATTATTTTAAGGTATTTTTACCTCTGAAATCTCAATGTGCATTTTTTTTATTGAACCGAAGAACTAACAACCATTTTTACCCATCAATAAAGCAAATAAGTACTTTGATCCTTATTTTTACTCGCAAAAGATATCTCAAATTGCCTCGCTGTTCAAGAATCTTGACTTTTGAAGTTTCTCTATCGAGCTTCTGTACCGATCAAAGCTGTGCCTTGACCTCATTACCATCGATGAGGAGCTTCTGAGTAAGAAACTCGGATCTTCCTTTGGCGTCGAGTTGCCGATTCAAGAGAAAGAAAATGGAAGAATTGTTGCGAGTGGTTGCGTAAGTGGAGGCTGCTGAGGGTGGTCGGGTGGCAGAGGCCGGAGTGGTGGCAATATAATTTTTCTTTTTTCAAAATAGAGGAATCAAACTGGGAGAGAAAGAACGGCTTAATTTGAGAAAGAACTGGTAATTTTAAAGTTCGTTAGCAACTGAATTTTAAATTTGGAGCATGATTAGGATATTCACAAACAGGAAAGATATAATTACCCATTTATTTTAACTTTCATATTAATTTATATAGAATTAGATTAACTTATATAATACTGAATACATAGGTTAATTACTATAAGAAACCGTCCAATGTACAAAGTGAGATTTTGATTTGTTCTCTCTAACTTTATATTTTAAGTTAATTTATTTTTAACACAAAATTGTTAATGAATAGTATTTAATAAGAAAAAATATTTTGACTTCTTTTGCCTTCTCGGTCGTTCTAATTTTCAAGGCATGTGCTGCTGGGTTTCTTTTCATAATGACATCAGATCTCTTTATATTAAGTGGAGAGCTACATTGCCTTCTGACAACGATGGCGAAGCCAAAGTATTACCATAATCAGTTGTCGCACATTTCGCCTTTTTCTGTCAAATTTATTATTTAATTAATAATATCTATTTCTTATCAAAATATAATTTTCTTTAATGTTGACTTTGTAATTTAAGTTTATACATGTTCAAACTTGGAAGGTAATATATAATTATATATAAAAAAATCAAAGTGTATCATATTATTTTTTAAATTTCTAGATAAAGTTGTATGTAAACCATTATCATAAACTATATAACCAAGATACAATATAACTGGCGCTAACAATAGGACGTATAAAGCTGATAATTTAGCTCGAGTCCTAATAAAATACATTGGTTGGTTCTTGGACCTAATCGATCCGTAAAAAAGATATTACATCACTAGCGATTAATCAATCATTAAGTTTTTGCGTTAATTTTAACCGTTTTTAATGTGTTAATATGAAGTAGTGATGGCAGTTGTTCATTTATCTTGTAGTATTTTCATTTATCTTTCATCGTTGTACCTTATCCGTTGTTTATCACAAAATAACAACCGCAAGGATATATTAGATGATACTGTATCGACACTTATTATCTGCCCATTATCCCTATATATAGAAAGTACCAGGCCTTGGTCCAAATATGATCTGATTGCACTTCTGGGTCTAACATTGTTATAATTACCAGTCATACTTTATACCCAAATTATTGGACCATGTAGTAGTAATTTGTTCAACTGATGTTTTGTTTTGAGATCCATCTAGTAGTAATTTCACATCAAGAGAGTCAAGAAGATATATATTCCAAAAAAAAACAAAAAAACATTTATATTATTACAAAGTCTTCCTATTTCTTTTGATATTGTTTTTTTTGTTCTATACAGTTAGTTGATCAGTAATCTAATCTCCATATACGTCTGAGGAAACAACTTTAATTATTTATTTTTGGATTAATTTCTTTTGGAGAATTGCATGTATATCCTTTTAAAACCTCAAAATTATGTATTTTCTCTTCTAAACTGCATAATATCATATCTAACCATCTATATAAAAAACTCACAAATTTACCAAATGCCATTTAGCCACATGCTTGTGTGTGTCATGCAAATTGTTCCGGAAAATTGCAAGTGTGATGGAATAATGAACAATATATTTTTTGTGGAATAATACCAGCACTCAACATTCATTAACTTCTTCTATATGCTATCATAGAATGAAATAGAGGAATGACAAAGCGATAATGAAATAAGCACAAGATGTTCGAAATTGAAATCTCTACAATAGCATATATACATTTAAAGAGTTTAAAATATTTTCCTGCAAGAATACATGATGGAATACAAGATGGAACAAAGGATGCTCAATAAAATAAACTTGGAGGGCTTGTAAGCAAAAGATTGTAGGAATATTCCCAACCACCTGATGCGGTTCAAAATATACCCATTGAGTAAAGTGGACAAGGGCCACTAGAACTGTCATAGACAAATTGAATAATTCTGAGAATTCGCGAGTATGGCCTTCCTGTGAAGATAATATAGGCAGCATAGTTCCTCTCGGGGGAGAGATCTTTGAAATGTGTTGCTCCTTTAATGTCAATTGCAGTTTCTATGGGATCCCTTATTGATGGATGTTGTTTATGCAGCAGTATTATCTTTGCTCCGCTTGACAAATCCAATCTTAAACTCTTTTTCCCGCCAAACATGCAAAAACAAATTAAACAAACATCATATGAAAATTAAAATTAAATATGGCATGTATAAAATGTAAATTGCTCACAATTATTATTCACATATTGTTTCTTCTCATGGAAGTTCAGTTTGAATATTACGTTCGATTATTAATACATAAAAAATAAAAAAAATAAGATCACCTTCGTACCGCGGCTGTCGCCATCCAGAAGAATCCAATTGCGGCAGAGGTGGAGGTAAAGCTCCTTCTTGAAGACAGGCAGTTGTTGGACATCAATATCTGAACGGTCAAGGATCAATGATAGATCGGCAGGAAGGAAACTTTCTCATACATAGTCTGAATTAGCCACCGATTGGAATGTGGTACATGCATCCTTAGGGGAGGTTAATTGCATAACCGTCATGAGACAGTCTAGCGGTAGTCGAGAGATTTGGTCTTGCAGATCTTTGTTGCCACTGCCCTTGCCATTGGAAATTGATGTATCTTTCATCGCATACAATTAATTTGTCCTTTTTATGGTGTACAATGGATACTTCGTGTAAATATTGTTTAAAGATTGTTGAATCCTATATATATGTCAAACACTTTTTTTTTATATAGATTTGTACTATTAATGTTATATGAACTATTTATATATATCTTAATATAGATTTGTACTATTAATGTTGTCAACGCTATATAATAATAAAAACTTGTATCATAATAAAAAACTATAATAGCTAGCCATTTGATAGACTTCCTATATATTTCCCTTGACGCTTCTTCAACGGCCGTCATCATTTAGATTTTATAGCTTGCCACATGGTAGGCGCGAATCAGCGAGTTGGGCTGGACAAATATTGAGTTGATATATATATATCATAATTATTTTTGAAATAGCTGCAAAGATATTCTAAATTGTTATACGTTGGTTTTTTATCATAGTTATTTTTGGAATATTTTGCTAGGTGGTAGTTATTTTCAGCTTGTTCCCTTATTTAACTACAACCTTCAATTTAAATAGAGATGTTCGTAGTTAGATTAGTCTAAGCTACTTTTTATATTTTTGATAAAAGTGTATAATCCACCGATTTTCTTTAAAAAAAAACCTACATTGTCATAGGAAACGGCACCAATTAAACCTCTGCTACCAGACCCTTTAAGAACAAACTAGAAATATAAAGCATACATCATCACTTCTTACTACCTACTACAAACATATCATCCAAAAAAGAACTATAAAAACATGCCATGAGAACCAAAAAACAGAAAAGACCAATACTACTCAAAATCAGATCACCGTAGGAGTATCTGAATTATGAAAGGAAGTTTTGATTTCCAAATAGTCACAAAATTTTCATTTTTATGCCCCCAAATTTAGGCATGCTATGTCACCACAAAATGGTGCTCTGCAAGACTGTTAAAGAGAGAAACAGAGAGGAGCCGCAGACCTGGTGTCAACGTGAAAAAGGAGAGAGTAGTGCTGCTCTGGTCCATAATCGGATGTGATGGAAAATCAATCAATCATATCCCCAAAATTCTTACCGTATAGAAAACATTGCCAAAAGGAGAGAGTAGTGCTGCAGTTTTAATGGAAATCAAATGGTGGGTGTTTCCATCTCGAATGGAGAATAATATGGCACCTTCTAAATGGAAATAAGAATTTAATAATCACGTTGAAGTGGAACTTACGTTCACATTTCACATCTTTCAACATCACGTTAATTGCATAACCATCATGAGACAGTCTAGCGGTAGTCGAGAGATTTGGCCTTGCACATCTTTGTTGTCACTACCCTTGCCATTGGAAATTGAGGTATTTTCCATCGCATACAATTAATTTGTCTTTTTTATGGTGTACAATGGATACTTGGTGTAAATATTGTTTAAAGATTGTTGAATCCTATATATATGTCAAACACTTTTTTTTATATAGATTTGTACTATTAATGTTATATGAACTATTTATATATATCTCAATATAGATTTGCACTATTAATATTGTCAACGCTATATAATAATAAAAACTTGTATCATAATAAAAAAAACTATAATAGCTAGCCATTTAATAGACTTCCTATATATTGCCCGTAACGCTTCTTCAACGGCCGTCATCATTTATATTTTATAGCTTGCCACATGGTAGGCGCGAATCAGAGTGTTGGGCTGGACAAATATTGAGTTGATACATGAGGAGGGATCAAGTTACACCTTTTTTTTTGACACATTTTGACACCTACTATTTTCAAAGTCCAAATAGTTGATCCAAACCATTCAACATAATTGATATACTAAAATGTACTTAGAGATCAAATTTTACATTTTTTTTTGAATTTTTTTTACTATTTATTAAGATGGTTACAAAATCGTTGTTTTCGGACCATTGAAAAACAGCGATTTTGTAACCATCTTAATAAATAGTAAAAAAAATTCAAAAAAAATGTAAAATTTGATCTCCAAGCACATTTTAGTATATCAATCATGTTGAACGGTTTGGATCAACTATTTGGATTTTGAAATCGCAAAATTAACGTATAAAAAAAACAGTGTCTTGATGTGTCAAAAAAAGAGTGTAATTGGATCCCTCCTCTTGATATATATCATACTTATTTTTGAAATAGCTGCAGAGATCTTCTAAATTGTTATGCGTTGGTTGAGGCGTTGGTTTTTTTATCATAGTTATTTTTGGAATATTTTGCATAAGTGGTAATTATTTTCAGCTTGTTCCCTTATTTAACTACAACCTTCAATTTAAATAGAGATGTTCGTAGTTAGATTAGTAAACTACTTTTTATATTTTTGATAAAAGTGGATAATCCACCTATTTCCTTAAAAAAAAACCTACATTATCATAGGAAACGGTACCAATTAAACCTCTGGTACCAGACCCTTTAAGAACAAACTAGAAATATAAAGCATACATCATCACTTCTTACTACCTACTACAAACATATTGATGAAAATTAGAGATGAATAGAGAGATGCTTGGAAATTGATTTTATTAGCAACAACTTTTTTTACAGTGGCTACTATGAGCCTTTTATACAAAAAAAACAATCTTTAACGGTTACCTACTGTACCTACTGTGCCTACTGTTCATGCATTAATTTGCCTAAGAATTTCTAACGGTAACAAAGATTAGAGATAAAGGTGGAGGTATTGATTGCTCTTTTTATCTCTAATGGTGAGCCAATGATGCAATTACCCTTAACGGGTCTAAGTCTGAGGCTTATCGGATCCATTTATATTCTCAACACTCCCCCTCAAGCTAGGATTGTAAATATCGATTAATCCTAGCTTGCCTATATTCTCTTCGAAGGGCTTCGGTTCTAGTCCTTTGGTAAATACGTCCGCTAATTGTTCCTCGCTTCTCACGTAGGGTGTCTCTATTTCCTTGGTTTGAGTCTTTTCCCGTATGAAGTGACAATCAACTTCAATGTGTTTAGTTCTCTCATGAAACACGGGGTTTGATGCAATATGTCGAGCCGCTTGGTTGTCGCAAAACATTTTCATTGGCTCTTGAGTTTTTATTTCCAATTCCTCGAGAAGTTGTTTTATCCAAATTAGTTCACTTGCGGTGGATGCCATAGCGCGATATTCCGCTTCGGTGCTTGACCGTGCCACTACGCTTTGCTTCTTGCTTTTCCATGTGACTATGTTTCTGCCTACAAATGTACAAAAGCTGGTAGTTGATTTCCGATCAAAGTTTCTGGCCCAATCTGCATCGGAATAGCCACATACTTCGTTAGAATTGTTACGTTTCATAAAAATTCCTTTTCCGGGTGTACCTTTTAAATATTTTAGAATTCTATTAATTGCTTCTAAGTGGGGAGTCCTTGGTTTATGCATAAATTTACTAATTTGGCTTACAGAATATGATATATCGGGACGAGTTACCGTAAGATAAATTAATTTTCCTACAAGTCTTTGGAAGAAATTAACATCTTCTAAAGGGTTTCCATCCTCGGTATTTAACTTAATTTTGCTATCTATTGGGGTTGAGGCCGGCTTAGAACCCAGTTTACCGGTCTCCTTTAAAAAATCTAATGTATATTTCCTTTGAGACATAAACAATCCTAATTTTGAATATGCCACTTCTATTCCTAAAAAATATTTTAAATGTCCTAAATCTTTAATATCAAATTTATCTTCTAATTGGAGTTTTATGGTTTTAATATGATCTAGATTATTTCCCGTAATAATTAAATCATCTACATAGACTAAAATAATTGTAATATTTTTTCCTTCACTTTTAACAAATAACGAGTGATCGGCATTGCAAATTCTAAAATTACAAGAGACAAGATAAGAACTTAACTTTTCATACCATGCTCTTGGTGATTGTTTTAACCCGTAGATTGACTTCTTTAATTTGCATGCTAGAGTACATTTTTTATCACTTTTGAGACCGGGTGGTAGAGACATATATACCTCCTCTTCAAGTGTTCCTTGAAGAAAGGCATTTTTTACGTCTATTTGGTATAGATTCCAACCTTGGTTTACCGCAATGGAAAATAATATTCTTATAGTATTCATTTTTGCAACCGGTGCAAAGGTTTCATGGTAGCCTATACAATAGGTTTGTGTGTATCCCTTAGCAACTAACCGGGCTTTGTATCTTTCTACCGTACCATTACTATTGTACTTTATCTTATACACCCATTTACAACCTACAGTTTTCTTATTAGGTGGTAATTGAACGATTACCCACGTATCATTCCTTTTTAGTGCATTTAATTCTTCTTTCATAGCTTGGTTCCATACGGGATTTTTAATGGCTTCCTCATATGTGTTTGGTTCTTGTTCTTTTTCAATTGAGGCCAAAAAAACTCTATGGTTAGAAGAAATATTACCATATGTAAGAAAATTTTGTATAGGATATTGTACCTTGTAGACTTCATAATCTCTAAGTCTTGTAGAAGGTTGTATTTGTCGGTCCGACCTTCTTAACGAAATTTCTTCTAAATTTTGATCTCCTTCGGTTGGTATATTTTCTACTACCTCTTCCTCATGCTTAAGTTCGGTTTCTACCTCATTGTCTATTGGATTTACCTCTCCAATTTGTGGATTAAATTGAGGTAATGTAATTTCCTTGGGGGGTTCAATAATAAATTCCTCACTATTATTTTTCTTATAATATGGTTCATGTTCAAGAAATGTTATGTCTCTAGAAATGTACCATTTTTTATTTTTTGGGTCATAACATTTATACCCCTTTTTTTGTGAGGAGTATCCCAAAAAAATTGCTTTAATTGAAGAATAATCCAATTTGCCTTGTCTATTGTTGTGTACATAGCAAGTGCAACCAAAGATCTTCAAGTGCTCAATGTTAAGTTTTCGTTGGTAAAGGATTTCTAATGGACTTTTGAAATTCAAATTAGCACTTGGCAACCTATTATTTTGAATTAAAAGGACTCATGTTGTTTCAAGTAAATGTCTATTTTTCCTTTCGGCAACTTCATTTTGTTCGGGTGTATAAACACAAGTCGTTTGATGTAAGATCCCTTTTTCCTTAAAAAAATTTGAAAATTTTTTATTTATAAATTCCATCCCATTATCGGATCTAAAAATTTTTACTCTTCTCTCATATTGAGTTTCTACAAAATTGTAGAAATAAAAAAATTGTGAGAAGACCTCACTTTTATTTTTTAGTAAGTACAACCAAGTTGTTTTGGAAAAATCATCAATAAAAGTAACAACATATTTAAATCCATTCAAGGACTCAATAGGAGCCGGTCCCCATACATCCGAATGAACTAAATCAAAAGGTTTGCTACTCTTACAAAATGATAATTTAAATGGCAACCTTGTATGCTTTCCTAGCTTACAAGTTTCACAATTGCTATTATCTAAATTTGGAAAACTAAATAGTCGTTTTAAAATCTTGTCGGAAGGATGCCCAATTCTCTTATGCCATATTGTGCTTAATTCTTCTTTTTTGGTGGTGACAAAGTTAAATTTTTCTTCATCCAAAAAATAAAGTCCATTTTCTAGAAACCCTTCACCAATCATATTCTTGGTTATCCGATCCTGAAAAATCACATTTTTTGTCAAAAAAAATGAGTTCACAATTTAATTCATTTGTGATTTTACTAACAGATAATAGATTTGATGAACACTCCTTTATATACAAAACATTTTTAATTTCTCTTGAGAAAATTATTGTTGAACCCTCTCCAAGAATTTCCATTCTATCACCATTTGCAATGGTAACAAATTTTTTTGTCTCGTATTTTTTGAATGAGGTTAACAAATTAATATTTCCGGTCATATGGTCAGTTGCACCAGAGTCTAATATCCAACTAGAATTTTTTGAAAAATATGAGAAATTTGAGATGCAAACCATACCGGAGGTCTTTTTAATTTCCTGTTTTTGGTTCAGCATCACAGTTAGCTGCTTGAGCAGCTGTTGCACTGGATCCGATCCAGATGGGGTCTCTTTAGAACTTGGGTTAGACTCAACCCTTTCAGAGCCGCACCCTCCTTTCTCCTCTTCCTTTGAGTCCGCTACAAAAGTTTTCTTCTTCTCAAAGCCGCCATGGCTGCCACGGCTCCGATCTCCCCCTTTCTTGTGCCATCTTGGTCGGAGATGAGGGTAGAGAAACCAGCAATTTTCCCTTCGGTGGCCTTCTCTCCTACAGTGATCACACTTTTCAATTGTTTGGTCTCCCCTTACCTCCGACCTAGGGTTCGGATTGTGCCTTGCCATGGCAGCAAAGCCTTTCGACTCTATGTTCTCGAGAGGTTGTGCGAGAGGCTGTGACCCCATGACTGTTCTTCTTGTTTCTTCTCTCTGTACCATAGCTGCCACCTCATCAGAGGTGGGTAATTCGGCCAGCAGCAGAATCTGAGCTCGTACAGCCTCGTATGTGGAATCGAGACTTGCTAGAAACTGAAAGATGCCATCTTGCTCTTCTCTCTTTTGGATTTCAGCAAGGTTAGTAGTAGGAGGCCTATAAATTTTCAATTCATCTTTTTTCCTTTGGAGATACCCAAATGTCTCAATTGTTGACTGGCCTTGCTGTTTTGTTTGTTGGATTTCCTTTTGAATTTGGTAAATATGGGCATAGTTCTTTCGATGGCCGTACAATTTTTCTGCCCTTTGCCAAATTTCTAAAGCGGTGTCTTGATACGAGAGTAGGTCAGCAACTTGAGGTTCCATGGTTGCAAGGAGCCAGGTAATTACCTGGTGGTCGCTTGCTTTCCATTTTGCTGCTGCCTTTTTTTCTGGTTCTGTTGATGTTGTGGTGATTTCTGGAGCTTTGAACTCTGGATTGATGTGGTTGCTCTTTTCTTTTCCGCTCAAGGCGAAGGTAACTTGCCTAGCCCACAAGTGGTAATTCTTGCCATTTAATGTTACCCCTGTGAGCTTTTCGTTGTTTTGAGCCATGTTGGAAGCTTGTTGCCGAATTTGATTTTTTCAGCTACTGGTGTTGTTTTTTCAGAGATGAATTCAGCCCTTTGAATCATAGTTCTTGTCTGTGGAATTGTTGATTTTTGAGTCGGATCTTAGTTCCGCTCTGATACCATGATGAAAATTAGAGATGAATAGAGAGATGCTTGGAAATTGATTTTATTAGCAACAACTTTTTTTACAGTGGCTACTATGAGCCTTTTATACAAAAAAAACAATCTTTAACGGTTACCTACTGTACCTACTGTGCCTACTGTTCATGCATTAATTTGCCTAAGAATTTCTAACGGTAACAAAGATTAGAGATAAAGGTGGAGGTATTAATTGCTCTTTTTATCTCTAATGGTGAGCCAATGATGCAATTACCTTTAACGGGTCTAAGTCTGAGGCTTATGGGATCCATTTATATTCTCAACACATATCATCCAAAAAAGAACTATAAAAACATGCCATGAGAACCAAAAAACAGAAAAAAAAAAACCAATACTACTCAAAATCAGATCACCGTAGGAGTATCTGAATTATGAAAGGAAGTTTTGATTTTCAAATAGTCACAAAATTCTCAATTTTTATGCCCCCAAATTTAGGCATGCTATGTCACCACAAAATGGTGCTCTGCAAGACTGTTAAAGAGAGAAACAGAGAGGAGCCGCAGACCTGGTGTCAACGTGAAAAAGGAGAGAGTAGTGCTGCTCTGGTCCATAATCGGATGTGATGGAAAATCAATCAATCATATCCCCAAAATTCTTACCGTATAGAAAACATTGCCAAAAGGAGAGAGTAGTGCTGCAGTTTTAATGGAAATCAAATGGTGGGTGTTTCCATCTCGAATGGAGAATAATATCTCACCTTCAAAAGGAGATTGAGTTGTTCTCGGTCCGCTCCTGCTCTTCCTCCTGTCTCCATCGATTTCTGCGCATTTGCTTCCTCCGCTCCACAGCTCCATCTCGGTTTCTGGTTTCCGGCTATTCTCCTAGTCTCCATCCTTCCCGGGTCCCTTCTGAGTAACACCGTGCTCAACCTAAGGTAACGATACATCGTTCTCAAATCAGAATAGGCTATATCAAAATATCTTGGGTTATCCCAATTTTCCTTAATTTGTTATTTCAGATCAGCAAGTACAAGAGTGGAAGTGAGATACCTGTTTCAATTGGGAGCTGTATCCTGCCACCGAAGATCAAGTTTTGGACTGCTCCTAAGGTAATCTCCTTCCTTTTTGAAATATTGTTGCATTAAGTTTCCTCCGAAAAATAGCTCTCAATAAGGGCAGAACTGTTTGAACTGAATTATGCCATGTATGAATCAAAGCCCTAGAATAGGTACGTTTTCCTTCTTCTTCCTGGCGGAGTTTTGTACCTACTATGTTACAGTTTATGGTTTCCTTTCGCTTGCGGATTCTGAACTCCATTTTAGATATGTACTATGAGCAGCTCTGACTTTGCTAGCTTGCTTCTGAGTTTTCACAATTTAATTGTTTGCCCATATCAGCAAAGTAACTTCAGACAAAAATTAGAAATATATTGTCTACACCGCACACATATTGACCAATAGATACTGAGTAAGTTCATCTCTTCAGGGGTTATATTGCCGTTTTTTTTGTAAGTTAACTCCTGGTTTCGTTCAATGAAACGGGCATTCAAATGCCTTTTATCAAAAAAAAGAAAAAAACTATTACTAATAAAGCAATAGGATTCAATCATGTGTTGGCACATGATGTTTCATTGGTTACCATAGTGAGATATGGTGTTTAAATTAGCGCTGAAAAATATATTAATGACCACTGATTTGAAAGACATATAGTACCATCGGTATTTGGTCTCTCTTTACCTTCTACGTCCAGTGTAGGTTATTCACCTGATCCACTATTGGGCCTCATCTTTTTCAGCAAAAGAAAGCTACAAGAAATTTTGTCATGCTTCCTCTTTCAAGTTTGTCTTTCATGCCTAGCTACTTCTACAGCTCTTGAGGTATTTTTCTCATCCTTTTTTACTTCACAAAATCAAATTAGCAAATATGGCACAGCTACTCAATTATTTATTTATTTTATTCCTCATTCATATTTAGTTCACAAAATTAGATCAGCAAACTTGACACATGCAAGATCGAAAATTGGATTTACGTAACTAAAACTGTTTAGTAACTAGACTCATATTATTAAAATTGTTTACCGATCTTATCTCAACATATGTATATATTCCATGTTTTAAATCATTGTTGTACCAGGATAATGCAATAAGAAAGTAAGACTTTAGTTTATATGTTAAGTGCATATTATGCACCTGGCTCACTCTTGGCCTAATTTTTTCATAAAAAATGAACTTCGTTTATTTCCAAAAATTTCTAAGGTATTTCACAGTTCTAAACTATCAAAGTTCTAGAATGTGCCTCACGTCATGTGGAACTGTTTCTGGTACAATTTTCATTTCATGAATTGAAATTGCATTTATTTGATTCTCAGGAATTAGTTTTAGCTTTTTCCCAAAACTGTGCAGAGTGTCATTTTGTAAATCCAATATCTTCTTGTAGGTTTATTGGATGAGGTTCAAATCACTTTGAAAAGATATCCTACTATTTTTTCTTTGAGCCACATAAAGTTCAGATTCTAACTCAAAACTGACATAAGGTTATTGCAATTTTTATAAGGCAATTTCAACACAGTTTCAGCTTATTAGAAAAATTACATCTAAATTTAAATGGAGCTTCACCTTTTTTCCCATTGCTATAAAAAATGTGACAAATTACGATAATTTGTACTTAGGTACAGTAAAATCACCAAGTCCAAATTCAGAATATCTTGAAAATTATGGATTTATTAAATTGATAGAAATGCCATTATGTTGCTTCTAAAGCTTATTAGCATGAGGTGTTTCTCTTCATATTGCAACCATGTTGGTACCGCATTCGGTACCTGAATATGGTACCTGAATAGATTTGTGATGTTCGTTTTACACCTAAATGGGCTAATGATAGTTTGTGGGACTGTTGTTACTGATGTCAAAGTATGTGTCACATCCTCGATTCGGAGGTGCGACGGACCTACCGCGTCTATTTTCCATTTCACTTTACATAACACAAGACACGGATCTTTTTATGCATTGCCAATAGCATCCATTATTTTTCCACATTTCAATTTATTTACAATATTTATCTGACATTTTTCAGTGGATGATACTAGATGAATTATCTGCACCATGTCAGATAAAATAATCCTAAATCCCATACCTTTAGGTGACCCTGCTGTCAATTACAATCTCAAAAGTGTTTCTTAATCTTCGTCTAATAAACCTGTAACCCACAAGGAAAAACGAGTGAGAAATAATAAATTATTTCTCAGTGCTAATTGCCACTCAGATTATTGGATTCGAAGAAAATCCATATTTGGAATGAAATCACCGCATGAGAAATTAACAATTCATTTTAAAATGACGAATGCAGATGCTCAATATCAGTATCCAATCGAACAACAACAATTACATAGATAAATCAGAACTCAGTGAATCTTATCAGAATAAATGGTTTGGGTCTAAATCTTTTAAACCATAAAGTCTGATAACACTTCGTTTCTTACCTTTACAATTTATAGTCTGGTAACACTGACAGATACCATAACAAGTATATGTTATTTTAAGGCTTATACTGTTCTATCCATCCTGACAATTTGGTAATGGAAACAATATATAATCAATATATCAATGCCGTCGGTATCAGAAAGAAAATCGATGATAAGACAGTTCTAACTATCCTGACAATCGGTTTATAGAAACAATACAGAATCAATATCACAGTACTGTCATTATCGGAAAGAAAATAATTGATAAGACAGTTACCACAGTTCCTTAGTCTTACAGTCATAATTCATATTTATTCAATATCCCCTACCCAACCGGTACTGGGTTCAGTTGGGGCCATTCACCATATGCGCATAAGGGTCCTGGAGTAAAGTCTAGTAGCTAGCTAGACTTTACGATATATTAATCATTTTTCTCCACTATGTGGAGGTTCAAGAATTACAGTATTTAATATTCAATCAATTCAGTCACTGTGGTCTCAATCAATCATTTGCAATAAGAATCAATAAATCGATAAACAATATCAACATGATAGTCAATAGACTCATCTGTAATTCAGTTTCAATTGTATTGGGCTATGCATCTGATGCAACAGTTCAATCAATGCAGTCAATCAGATATTCAAAATGCACAGCAAGTTACGATTTAATTTCTAGTCATGAATCTCAGACTAATCCAATAACCTCGCACCTGATATCGTAGGGCAATTTGATCACTAGCAGTCTATTCTTTATAAACACTCCATCTTATCAGTCTCGTCCGTTAATAACGCCTATGTTAAAAAAAAAGAATACATATATTCTAATCAATACTTTTAATATATATATATTTTTTAAGCATAAAAATTTAGGTATTTAAATATTTAAATCTCATGGCTTATATGATAAATTCGTGTGTATTATTTATGTTTACATTTATTAGAACTTTGCTCTCATTTTTTTTTGAAGCTTTAAATTAATCACATTAATCAAAAATCATTACACGATATTATCATCATATTTTCATTTCCAAACAATTATATTAATTTTAATTCCATCCAAATCCAGTCAGTTCAATAATCCCATAAACATGATCCAAATCAAAGTCCAAGTTCCCATATTAATTTTCTTTGTGCTCGGTCAGATGGATTAAGACCAAAATTCAATTCCTTTAATTTAACTTTATGATGAACTCGTAGATTTAGACTTCTTTTTTTTTTTCATTTTAATCCTTCTGACAAGGCATAATATAACATTTACATAATTAACCCATGATATTCACTTTTCTTACAAACCAATCCATGTAAATTAAAATAACATACCAGTAGAACTGTAGAAGGAGAACACTGGTACGAAATCTGTACCCGTGTCATGACTGTACCAAAATCCTGAACAAGTGATTGCAACAAAAAATAAGCAAGAAACCCATCAAATATCGGGTTTAGATTCAATGAAAGACCAAAGGAGATAAAGAAAGCCCTCAAGCAAACCCAAATCATCATGCTAGGAGTGTTGAGAGATAAGAAATCATACTCATTATAGAGATTCCATCACAAGTTTATCAAGAGAGAGAGAGAGAGTGCCATAGAGAGGAAAGCCTCTCTGATTTTATTTCTTCTTTTCATTTCATTTTATTTCTTTTACGGGAGAGAAGAAGAAGAAATCTCCTTAATTAAGGAAGATATGAAGCAGCTGGTGTTTCATTGGGCACATGCCGCGTGGCATTAGCCATCTGGCCATTTCTTCTTTATTTTAAGTTTGTCATTTTATATATTTAACCTTCATATTTTCATGCTTTGCAATTCAGTCCAAAAGTAATTAAAAGAACATTATATATATATATATATATATATATATATATATATTACAAGCATCAATCATTCAATCCTATATTTCTATATACATTATGTCTCATACAATTTAAATTTCTAATTTTCAAATATTCACTCCCCAATATTTTAGATATTCGAGTTAACAATTTTATGTTGATATCAATCAAACATAATTTTAAATTATCAATTGATAATAAATTACACCCAAGTAACTTATTCATCATTGCTAATCAGTTCAGAAAATAATATTTATTCCTTAAATATTACTTAGTCATTGAAAAATAAATTCAGACAGTTCGTATATTATTTTCAGTTATCAATTTCATATACACATTTTTGCATAGTGTTACAGTATGCATTTGTAACTTTTTGTATAGTCAAATTTATAAACTTTTTGTATAGTCAAATATATTTGTGATGTTCTTTTTGCTGTCCATCCCAACTGTCGATATAGACTTGTAGTAATCTTTCCTGGTGTGCCGGTGGATCCGGGTATCTTGCGTTGCATCCCTTTGGGTACTTTTCTTTACTCCTTTCTCTTCTTCGCTTTTGCTTCTTATTTACCTATGAGCTGATGAAATTTCTATTAGCAAAAATTGAACAAATCCACAATTTACAAAGAAATCGATGAAAAAAATGAGATACTAAACCAAGCTGTTACATTTCTTTTAAAACAAAAAAGTACTCTACAAATTATTAAAAGGAAAGACCATACTAACAAGCTCACTCTATCTATACAGCTCTGGAATAATTCTTCTTCATTTCTATTGATGATTTTTAAAAACAAATTTCTTTACAGTGGCAACTTTTGAATTGGGAGCTTTAGTTTTGAGAAACCAAGGTCGATTGAGGTAGGATCAAAGAGAATTCTATATAAATCGGTACACTATGGTACAAGTTCATGTAATTCTCTGTTATGGGCTTGCACAGTGAGCAGTCTCTTAACAGTAAGTAAGTAATTATGATTAAAAAATGTGATTGTTGATTAAATAGTTGTTTGTTTAGAATTGAGCTGAAATTTCTAACCATTCTCTAAAGATGCAGTTGGTCGTGTAATGAAACTTGACTGAAAATAATAATATTGAATTTATCTGAAGTTCACCTTCAGTATTAGAATAACGGAATTTAAATATTTTAAAATCTGCTGGTTAAATTAATTCCTCTTTCAAATCTCCAAAAGAAAATTTCCCCGAATTTTTTTTTTGCGAGGCCAACAGAAACCATTAAAATGCATTATTAAGAGCTATTTGCTGTTCTCAGGTACTAGGTAACGTCCGTAAAATAGTATGACAATTTTTACTTGTAAGTTGCATAAGAAGATCCCGTACTTACTGTCCTGGATAATTCCAAATTTTGGTAATTGGTCGTTGATTTAACAAGCTCACTCTATCTATGCAGCTCTGGAAAAGAACAACTCTCCACCAAACAACTCTCGAAGCAACCACAAACAAGGTTAAAAAAAATTCCCTTCAAACTATTACATATGTCAGGTACAATGTGGTTCTAACCTGAATTTTGTTGTATTCAAAGCCTTTGCAATGCAATGCCCATCTGAGATAATTAATATTGGTACCTTAGTACTTGACATGTTAAGCGTGAAAATTACACAAAGGAAAGACCATTCTAACAAGCTCACCCTATCTATGCAGTTCTGGAAAAAAAAACTCTCCACCAAACAACTATCGAAGCAATCACAACCAAGGTAAAAAAATATTCCCTTCAAACTATCACATATGTCAGCTACAATCTGGCTCGAACCTGAATTTTGTTGTATTCAAATCCTTTGCAAGCCAATGCCCATCTGGAAGAAATAATATTAGGGGCAAAAATGCCAACAGCTTTGACTTAGGCTTGTAATTGTATTATGTATATATTGGTACACCATAGATTTGAATAAAATGATATTCATGATATAGTTTTCCATAAACATTACAATTCAAAACAAACAACCTTACAGATCTGTGAAGTACTGCATGTGGGAGAAACTTGCTTTATAAACCTTTTGTGTGTATCTCACTTTCCCTCTCAACTATGCCCACCCCTTTTGTAATGATATTTTGTAACATACACTACTATCCGGTGGGAAATCAATAAAAAAAACTTTGTTTACATTCACTGTTACCATGTATTGTATTCTAATTATTACATAACGTACCTGACTACTAATTACAATTTATACTTAAATCATCCTCCTATTCCAAGTAACACATCAACGATGAATTCACCTTCAAACTTTTCCCCATTGTTCGGATTACAACAAAATAAGAAAAAAAAACACAGAAGTTACTAACTTACCGACTTCCATCCCTAAACAATGACAATACAATGTCTTCCAACTGCCTGTTACTACATTACTTACTTCCAGTATTACATGCAGTCATCAACTCCCAATATATCTGCCAATGCATCTTGAACAAAAAATATACACTGCGATGCCATGCCATTTAAAATCAAACCAATAATAGAACTCATGGAAAAACAGGTATAATATCTCTGATATTATGGATAAATAGTAGTTGCACTCCTTACTAACACTTTGCAATTGCAATGATTGCTATTGTTTACTCAGGCTAATGTGTTATTGTCCCACAATCCATATTTCATTTGTTTCTCTTCTCAACTAAGAGCCACTGGAAACAGTTGCGGCAACGCTGCAACTACAAGCATCTAGTTGACATTATTTGGTGAAACATGGAATGATATTTAGCACGAAAATTAATACACAACTAGTTTGTAAGTAAAATGAAAATGCAATATTTTTGTTTTTTTTTATCTTTTTTGCTTGATTTGAGAAAGCAATATTCCAATTGTCAATATTTAGTCCAATTAATCATAATCATCATAATATGCAAAATAAAAAATTTGTAAATATTAATTATATCGGATTCGTTTAGTGAAAAGAATTAAAAAAAAATATCCAGCAGTTCTATTTTATAACAAGAAATGATTTTCCTTCCTGAACAAATCATCTAGAAAAAAAAACTGTGAAACATGTATAAATATTTGAAAAGTGATCCTTTCCAAATGAATTATATTAGCATCAACACTGTTCCTTTGCAGATTTCAACATTGGCGCCTTTGGTTGCTAAATCTATAAAGCATAAACAGAAAACATAAATCAGCTGTTTAGTACTGATACTTGTGTATATATAGTGTACACCAAATGCTCAAATTAACCAAAAAATATTGCTTAAATAATCCTATTGAAAAAATCATCATTTAAGTGCTTTGATATCTCTCAGTTTTGTATTGAACGTTTATCACAGTTGGTTTATTATAAAACTAAACTGCTATGACTGCTTCCAGAAAAAATGTACGCAAGTTATGAATCAGATAATTGTGATACGGTTCTATTTGAGATAGCTGGCCTGAAATAGTTCATACTTCTTTCAAAGTAAATGAAACAGGAATTCAGATCGAGTGAAGTAACTCGAATTTTGGGTTTTAGATTCATAGGAGATGAAATGTCCGATTCGAAGACAATCCATTTTGAAGTGGAGCACACACATCCTGAGCGACGGATTCGAATTCCGATGCGATCTCGAGCAACAGATTTGAATCGGACGGTCTTAATTCAAAACCCAAAAATTGGGTTACTTTAGGGGATCCAGAACCATGAAACAGGGGGTCAAAAACAGACTAGAACATGCTACTCAAAAACCATGTTCACTTCATTACCGTACTGTTATAGTCCTAAATAATTAGCATAGCTTCTTTTAGTATTTGTAAGCTAAATCAATAGGTACTGACATTTGGATATGTACCCGATATGGTAGTTACAATAAAGCTAAGCTAGTTAGACCAGGTGAGAAATTAATTTACCTGAACAAAAGGAGCAATGGAAGGAGTAAGCTTCTTCCTGCTGTGACATCATCTCTGACCTGACCTTGTGCTTATAATTGGTGGTGAAACTGAACGGTATCTTCTTGTAAGCAGAATGATGTAAGCAGAACGACCCTTATACTTGTCAATATAATAAAAAGATTACAACTACTTAAACCAACATGTTTTTTTTTCTTTTTTCTTGGAGGCTTGGACTGCAAATTTTATTTATATCAATTGGAATAATTTCATGTACTCAAGTCCTTTTGGACAGAATCCAAATTCCAAACACAAGTTAGATAGAATGTTATAAAAAGAAAAAAAATGGATTAAATAAAATAAGACAAATCTAAATTTGGAGGTTTTGCATTCTGCTTTGTGGTACTAAATTTGTGCATTATTGATCATGACTGTTACAATCTACAACCATTATTCAGGTGCTTTAATGTAATACTAAATGAAAAGGGAAGGCAGAAATGTAAATTACCTCTTTGTTAGCTCTGTATAGTTGTTGTTGCAATTATCATACTTTAAATAATTTATATGCTGCATTTAAATTGGAAAGAAAAAAAATCAAAATTCTTGGTTACATTGTGAAAATCTTATGACGAACAAAAAAACTACAAGCCCAGCTTACCCATGTTGCAAATATGTCAGCATCTTTCTGTTCCTAGCATAGTGATCCAGGCATTCGATTGCTGCATGTTTGATACCTACACTTTAAAAAAAAAGATCGTTGATTATCAAATAAAAAATGCTTGCTTCACATAAAAATCATACTAAAAAGTAAAGACTTAACACGGAAAAAATATAATTACCTAGCATCAGAGAATATCCTTAGTTTACAACCTTAGCTGTGATCATAATCATCTTCGGAGTGTGCCTGATAAGAATGTTAGACCGTTGATAGTCACCTTGGGAATGTGCCTGAATCTGATCCTCTCAGAACCAGTTTCTTCTTGGCTTACAATCTTCGACATCAACCTCTCAGTACAACCATTGATCTCTAGCTTCTGTGCCATTATTGTGGTCAAGTATTCTGGGAGGGTTTCCATTTCAGATCTCCTTAATTTCATCCTCTGTACTTTGAGGTTAGCCACAGTTATTAGATTGTCAGCACCATACATGTCAATATGTAGGGACTCCAAGGAAGTAGCATGGTGGGAAAGACCCTCCGGAAGAGATCTCAAATGGGGACAATCATTAATAATTAAAATTTTCAGGTTGGGCATGGCTGGTTGTCCCTTATTCCACTGCCACTCTTTCCAATTTTTCATATCTACAAAACGTAGTTCTCTCAATTTGAGAAATGCGGGCTTGACAGAACAACTCGTTGTTGTTGTATCTCTGTTTTGGATACGTACCCCCAACAAGAACTCTTCTTCTATATTCACAACTGAATAGGCACTTGAAACATTGAGAATCTCCAAATTAGGGAGTAGGCCTAAAGATGCAACCTCCTCAAAGCAGGTACAATTATCGATCCATAGATATTTCAAGTTTGAAAGGTATGCCCTAGAATTCAGCCAATTAGGAAGATGAGTACCGAAGTAATTTAAAATTGTAACATGTTCTACATATAGTGGAGGACAAAGCTCATTTAAAACATTCTCGGTTGTCATTTTCTTCTCGTTGGTTTGGGAAAGCTGTTGTTCTGAAGTTAAATCAGTGTACCTTAGGGTTAGGTCTCGCAATTGATCCTTGCTCAAAAGATTTGCTTGTCTTGCTAGGTTCATATCGGATACTTCATCCAAACACTCTAAACTAAGAATAATTAGATTTGATAGAGTTTCTAACTCATCAAGGCTACTGAAGCCTTCCAAGTTGTTCTGATATGGCTTGAATCTGTGTAGTTCAACGAGCTTGTCTAGTTTTTTCAAGCCTGCAGGGATAGTCTTGATGCTTGAACCCAAAATATTGAGAAATTTCAGTTCTTGTAGATTGATGAAACTTTGAGGGACGTGTGATAATTTTGAGCACCATGAAAGATTTAAATATACCAGATATTTGAGGTTTCCAATGGAATTCTGAAGTTTTGTTACCTCTGAATTTTCGACATCTAAGTATCTCAGATGCACGAGGTCACATAAAGAATCTGGTAGTATTGAGAAATTGGACTGCTTGAGATCTAAGATGCGGAGGTTTGATAAGGCTTTACACAAATCATGAAGTCCAATTTCAGGTATACCACCATGCAATAATAATGTTCTTAACCATTTTTCTTTTTTAATTACTCCAGTGTTCACCTCATTTCCTTCTATTGATAACCTTCGCATTTTCGGTGAACTCTTAGTTTTCGCATCATTTACCTCTCGTAATACACAATTCTCATTTTTTCCTAAATGCCGAGCCAAAGACCACAAAAGGTCGTGCATTTTAAATTCTTTTTCATCATTGATGAATGTGTAAGTCTCTTCCAAAAGATTTCGTAGCACTAACTCCGTATAGTGCTCTGTTCCCAAATTCCAAAAATCTCTCTTATTTGGCAAAAATCCTTCTGCTAGCCACATATAAATTATATTTGTTTTATTATACTCAAAATCTTCAGGAAAGAGGGAGCAAAAGATGAAGCACTGCTTCAGAGGTGATGAAAGGTCCTCGTAGCTCAAGTACAATGCTCGATGGACATCTTCTGGCAGCCCATCCTTAGACCAAACACTGTTTTTCAGTACTGCTTGCCACTCGCCTTTTGTTTTGCCCTTCATGTAAAGCACACCACCTATGCTTTTTATTGCAAGAGATAAACAATCACATTTTTCAACTAGTTGCAACCCAATATCCTTAAATTCTTCAATCTCACTCTCATTCTCATTTTTAAACACCTGTCACATATATGTCAAGTGTCTTAGAAAGTAAAGACATTTAAACCAAAATGAGGATAGAAATCAGTGCAACCAACTTAATTTTCAAAAGCAGTGCAATCAACTAAAAGTGGTTTTAACATGTGAAACAAAAAAATGAGGATCCCAGTCATTAAACAGCCTTATTAAACAGCTTATGATAGTAGAGACTAATACATCTTATTAAGAAACTTATGAGAGTTTTTTTTTAATTAAATTATTTAGGTAGGCCATCGCCTGCCATTTAAAAAAAAATGAAGATATGAGTCAAGTACTGATACTGGAATTTAGTTTTACTAGATTCGAAATAGAGTAAATCAGTTTAAAACAGAGTTGGAACAGAGCTGCTGGATCTGAAAGAATGCAATTATTTTCAATTAGCTATAGCTACATATGACTGCAATTATTTTCAATTTCATATGTTCTCTTTTGTAATGCAGGAATAGCATAATTTCTTATATATTTTTAAAATCCATGCAATGTTGAGACCACCAATAAGGTGTAATCCGGCAACCGTATAACTATATATGGTATTTATTTAAAAAGAAAATTTCAAACTAACTATTTACCCAAACAAGGAAAAGATAAATCTAATTTTTTACATATATTTAAAATTTTATTACTATTAAGATACAAAAAATTCATTTAGTTTTCTTCAAACCTGGAGATATAATAAATTGAATTAATTTTTATTGAAAATGGACAAATAAAAAATTTGAATTAATGTTTAAAAATAATGAATTTGAAAAGCTTCAAGGATTATTTTAGTAGAGCTTGCCAAACGAACCATAGGTATCATGAAGCTTTGGAATATATTTAGGTCAATAGCATTACTGGTGACGATATAATTGAAATTAAATATGTATTTATATATTTTTTCAGAGTATACATTGAAAATAAAAGCTCAAAAAAACTGAAAAAATATTTATCCATGCACAATGAAACACGAGTATGTGCCGTGATTTTTACTTATATCCAAAATTAAATACAAATGATCAAATATGTCCAGAAGCTGGGTATTTATAAAAATAGAAAAATATAATTATTTTTTATATTTACCTAGAAGTGACTTTTGATTCGGGAACAATACCTCAAATTCAATGCATTTTTATTTTTTTTCCAATAACACACAAGAAAATATTTTAATCTTTCTTATAGTCTCGAAAAATATAATCTGAAAAATATTGATTCGAATTATTTGTTGTAGTCTTTCTAATAAATCAAATTATATTATATTCTATCTAATTTTAAAGAAATAAAAAGAATATTTATAATATTTTAATGCAAAAAATAAATAAATTATAATATTTTTTTAAAAAAATAAAAGAAAACAAATTAAAAAAATTCAATTGTGTCTGACACACTTGTAATTTTTTTTGCAACAATAGAAAAATTCAATTGTTTTCTATATTTATCTAGAAATGACTTTTGATATGAGATCAATAACTCAGATTTAAAGTATTTTTATTTTTTTTCAATAACACAAACAAATATTTTAATTTTTCTTACAGTTGCGAAAAATCCGGTCTGAAAAATATTGATTCGGATTATCTATTGTTGTATTTCTAATAAAGCAAATTATGTAGTGTTCTATCTAATTTCAAATAAAGAAAAAAAAATTTTTAATATTTTAATACAAAAAATAAATAAATTACATCATTTTCTAATAAAAAAAAAGATGAAAACAAATTTGAAAAAATTCTATTGTGTATGACACACTTGCGGAATTTTTTTATTTTTTTTAAATAGGAAAATTCAATTATTTTTTAGATTTATCTAGAAGTGACTTTTAATCTGGGATCAATAACTCAGATTCAAAGTATTTTTATTTTTCTAATAACACACAAAGAAATATTTTAATTTTTCTTACAGCTACGAAAAATTAGGTCCGAAAAATAGTGATCCGTATTATTTGTTGTAGTATTTCTAATAAATTAAATTATATAATATCATATCTAATTTCAAAGAAACAAAAAGAATATTTTAATACAAAAAGCAAATAAATTACATAATTTTCTAAAAACAAAAAAAATCAAATTTAAAATGAGAACCGGCTTATTATTGGCCGGTTTGATTATTTTTATAAATATCAAACTTCTGTTGACATATTTGATATTATATTTGGATATAAATAAAATCACGGCAGTATGTGCATTAGAATTATATACAGATCTACGTTTATGTCATGTACCATACGTATTTTACGTATTTTGATAAATGAAATGCTCATATGCTTACTTTCCTTTTATCCGTCGTTGCCACAATTCATCAAATGAAAAAAAAAATCTTATTTGAAGAATAATGGAATCGATCGATCACCTGTTTTTGGATAAAAGACAATGCCAAGCTTTTAAAGCAATACATATATAAATCATAACCTAGCCAAAGTAGCAAGGCTAATTATAAGGCTAGGCCATCCATTACCATTACCTGTTTTATTAAGAGAGACCAGCCATCCTCAGGAGATAGCTTCTCCACCTGATGCAATTTTGATGCCCTCATGCAAATTGCAACATTTGCATTTCTAGTGGTCACAAGTAACCTACTCCCATGAGCTCCACTACTCATAGAAGCACGCAACCAGTCGTTCAAAATTGCCCGACTCTTTTCCCAAACATCATCAAGAACAAAAAAAAACTTTTTACCCTGAACGAGGCTCCCGAGTAAAGGCACCAGCTCCGATATTTCCTTACGGGCATCGTGCTCACCTCCTGCCTCTCGGATCATACACTTCAGCACATCTTTTTCATTCACCTCCTGTGAGACACAAACCCAGATTTTTAACTCGAATCCTTCCTTAATTTTCGGATCATTGAAGATCTTTTTTGCGAGAGTGGTCTTCCCAATTCCTCCCATCCCCACAATAGCATAAACACGGGGATTTTCATTCACATCACTCTCTTCTTTAGTCAGCCAGTTCACTAGCATCTCAGTATCTTTTTCAATCTTCTCTCCCACAATATCAGCTAGAACAACCATGGGATGTGTCTTGCGACTGATGACCGAGTCCACTCGGCTACCTTGATCGAAAGTCCCACAAAAGACTTGTGCTTCGGTTAAACCCAGATTAGCCTTACTCTTGGCAATCTGCTCGAGCCTCAAATTGATATCCTTGATTTTGATACCAATTTCATGTGCAAATACTGGGTTGCAGAAGCAAGACAGAAAATGGAAGCCACAGTGAGCGTTCGAAGAGGAACTGGAACTGGAGGCAGCACTGCGTTCCTTTACCTTGATTTGACAGAGGTCAATGACTTCATCGGCATCGTACATGACATCCTTGAGCTGCATAAGCCACCGCTCGATGGCACTGCTATTGCTCTGCTTCCTCTCTGCATCAGCAAGGACACATTGGATGTCACAAACGGTGTTGTGGAGCTTCTCAATCTGGCCAGGAATGCCCAGCAGAATGTCCACCTCCCCCCGCACCATTTCAGTGAGAAGATTGGTAAAGTTTGAGAAGAAGGCATCAAGTATCATCGCCATTTTTGTTTTGAACGAGAGCTACAGATAGTGGTCAGAAGGGAAGAGAAAATGGAATGGGGATAGTTGGAGAATCTGGTTCTGGAACTATTAAGAGTTGGATGGACGGAGATGAGCTGAATAAAGAGTGTTGTAGCAGCTTTTAGCACAAGCAAGCCATGTGAAGGCAATCAGGTTTCATTCACTGGAATTAAAAGTTGACTGATGGTGGGGGGCGTTGGTCCCATGTACCATGTGGTGCATTATTTGCAGGTTTTGTCCTCTTGTCCACGGACTTTACTATTTATAATTTTACTCAATTAATTGTTCGTGAAAGTAAGCACCCAATTACTAATTTTTTCGAAATACAACGATGAATATTAAAGATGCTTATTCTGTTGTTGAGACTAAGAATGAGTTTTATCAATATTTTTTTAATATATATTTTGATGACATTTTTTTAAGGTTGTGTTTAACATGTTGTCCATATTAAAATATGTTAATATGTTGTCTATATTAAAATATGTTTCTCACCAAATTTTATATTTTTAGAAAAAAAATACTACTTTTTATGTATTTTTAAAAATCATTGTTGTTCAAATTTATTTATTTATTTATTTATTATTATGAAAAACAATGATTTAAAAAAAAATAGCAAAAAATTCTAAAAAAATATAAAATTTGGTCCCCAAACAAATTTTAATACGGAGAGAACAAGTTGAGCACTTCATATTGATTATTTGAACTTCAAAATCGCAAAAATAAATTAGTAGCACCAAATCCTTGGTCATATACTGCTTTCGCAACTACCACAGACAACACTACTAACTGTGATAAAAAAAATGGACTTATACACTGTATTCCAACTGTGTTTACGAGAGTCGTGTACAATAGGGACACTAAATTGTACATGGTTGTAGAACCATGTATAAAAACTCTAATCCTATGCAGATTTTTTTTATTAAAAATTGTGTATAATTCATATTTTTTTTTTGCCAAAACACATTATACACAGTTTATAAAGTAAAATCGTCTATAAAAACACGCATCCTACTAGGTTTTTAATAAAAACCTGTGTATAATTCATATTTTTTAAAAACAAAAATCAAATGAAACCATAGATCTGAATTCAATCGAACTCTAGTTCATAATTCAAATTAAACCCTAGACGTAAATACCAAAAATATTAAACTAAATTTTTGAAAACTATAAATTTAAACACAACACATACCATACCAAAAACACTACAACACTACATTTACCAATATATAAATGACAATTACAATTACGTCATATATTATTAGTTACATCAATAACATTCTATCTAAAAAAACTTGAAAATATAACAAACAACCTTAGATCTGAGACTTCATCCATTTACATGAACAAAGCTTAAGAAAAAGTATGGTAAAGGACAAATAAAATTGAAAATTTGAAATGAAAAACTTCATCAGAAACTTGAAATAAAGTTTTGAGGCAATTTTTTTTTCTTTATGCAATTCTAGAATTTCGGTGAGCACTAAATTTTCAAAATTAATATCTTCTTCTCGCAAGCTTTCCAAAAGATGACCATATACTGAAATCGAACAGTTGAGCTAAGAAATACGCCTATTTGAAGTTTCTTTACAATGTATGCATTGCGTTTTTTAATTAGTAGTGTACCTTAGCCAGTCTATATACATATATACATACATCTAGCAACACACATACATGCTGACATGCAATTTCTCTGTTCCAACTCATTCAATACATATCTGTTTTTCACCCAAAGGATCTAATAAACAAAAAAATATGAATTTAATGTTTCGTACCTTATTTACAACCTCATCCAATAAATGGGGCGGGTGGGAATTAAAAGTTGATTGATGGGCTGGTGGCCCTGTTCCCATGTGGTGTCTTACTTGGATGTTTTGTGCACGGACTTCACTATTTATAATTCGAGTAAGATTTTAAATAAACTCGAAAAAGAAACATAAATTTAAAAAATTCATGTACACCCGTTACTCATGAAATATATCGATTTCAATAGAATAGATATTTGAAACTAATTCAATAAATTTTAGATTTATGTTGACTAAACCTTCTAATTAGAATATTATATTCTAACTTTTATCTTATAATTTTCCGCAATTATTTGTTCATATATGAAAATAAGCACCCAATTTTCAAATTAAAGATAATTTTGAATACTTAAAGACATTTATTTCTGTCCACTTCTTTTAGTATTGAATAAATGGTACGTTTCTGATGACTATTGATTGCTAGGGTTAATTTCTTCTACATTTATCATTATTTTCTAACCCTAATAGGTCCACATCCAACCCCAAAGAAATGAATCTCTGTGAGCTCCATTAGAACTAGAAGTCTCCGAACAAAACCCGTCATCCAAAAAGAAATCAAACCTACAAAGTTTTTTCAAGAGTGAAATATTTATAATGGATATTCTTGGATAATAATTTATTATTAGTCAGAAAAATTATAACTTCTTAAGAATGATTTTTATCAATATTTTTTGGTACTTTGAGGACATCTATGAAAGAAGATATTACGAAAATTGTATTGAAAGCAATTTATTTAGCAAAACATAAATATTATTTTATAGTAGTGTTTAATTATACCTCACTGTATAATTAATTTTTTTTTAAATTAAACAATGTAAAACTAGAATTTCTCTTCGGACCTTGCTCCAAAAAAAAAAAATTCAATACAGTATAATTAAATTTTGTAGTAATAATTTATATACAAAATAATATTCGTCACACTATAATTATTTTACTATTTTATAATATAGAATTATAGATACAAAATCACTGTTTTTTGATAATATAAAAACAGTGATTTTGTAGAGAAATTTTACATAATGCTCTTCTTTTTCAAAATAAAGAACAAAAAACTCTCCTTCTATAATATAAAATTTCATCGCTAAGCATAATTTAGTATGGATATTGTGTCAAGCGATTTGAGTTGATAGTTTAAACTTTAAAAACAAAAATATAAAATATAAGGTATGATAAGATATGAAAAACATGAGGCATTGAAATGCCTCAAATTTTATAATATGTTCAAATTTCAGAATACACAAATCTTATAAAATATTTTGATGGGGGTGCATGCTGTTGGCCTTCTCCATATATAAGTGCAGTATGGGTCCACCCTAACTAAGCTAATGTTGGAGCTGAAACATAGGATGGAGAGCGACAGGACGTTCATCAGCTCTCTTCTAATTATTGTGCATAACCTTCATGAATAAGAAAACTGACAAGGTACTTTTCAACAGAGCCCTTGCATTATTGAAAAAAAATTTGTGAAAAAATGCTTAACAGTGAGCCATTAAATATAATGCACAAATAATTCGGTGAAAGTTGGTCTTCCTAAATTTAATATATATGTAACTTTTTTCTTAACTATTTTTTTGAGAATATGGTTCTGAAACTAAATTTATTTCATTATATTTTTTTACTTACTTTCTAATGCCTTTTGTATATTGTTTATTTTCTACTGCTTTTTGTATTTATTAGAGGACGTCGAGCGAGTAAAACATGTTATCTCAATAAAAAAAAAATGAAAAGAGAAGTCCAACCTTCGAATTGTTCTCAAAAGTGAGACGTTGATAAATGATAATAATTTATTGCAAGTCAGAAAAATTATAGCCTGTTATATATCTCAATATCAAGAGTAGAACTAGAGTGTTCTTCAATAGTCTATCAGGCCCTTTGTGAACTCAACTCTAAAACCTATCATATTGGCTTCAAACAACGAATCCGAACGGTTGAAACCCTTGTAAATTACGAGTGATGCATCTACAAGCGAAAATTTTAAATTTTGGAATTAATTTTGTATAGAGTCAAGTGCTCAAAAAATTGTTAACAAAATGAATGCATTAAAATTAATTTATAATCCTCTAATTTTGACTGCTTAACTTTATGCTAAATTAATTCGAAAGCTTAAAATTTCACATGTAGATGCATCACTCGTAAGGTCGATGGGTTTTAATGGTTCAAATTTAACATTTGACGTCAATCTGATAGATTTTAGAATTGAGTTTACATAAGAGCTTGGTGAACTTGAGAACACCTGGTTTTACTCCAATATTGATGTTTCAAAAGTGAGACTTTGTCAAGATATATTTTTTTAATCTTTCGAGGACATCCAGGAAAAAAATCAGGAAAAAAAATCTTGGAAGTTGCGCTTAAAACATTGTAGGTAGCAAGACAAATTATTTTATAGAATCATTCAATCAAACCTCACCTATAATCAAATATTCAGTATTTTGTTTAAATTAACTATATAAAACTTGAATTTGTTTATGGGATTTTCTTCAATAAAACAATCTTAATTAACTCAAGCAAATTTCATAAATTTTGAAATTTCAGAATAAAGAAAGCTTACAAAATATTTTGATGGACACTTCTTCATATGTTGAAATTTTATCATTGATTTAAAACAATAGAATCTGTAATCTAAAAGCAATAAAAAAAGAACTATATTTTTACATGTGAATAACTTTTAGACTTAACAAACAAGATAAAATAGTTAGATCTAATTTATTAATATTTACAGAGTTTATATACATGAGCAGCAAAAAATTCACAATTTTGTAATTGTTAGAAAAATCAACACATACTAAAAAAAATTCTAGAGTTAGATATATGTTATTTCACAAAACAAAATATATTAGTCAACCAAACAAAATATGAAACTGGCAACAATAGTTTTTGCTTCGGTTAACTAATTTGGAAGCAATTGTGCATACATTCAACATTTTAGAGTTCCTATATATAAATTTACGTGCTAATTTCAGAAATCCCACATCTAGAAGAATTTTTATAATGACAAAAAGGCAATTATTTCTTTTCCAAAATTATTGTATAATTCTGGTGTAAAAATATAATAATTACAAACAAACAATGTATACATATGATCTCTAAATATAGTCGATGTTGGGTTCATTCTGCTATCTATAGTGAGGTTTATAGGCACCATAAATATTGATCTCAAAATAAAGTCACTGTTGATCTCAAAAAATAATTTAAATCCAATTTTATATGTATAGTGAGGTTCATAGGTAAAATATATATAATATGAGAACTTATGCAGAATTTGACAATTGCATTTTAGCGTTTCTAATATATCACAATAAGATATCAATAATAACCTTGAAGCATATAAATCTAATATGAGGCTTTGCTCTCAGAATGAAATATAGCTCGGAATCTAGATACACTTAACATATTTGATGTATCATCTAATAATTAATATTTGTTCGCAATATAAGAATGATAGATAGACCTATATATGTAATATTCGTCAATTAATGAGGATACTATAGTTGACAGGACCTGTCTGTACTAGGAGAGCAGCTTGGGTCCGATGCCCATCGGACTCAAATTGAGTTCGATGGGCTCCAGAGCCGTCTGATTAGTTTTAAGATCTGTTTGCATCGCTTTAATATTCGTGTGCAATTGCTTTAATATCTATGTGCACGGATCCTAAAGCACATCGGACGGTTGTAGAATCCATTGGACCCAAATTTGAGTCCAATGAGCATCGGACCCAAATTTGTCCCACTGTACTCGACTTAGAATGAAGGAGACTTGAGAGTCAACACTCAATAGGAGAGGACAATTATTGCAAGAAGGTAGTTCAAAATTATTGCAAAGGGACAATTATTGCAAGAAGGTAGTTCAAAATTATTGCAAAAGGACAATTATTGGTGTTGCCACAGATACCGATTTTTTTTAATTATCCTAACAAAAATAATAGCAAATCTACTCTCGATTTTAAAAAAAAATTAAAAATAAACTATAGGGGCAGTTTGCTATTATTTTATTTTATTTTATTTTTTAGAGCTCAGCACACGAATTTAGTCTCTCAAAGGATATTGCAAATATGGATCTAATCGATCGGTTGCCAATCTAATTCTTACATGTAGAACGGTAGCCTTGACTATTGGTTGAATGAGAAACCTGACGGTGGGTCCCACCTCAAATGGCCAATTAGACTAAAAAATGCACAGGGTTCAGCTAGAAGGTTATCCTATTTGCATAAATCTTGTGATCCAAATATAGTGCACCGTGATGTTAAATCTAGTAACATTTTATTAGACGAAAAATTCGAGGCACATTTAGCGGATTTTGGGTTGTCTAGGTTTATGAACTCATATGCAACTCATGTGACAATCGATAATAAATTGTTTTAACTAGCTGCCACCAAAACCAAGTATCTTAATAGTTTTATACAACCCAACATGAGTAAAAGACCTCATGAATGAACAATGAAGCTAATTATCTTGCACTTTATACATAAGACGAATATATTCGATCTTTACAAGAAAGGGATCTCTACCTAGTTCAACTATTTATTTTTATATAAAACGAATATATTCTTCTGCCACAAATCCTCAATTATACTTGTCTAAGGCTAACATTTGTAGCTTTAATTAAGTATGTGCTTCAAATTTCTACTTTCCAAATTTTGCTAGATGGATGCGCTATTCAGAAGATTTCCGAAACAGAGTTTGCAATTTCTCATCCCTAATATATTAATTAATATCGTATAGGTATTTTATAATTTATTTTGTAATATAATCATACTTATTTCAGCGATAATATTAAAATCTTTGACAAAGCTATCAGCATCATAGGGCCTTTTTTCTTGCTACCTATATATGTGGTTCTGCACGAGATAAGAAAGGATAAGGTGAAGATACTTATGTGGTCATTAAAATGTATCTCACTTGCTTTTCATTTCCAAGTTAATCGAAAAATCATAGTCAGTCAACTGATAACTCGAAAGAAAAAAAATTGTGGTCATTATAAGTATTTGATTCTTGTGGTCAGCAAACAACCGCAGTTTATGTGTTCATTAACAAGTAAAAAATTTCTAACATCCATTTCCAAATCTTAATTGATCCTGGTTTTGCATTAATTTTTCCCTCAATGAGGAAATTTCTACCCGGTCATGCAACGTTTCCTCAGTTCAAACAATGCTCCTTTTTCCGACATTTTTTTTCATAACCAAAAAAATAAATAAAATAATATTAATAACCAATTTTCAGATTTTTTTTCATTCATAACCAAACCGCCCCCCCGGGGGGCGGTTTACCCTTCATACCAAACCGCCCCACCGGGGGGCGGGTTGCTACAGTAATTTTTTTTTTTTTTTGAATGTTTCAATATAAATAATGAGCTTTGTCTGCTTTTGTTTTCTCAAGATAGTAAATATTGTCAACATGTTTTTGTCTGTATCAGTCTTTTTTGAAGGGTCGCCCTCTTTCTCGCTAACCTAACAAAGATATTAATCAGTAGATCAATATAGCAATTCCTCAACCATCATAAATGATATCCCTTCCCTTCCCATTAATGATATAGAAGTAAGATAAAAGAATTTATAAGTTTTCCATACAGACCAGCTCAGAGCCAATTACTATTAATGGTTTGATACCAAATGGGTGCCTAAATCTAGGTTAAAAAACAACTACTTATAATTGTTTAACAATCCATGTAATTAAAAACTAAGACAATGACAACATAAAACACACACAACAAAAAATAAAAGGTTAAGGATTCAACTCACATCCTTATTTTACTGTCTTAAGATAACATATGGAATTATAGCATGTTTCTTAATCTTTGGTAAGCTAAAATGCAAATCAAGAAGAACTTTTTTTCTAAAGTAGGAAGATTGTAACCATCCTCTTTTTGGTTCGCAGTTGTACTCCGTGATCCTTGACACTGCAGTGTTGTATTTGGGATCACAGACAATGGTCTTCGTAATTTATAAATTTCTGATTTCGAGTACATCCTGTTGATTTACGGGTCATATTACTAGCTAAGAAAAGAAACTGAGATATATTGAGTGCAAGAATATGAAGAGACATGCCAAAAAAGCATGTTCCTAAAAGTTCTCACTATCAGTTATATAATATCTGAAAACCGCTGCTATATCAAAAAGGCCAATTAATGAAATAGTAAATCCAATATCCTAGCAAATTAAATGGATTTGATACTTAAACTTATCTCAATTTGATAAGAAAATGATATAAAGTGATGTATTTTAAATGAACCAAAACTATAAAAAGGTACAAACATACCATTCTGATGAAGGTCCTCAACTTTTCTGATGATCGAACAGAAATTATTGGAATTGGCATTTCTTATATCTTCTCCATCGTCTGAAACTCACGCACGAAATTAAATCAAATACAAAGCACGATTAGACATGGAAATAAATAGAGAGATAAGTGATAAAAGAAAAAAGAGAACACAGAATTGGAACTCGCACCACAAATTATACTCTTCACGGAAAATAATATAATAGTGAAAAGAGTAATCATACTTGCATTTGCATAGGCATATTACAAAAAGTGTGTATAATACAAACTTTACAATAAAGGGCTGTTAAGATTGGCTTATCCTGGCAGCAACTGCTAGGTTTTCAAAAAAAGATTGGCTTATAAGACATGTTTGGAAGAGAAAAATGTGCTTTATGTAAGCATGTTATCCCTTTTTCTATAAATTTTTCAAATAGTTTTTTTGTCATGATAAAATAAGCAAAAGTTCGGTTGATGTCTATATCAACACAAAATAATATTTACAGCTAACAAAGTATGTTAAAGTTGTAGAACCAAAATATGGTTGTTCTTCCTCTTTCCCTTTGCTGCTTTCACCACTGTTCGAAATGAGCATGTGTTAGTTTGCTTTGCAATTTTTGTTGCATTGTTTCAAGTTCTAATTTGGCATGGAAAAAAAAATTAAAAAGAGGGAAGCAAGTTGGGCACTGGTAGTATATGAGCTATAAGATAACTGATATAAAAGAATAAGAGTCTTTTCTCAAGATTGATATAAAAAACTAAAAATTAACACATGGGTCTAATGGTTTTATGCACCGAGTAAATTGACCAAATCCAGAGTACTCCTTGGAAAGCTCGAATACTTTTAGGTTATCATATAATTTATTGTACAGCCTGATTTGTGTACCTGTTTGGCTTTAGACATCTCTACAAAATCTGCAAGCAATCAAATGACATAAGCTTTAGCACTGGTTCAATACTTTTAGGTTATCTTGTTTGTTGTATAACCTAATTTCAAATGGAAACCAAACCTGTTAATAATTTTCCCCTTTATATTTAAAAATAAAAAAATGAAATAAAAATATAGAGAAACAATTACCTCAAAGGTGGATAGAACTCTGTTTAATTTCTACCAAGCACACTGCAAAACAACACCAATTAGAGAAAATTTGCACAAAACTATAAACCCTAAAATTAGAAATCAAGTACAACAAAAAATGGAAAATATTTCAGCAACAATATTAAGAAAATCTGTACAGAAGCTAATAAGCAAAAAAAAAAAACACTAATTTGAAATAATTTAAGTGAATTGGTACAAAACCCTAAACCCAAACAGTGTTGTGTTGCAGGAATTAACAAATTAATAATATTAATTGAAATTACGAAAACTAACTCGTTATAACTTAGACTGAAAACTACCGCGAAAACTTTAGTGCTCCATCAACTCTAACTAAACAAGGAATACTTTAAGCAATGATATAACTTTAGTACAAAAATTGAACATTTCTCATTATTTAGATTGAAACATTCAAATCCTAAAAAAAAAAAATACTGTAGCAACCCGCCCCCCGGGGGGGCGGTTTGGTATGAATAGTAAACCGCCCCCCGGTGGGGCGGTTTGGTATGAAGGGTAAACCGCCCTCCGGGGGGGCGGTTTGGTTATGAATGAAAAAAAATCTGAAAATTGGTTATTAATATTATTTTATTTATTTTTTTGGTTATGAAAAAAAATGTCGGCTCCTTTTTTGACACTACCTTGACATTAAACGTCTTATTCTCTCATGGTCTATGTCTTTCTTGTTTTTTTTTTTTTTTTCTGGCACTTCTTATTTTTTTTTTCTTTTTTTTAACATGGGCAAGTCTATATATACTTTTTATTGGTGAATTCACAAAAAAGGCCCACGCTGTTCATTTGCATTGGTCAAGTTTTGGTAAAACACCTTGATAATTTGGTTTATACATGCTAATAGCGTTCTACAAAGAATTAGCAACAAATAAATTATTTTTTGCTAATAGGCAAATATTGGAGTCAAATCAAGAATCGTGGAGGACAAAGCAAAAGGTGGATATGGTGCTTTATTTAGTGGTTCCTTGTTTGCTTTAATCTTAATATCTTATCAATTGCTTAGGTTTACTTTCCGGCATTTTTATTCATAACCAAAAAAAAATATAAAATATTATTAATAACCGCTCCCCCTCAACAATTTTATCCATGCCCAAACCGCCCCCCCAGGGGGCGGTTTACCCCCCACCAACCCGCCCCCCTAGGGGGCGGTTTACCCCCCCACCAACCCGCCCCATGGGGGGGCGGTTTACTTTTTTTTTTTTTTTTTTTTTTTTTTTGCGATGATGGATTATTTATAATTATGTTTATAATTTATGTATTTTGTAATATTATGTATTTGTTTATATTTTTAATACGATAGATTTTATGATTTGTGAATAGTTTAACAATAACACATGATATGGATAGATAACAATAATTGTTTTGTAATATTATGTTTGTTTGAGCAGATTGAATTTATTACTTGAATTTTAAAAATAAAGATTTGAATACATAACACATGATATGGATAGATAACAATAATTGTTTTTTTTTATCTAAGCAATGCACTGATGCTCATTAAAAAAAATATTAGTGTGATCTCATTGTCTATGCCAAAACACCCGTCATTTTTATCCATGCCCATCGAAACTTACATTGCCCATCAAAACAAAATTCTGTCAAAACTGCCCAAACCAGCTCAAATTTTTTTTGAAAAAAGTTATAATTTAGAAATTTTTTATATGTTTCTTTGAAATTAGATAGAAAAATATATAATTCGGATCAATATTTTTCAGATCAGATTTTTCGCGGCTGTAAGAAAAAGTAAAATATTTCATTTTGTGTTATTAGAAAAAATAAAACGGCCATAACTTAAAAAAAATGAAATGGATCAAGAGTCGGAAACATCGTTTTTTTTTTTTAAACTTTAAACGGCCATATCTTTTGCTAGGAAAGTCGGATTTACGCGTATGACCCCAATTCGGAAAGGGGAGGAGGAGACAGTGGTGACCGTCACCCTGGGGTTTACCCTGGGTATCCGGAAAAATCAGAATCGCCAAAAAACGTTGTTTAGTGCCTCAAAAATTAAGTTTAAGATTTTTAGTATCTTAATTAAATTTTTTTATGTCAAAAAATAATTTTCAGCACCGAGAAATGAACCAGTAGCAAGTGTAATTGCCACAGGAGAAGTCTCATACAAACATTTTGTCTTCTAGTTTGATTTCAAGGACTGAAAGGTATATGCTCTAGCGATCCTGTAATTATAATATAGTTTACTAGTTCCGTTAATTCTAAGAAGCGTAGGCGTCTCTTAAATAAAGACAAAGAAATAAATCATAAAATCATAATGGATATTTTTTTTAATAAATGGTATAATGGATATAAAATGAGTAAAGGGTATAATGGATATATTTTTATTTATTTTTAATAAAGGATATAATGGATATTTTACAAATTTAAAATAAGCTTTAACAGACAAAGAGATTAAAATGAGTAAATTTGTAAGTGTTTAAAGTTTAGAAGAATAAATATGATATTATGAAGTTTAGACATGAAATATGTAATATTGACAAATCATAAATCATAAAATCATAAATCATAAAATCATAAAATCCATCGTATTAAAAATATAAATAAATACATAATATTACAAAATATGATATTATGAAATCATAAATCATAAATATAATATTATCAAGTTTAACCTTGCATTCAGACGTTATTTGATTATTTTGTTAACTTATGTTTTAAACTATTCACAAATCATAAAATCCATCGTATTAAAAATATAAACAAATACATAATATTACAAAATACATAAATTATAAACATAATTATAAATAATCCATCATCGCAAAAAAAAAAAAAAAAAAAAAAAAAAAAGTAAACCGCCCCCCCATGGGGCGGGTTGGTGGGGGGTTAAACCGCCCCCTAGGGGGGCGGGTTGGTGGGGGAGTAAACCGCCCCCTGAGGGGGCGGTTTGGGCATGGGTAAAATTGTTGAGGCTGAGCGGTTATTAATAATATTTTATATTTTTTTTTGGTTATGAATAAAAATGCCGGGTTTACTTTTGTACTTTATTGGTGGTGCATGATACTCGGTTTTATAAAATGTATCATTCAGATATTAGGTTTGGTGGCATTCAGCAAATTCAAAAACGTTTTTGGTCGCGGTGTGGAATTTTTTTTAATGTATATATAATTTAAAAATTTAGTGGGTATCCATTATTATAAGAAAGAAAAATAAGAACATGTCGTAGATGGATTTGTCTTTTTCTATTACTGTGTCCCAAAATTGATCTCAAAATTTTGATATATATCTTTTATATATAACTCCAAATAACTTTAATGAAGATGCCTTTTATAGTTAATACCGATATAGCTAATAGTTAATTTCTTCATCTCGTAATAAATATATACCAATAATTTACATAACCACAAGAATTTCGCAGATAAGAAATTATTTTATATAATCGTAGTGGTATGACCAAGTCCTTAGCCCTATCAATTTAGTTTTGAGATTTTAAAATTCAAAAATTTCATTCGAAATGCTCAGTATGTTCTTCATATTAAAATGCGCTTGAAGACCAAATATTTTTCACTTTTTTTTTATAATTTTTACAATTGTTTAAGAAAATTTTAAAATAATTGGTTTTCAGAATATTTATTATTTTTTTTTTATCATGAAACCAGTGAAGGTTATATAAATTGGGTTGCCCGACTGATCATATATAATATTTTTAAAATAAAAAACTTTTGTGCATTTTAGTATCTAATTAATTTTTGATGATTTTTGTAAGGAATAAATTTGCGTCATCATCATTGGCACTTATAATCTACGGTACTTATTGAAGTGGAGAGACTTCTTCAATTATTAAACTCATTCATAGAAAAGTTAAGAACACTACTTCATAAATTAATATAAAGCTATGGAATTTATTCGAATGTTAGGTAAGCAGGACTTGAGTACAAGTTGGAAAGTGGGACATGCAATTTTGAAACTTCGTACATACTTTGTAACTTTGTTCATATGTCGTTCATAAAATGTTATTTTTTTGTACTGACTAAAGATTGGATAAATTCATAAAAAGGACCAATATACATACACAATTATCCTTTCTCCCAAACACACAAATACAATTATGTACTAACCAAAAAATTAATTTAACAAGTAAACACGGCAGCAAATGGAAGCAACTGCACCATAGATTAAGAATTTGACTAGCACGTACATCTATTCACTAACAAGAGATTTATTATTTCAAAAGTATTAAGTTAACGCGTTGATAAGGAAAATTGGAGAAAGTTGTTAAGGAATGTCTGAATCGGTGAACACATGCGATAAGTTCTAGTGTTTTAACAAAAGTATTAAGTTGACTCGTTGAAAAATTCTTATCTTTAAAAGTAATGAATATATACATCACCAAAAGATTCAATTCAGACAAATTGTGTCCCAAATATCAATTTGGATAATTACCAGATGTAACATGCATAATATTATGTAGAGCACTTTGAATATCAATTAGGACGATTTCATATTTATGCTCCATTATTATCGAATAGGAAACATTTACAAATAAAGTTTCTGATATGATCGAAATGGGAGTTATATCTAGTTTTGTCCCCGTGAACAACATACCAAGTCAACATATATAAAAAATTGTGGATGAAAATTTGTCCAAAAAACATTTAGCCCAAAAATTAATTAATAATATATAAAATGGATTTGTCAAAATAATAATATTTAGGGGAGATTATGTTAGTGAAAAAACAACAGTATAAAAGTCAATATTAAAAGAAAGTGGAAGACTTGGTCAAAATAAATAAACTTCTTAATTCTGCTTTTATATCTTTTCTTGAGTCTGTCGACATAAAATTACTACGTACTATATGCATCTCAAGAAAAAAAGAACAAATTACTCCTACATGGGCCAATAATTTGAGTATCAAGTATGAGTGATATATATGCTGGTATATATTACAACAATATTATTTGACCCTGAAGTGCAAGTCGTAAAGACTTTTTATGCTGGTATATATTACAACAATATTTGACCCTGAAGTGCAAGTCGTAAAGACTTTTGAGTGTTAGTTATATTACAACAATATTTGACCCTGAAGAACAAATCTTTTCTTGAGTCTTTGGTCTTTGAATGTTAGTTAATTAAGCAGGTAATGACTTTTGAGTCCAAGTCGTAAAGACACTGAAGTGGACAGGAAAATAGTGGCAACTTAGTCTTCTCAGGTCATTAACCCAAAAAAAGTTATTTTAAGAGCGCAAATGGTGTTTTACATTTTTGTCTTTTATATTTAAATTTCAAAAATTGTATCCCAACACTTCAACATGCTCCTCATATAAAAATATTTATTCATGGAAATCAAATTTTATGTATATATATATTTTTGGTTAAATCTTTTACTACATTTTCAATAAGGTATAAAATCAATATTTTATAAATAAACATATTTTAAAAGGAATAACAATCTCTCAAACAAATATTTGCATCATCTATTTAAGATCATATGGTTAAAAAGAGCTCAGTGCTATGCCAGTTTGGACAATTAACTGAGGAAGTAACTAGGAGGAATGTTTAGTGAAATATGTATGCTCAAACAAATATTTAAGATCATATGGTTAAAAAGATCATATGGACAATTAACTGAGGAATGTTTCACTAAACATAGTCACTTCCTCAGTTACCTGGGTGTTTCTCTTTTGCTGAGGAAGTGACTAGGAGGAATGTATGCTTATTTTGATGATTGTATTTAGCTCTGATTAAATTCGGTTTGTGCAGCCTACAAGTGTATTTTTAAATTGAAAAAAAAGTACTATAAGAGAAAGAGCAGTTCGAGCTCCATGGCCCCACAATTTCCAAAAATAATTTAAGAAATAAGGCTATGTCTATAGTACAGTAAAGCTATTTTGGCTATAGTACAGTAACTATCGATCTGTTTGATCGGACGATTGAGATCATTATAGCATTCTCTCCGTTAAATTTAACGGAATATTTAGTAAAAGGGCAAAGTTGTCAATTTAAACAGTCTATTTACTGATTCTCTTTTCGTATCTCTTGTCCCCAAAAACCCTCCATGCTACGCCTCCACCACCTCCACCACCAGTATGAGAGCGAGAGAAATCCGCTACGCCTCCACCACCTCACTGACGCACCATCTCTCTCGCTCTCTCGCTTGAGACCCCATCCTGACCCCTCTCTCTCTCTCTCGCCTCAGACCCCCATCACGACCCATCTCTCTCTCGCTCTCTTGCCTCATACTCAGATGTCAGAGCTTATTAATTTGCTTTTCCGCAGATGTCAGAGCTTATTAATCAGAGTAGTTCTAGTTCAGTACCAGGAAAGGTGCCATCGGGTCTTTTTAATTCCTTATTTGACCTTACCGGTGCATGGTTAGAGGATGCCAAAGAGACCAAACACCTGGCTTTTGATGGAAATTTCATTTGCTTGTACAATTTACATTTAAGAGCTTCTCCTTTAATTCTTCGAGATGAAGTTAAAAAGGCTGTTCCCCCCAACTGGGACCCAGTTGCTCTTGCCAGGTTAGAAATTATAGATTTTAAAATTCGAAATTGGTCTATGACCATGAACTATTTTGTCTTGTTTAATCCATCCTTGAATACTCTTCTTTGTTCAATCAAGCTATGAAACTTTCGTTTTTCTTCTTTATATTGGATTTTTTTGTCAGTTAATTCACTAGAATACCATGACTGATATATCAAATGGTATGTACATGCGTTTTGGCTATTTTTAGTCCAATAAAATAGATCAAGGCAAGGACTGTGATACTAGTGTTCCAATCAGTATCACCTGGTCCCATACCATCTCTGTGCAACCATGTACTGGGGCCAGACATACCACTGGTATCGGTACCATTAGATACACCACCTGTCCTGCACCTTTTTAGTACAATCTTTTGTTTGTTGCCAGTCTATACCTCTTCAATCTAATACCAGTTCTCTTTAGAGGCATTTTGAGGTTGAAGTAGGTTTTCGCTCATTTCTAACACCTGGTAAGCTGGTATAATATCAGTAAAGAGTATCTTGACCAGGTACCATAATCCTTTACCACATTCACCTGCTACAGGTTTCTGTTATTGGACCTGTTAGTGGTACAAGTGCATGCTATAACTGATGCAAAAACGTAAGCTTATTACCATGTCACATTTTTGATAAATTACTTGGTCATCTGATTTTAGAACTGTACCAGCAATCTCATCATTTCTACATTTGTCAGCTCAATAAGATGACATGTAGTGTTAATGTTATATTTCAGGTTTATACAGACATATGGGACCCACATCATAGTTGGTTTATCAATTGGAGGCCAAGATATGGTTTGTGTCAGGCAAACCCATTCTTCACCTGTATCCACAGCCGATTTGAAGATGCATCTACAAGACCTCGGCAATATTTTGTTCGAAGATGGAACAGGTCTCTCTCCTGTTCACTGTCAAAATAGAGAAGGCAAGAATAAGGTGCATTTATCAACCTTCTTGTTTACTTTTGTATTTGTTCATGTTTTTTGTTTGCATAATGAAGTATTACTGTTCCACTTGGTTTACAACAATACCAGATCTAAAGAAATATGGCATGAAATATACGGTGGATATAGAAAGGTTATAGTCAGATAGGTACATAACTCTGGCACATGGTTGATATTGACTGCTAGTAGTACTGTCTCTGTCTCTGTATAGTCAGAGGGATAAGGCAGGTAATGAACTAGATGGGTCCCGTAGCAATTCCAGAACTGACCAGCAGGGTGCCAACTGAAAAAAAACTTGAGAAAACAAACAGGTATATGACCAGCATGCCTCTGGTAGCAACTGATATATACATGCCGGACCTGACTTGTATTTCTTTTTTATATTACCTATTAATTTATCATTATTTCTTATGATATGATTGTATTTGTTCTTTTGTTTGAAATATAGGTTCCAGAAGTATTCGTTCGGATTTTGCAAACAAATTACATGCAACTATCTAGCTACGTACTCAGAAACTTCTAACAAGGATGTAAGCTTAATATACTGTAATTCGAGGCTTAACTGAATATACTGTATGATTATCAATTATAAAACGCAGCTGTAACTGAATATACTGTATTTCAAGGCTTTAATTCTTTCCTCGTTCATCCTGGTTCCAGGATTGGCTGGTAACTGTACTATTTTAGATGAGCTAGTGGATTTCCATACCAAAATTACACACTGTTCTGTCTGACTGGTATTTGTACCCATTACCAGTCTTTGCAAGTTGTAGGGGTGACCTGTTGTTATTTTATTGCTTCTTTTGTTTTGTTTGATAATAATTTATTAATCTTCTTTCTTTATTTATTTATTTATTTTTATTTTTTTTTTGGGGTGGGGGTAGGCTCTATTGAATTTCAAATTGTTCTACTTATAAATTATTTAAAAGATGTGTATTTTATTTTTGGGCCAAATGTTGAGATTTCGTATCTGGTGTAAGTGTCAACTCTTCCTTACAGTTGATACTACAGTATTGCAGACCCATTGACAGACTAGTAAGTTCAAGAAATAATACTTTAAATAAATGACAATTCTGCCCCTAGCCCTATGAGCCATCTTGAAATGAAAATCAAGGCAAAGAATTTGAGATATTGGGTTTCCAGCTTGTGAACCGGGTCATGAAACAAGTACAATATAATATTGACATTAGACAACCATACAAGTTTATGCTAGGAATTAGTGTCAGGTATGTGAGAAAATGTAGTGCGGAAAATGAGAAGTATATTTTTACATGAGCTCTTACATTGATTTAATCAATTCACTGTAATATAGAGATTTGCAAATTTGAAATTTTGTATTGCAGAATGAGGAAGTGACAAGGGCATGCTCTGAAATGGGATCACACAAGATATTTATAGTGTTTGAAACAAAACAAAAAAATTCCCCTGGACCGGCCATTTTGGCCGATTGGAATACTAATTAGAACTAGCCATTTTTTTACCGGTCTGGGTATTTTTAAAAATACCCAGCTAAGCTGGGTATATTTTTTATTTTTTATTTAATGTTAGATATTAATAAAAACATCGGTTTAAGTCACATCTTAATTTAGTATTTAAATTACGTGGCGTTATATTTCCTCTAAACTTAAATAACCAATAGTCTTATGTTAATTTACGTTTTTAGATATAATCAAATTATTTTTCCTTTGAACTTATGATTTTAAAGAATTAGAGATTTTGAGTGGTTTTAGGATAAAAATAGAGAAAAAAAAACGAAACATTCTTATCAAGTAGGATTTACATGCTGTTTGGATATAAATTAATGGAAATTTTCATGAATTTAATGGAAAACTTAGTTTCTTTTTGGTGAATTTAATGGAAATGTTCAAAGTTTCAAAATTAAAATTATGATAACTATTATTTTCATCGGTTTAAGAAATCTAATGTTTTGCATCATTAAAAAATTTGATTCGCATATTTTATTATTATACTCTATATGATATTTGCACAAACTGAAAAGATAAACCTAATATTGTGCATTATTCTTGATTTAATAATTTATATAAAGTTTTGAACTTACTTTTATTTTTTTCACGTAATTAAAATACTAAATTAATGTACGACGTAAATAGTTTGTATTTTTATTCTACTTGATTCACAATTTCGCATATTTTATGATTATACTCTATATGATATTTGCACAGACTGAAAAGATAAACCTAATATTAATTGTGCATTAATCGAATAACTTGATTTAATATTTATTTAAAGTTTTGAACTTACTTTTTTTTTGACATATCAAGATGTAGAAATAATAGAACAACAATTTATTTGACTTTCGATACTCAATTTTTTTATTGGTCCTGATTTTTTTTCAATTTACAAAATTTTTGAATTGATTGATACTCAATAGCCAGTAATATTTTTCTGAGTTTTTTTTTTCATAATTTCCCTTCGAATTAAGAGGAGAAGAACTAGAAGCAATTAATATGGTTATTCCAAAATTATTAATTCTGATATAATAAATTCATCTCCTTCCTTTCTTTATTCCAAAATTCACGTCCAAATAATTTATGTTTAAGTTATTTACTGAAATGAATTTAATTCTTGAAATATTTAGTTCCGAGGAAGAAATATAAAATACAATATAATGTTAAATTTGTGCGTTTTCTTAACACCACATAATTGAAAAACTAAATTAATAAATTAATTTAACAAATTACCCAAAATAACTACCTTGAATTGAAATCAATATGTTCCATATCAATATTTAAAATAGCTTTTATAATTATGAAACTGGTAATTTTTAAGAGTCCAATTTAGCCAACTGTTTTTAACAACCACACATTAACATGTGCAGATGTAACGTCACGTAATTGAAATACTACATTAATGTATTAATGATGCCATAAATAGTTTGTATTTTTATAATATTTGATTCTATAATTATTTTTTACCATAAATATTATAATTTTTTTTTTAGTAAGTCTATCATATTATGCATATCACGATTTAGTCCGTAATACGGATCAATATTTTCATTTTCAAAATCTTAACAGTCGATTCGAACAGTTCAAAATGATTTTTATATGAATATGCACTTGCCAACCGAATTTTATATTTTTTAGAATTATTTTACTATTTTTAAGATAGGTAAAACATCACTGTTTTTTAATGGTCCAGAATTTTTAGATCAAGTGATTCTCTACTTATCTTAAAAAATAATAAAAATTTCAAGAAAAATATAAAATTTGATCTGCAAGTAGATATTTTCATCCTCTGCGACAAATTTTCAGATCAAGTGATTTTTATCCTACGTGACAAAATTTCAAATTTTACTTGTACAAAAAGTTAATGTGATAGCAATTGTATAAGATGAGTTCTCTGTTTCTTTAAGGTACCTGCTCTTCGTGAAACCTTTCGACTGCCTTTGGAAACCAAATTGCAGCCATTTTTTTTCAGTTGTACTTAAAATGATTTATTTTTTTTTAACTTGGCAGCGACAATTCAAAATAAATATTTAAAGAGCCATATTTCTTTTGCTAAGAGATATTTATGGATGTGTGGCAGATTACAAATTATTTCTCATAGCATTCATGCAAACATCTTAGGTTCACACCTAGCATTATAAACATCTCGTGTCAACTGTGCTAAGTATGCCTATTATTCTTATACCTAAATTTTTAACCATTCTCTGTATACAGCATTCGTCTTTTGTATCTCCACATTTCTTTTCACACTCTCTTCTTTTAACCACATGATTTCTCTCATGGCTTCTTCTCCTGCACACACCCTTCAACTGGAGCCACCGCTGAATCTTCAGGTGTTTTATGACCTAACCAACAAACCAACATGACAGTCAAAGATGCATCAATTTAACCAAATCACAGAAAGTCCCAACACAAATGAATGAAAACCAGATAGATACTAGCCTTTACCCTTTCACATTCAAATTCACCTCCAGCTTCAATTTCCCTGCTGGTACTAATTTCTTCCAATGAAGGATCAACATTCCCAATAGAATCCAAAGTGCAGAGTGCTCTCACAAATTGATTCAGTGGTCAAACTTTGACTAAGCAATTAAACCGTCAATTTTTTTGCTAAAAATGACTAGAAAAAACCTCAGAATTCAAATCAGGCACGCCCCCCCCCCCCCCCCCCCCCCCCCCCGTTCCGTCAATAACCTACTTTCTTTAGTACAATCAGAAAAGGATTCATCAAAGTTTGAGCTCAATTCTTGTGTGAAATTATCCTTGTTTTTTGTCCAATTCAAACTCATCATCAAGCTCTGCTGCTACAGTACATGTACAACTACTCTCCCCATCAGAAATTCTAGTACATTAATCTTTTATTGCGTTTTCTTGAAACTTTTCACTTTTAGCCAACTTTGATTCAGGGGTTAAATCAGCATCTTGCCCAAAGCTCAGCCAGCTGTCACCACTCAGTGGCACGTAAATACGTAATTAACTCCAGAAACCACTTCTGGACTCAACTCTAAGTTCATTTTGGCTCGGCATACTACAATTGGACTTATCCATATAAACCGCACTAAAACCAGGTAAATTTATGGAATTTCAAGGCAATTCTCAAAATATTGTTCTTCCCATAAACGGAGAATCTTTTATCATCAAATGATTCCTCAAGCAACTCTTCTCCATCTAAATCAAACATTTCATGGTTCCTCAAGTAACAATGGGAGTACAGATAGGAGAACATTTCATGATGATAAAAGTTATTCTCTTTACTTACATCCAAATTCTTAGAGCGGGCTTTAATTGAAAGAGAGCAGACACGGCGGGTATCTCTTCTGTCAACCACATCAGGAGGAGGGAACAAGTCGATTCCAGTTGATCCCATGATCTGACATATATGGAAAAAAAAATACAACATGATGAACTAGCTACTTTCAACATGCTATATTTGAAAATTACTCGCACTGTTCAACTGAATTCAAAAGAAAATACCAAACATTTCTTGCGCTCGAACTTAAAATCAAAGGTGATTTGCAAATAACACCCAGTAATAAGACTAATTAATGTAAGTTATATAATCTATTCAATATTGACACTTTGTTCACCTGACTCCGACCTTTTTCTCTCTGACTTTGAATATAACGGACAAATATTTTAGATGTTTGAACAATAGCTCTTCAAAAATTTCCAATCAACAAAAGATAGAGTCTGCAGAGGAGATTGAAGGGAGAAAGAGATTGGTACCTGATTGTGTTGAAATTAAGGGGAGTGTTGTCGAGATTGGGGATCTGAGCCATCAGATCCTTCGCCTAGGGTTTTAGAATCAGGATACGATATGTCCTTTTTAGCTTGGTTTCTTTTTCCAATCGCGATCGCAGGCCCATGATCTTGTAGTGGCGTCAGTTCTATGCTGTGCTGTGATTTGGATTTGGCGGGCGAGTTTCTCTCCATCGTGCGTCATCGTCGAAGGTCTCAGGGGGGACGAGGGAAAGACGAAACGAAAGATTCCGATCGGAATTATTTTTGTCAAAAGACTGTTATACCCTTTTTCCGCTAATTAGCCTACAATATATGAAACGGAGAGTTCAATGCACGATTTAATCTACACCGTTTGAAAAATAAAATCAACGATTATAATTTTACTGTACTATAGTCAAAATCAGTTTGCTGTACTATAGACATCCTCAAGAAATAATTATGTTTAAATTTTGGACCACTTACAAGTAACATTCAGTTGGTAAAAAATGGGCTAGATATATTCTCGATTTTATAAAAATAATTTATAATAAATATATATAACATTAATTCACAAATAATATATCATTTGTGTGCTAATAATAGCATCATAGCGAAAGTTCTATTTGTTTATTTTAACATATTATAATCCCATCGCGTACACTATCTAACGACGTTCCCTGCTTTTATTGAAGCCGGCTAGATTAAATTCGGACATTCCCTTATTTCACAATGGGAATATTTTAACGAGAAACTTGTTATATTAGGAGGTCCAACAACATTATTTTCCTGACCCAGGTTCTTTCTCAAATAGGGCTGCTAATTGAACGGGTTGGGTTTGTCCATAGACAAATTAACAGGCTGAACAATAACTAGACAAACATATTCATCATGATATAATATTTACAGTCCTCGTCATAGTCATTGTTGTAACCATCATTGTCATAGTTGTAGGATAAGCCTCTATAGTGTTTGTCCGCAGATTAATTACAATATCTAAGTAGGGGCGGATCTGCGTGTATGTCAAGAGTGCTAAGCAACCTTATAATTTTAAAATTATTAATTATGTATATAAAATTTAAACTAATTTTTTTATTATTTTGAACTTATAAATAGTTTAGCCTCCCACATAAAATAACAAATTTGTGCATATAGTCTAGTAATTAAGAGTTTTATTTGGTTTTTTTTTTAAGGTTAGTGGCTTTAAATGCCAACTAACAATTTCATTGATAAGAAAAATAAACTTATAACGAGTCAAATGACTCTCCAATACAAAATCTAAATTTTTATTCTCACAAAATTCTCCAAATTACTCTAAATAACTCTAAAATTCTAATCTCACTTATATACACTCATAATTACTATATTACCTTAAACTCTATAGCTCTCTACGACCGGATCCGCTCTTTCGACCGACGCCGCACTCCGACGTCCGGATCTACTCACCCGTGCTCCGATCGAAACGACGTAGAGACTCAATACTCTGAGCTCCGACGATACCGCACTCTCGGCTCCGATCGGCTCCGCTCGTCTTCGGTTCCTCCCCTCTCTCATTTTTCTCTCTACTCAAGAAAGTAGAGCCGTGAGAGAGGGGAGGAGCTATATTGGAGGTGAGATCTAGAAGAGTGAGAAAAACGAGCTAGAGGAGAAAAAGTAGCGGCGGCTAGGGTTTTCGTTTTATTTGGTATTTGTAAGGTCATGGGTTCGATTCCCACTAACCACACTATTTTTTTATTTTTGACATTATATTTTATAGATTAGCCCACCTCTATTCAAATTTTCTAGTTCTGCCCCTAGCTAAGCTATGAGATCAAAAATGTCTAACTTGGTATAGAGTATTTATAGTATTGGGAAAAGAGGGAACTGCATGGGCTCATGCATGCAACTACAATGGAATACATGCAGCTCATGCCATGAGTGAGAATTTCCGAAATTTTTATAAATATACAAAATTCAATTTTTATTTAACAATCTATACAAAAGTCCGGCAGAATTTTAAATCTGTCCATACCGGCAACAGAATTGCCGGTTTCAGAGCAACTAACCGGCAACAGAATTGCCGGTTCCAGGAAGCCCAAACCGGCAACAAAGTTACCATTCCTGGAACCGGCAACGTAGTTGCCGGTTTTGGCCTCTAAAACCTACACCCTGGTGACCGGTTCTAACTTTAACAATTATATATCTAACTTTAACAAAAAAGCCACCCTCTGTTCAAGGGAAATGGTCGATTGTTTATAAGAAATGGAATATATCACATTCAGGATGCTTTCACACTATAAAGGATGCATTCACACTATGCTTTATGCTGAGCTAAAGCCTTAATAATTCATTTAAACAAATATTTGATATTGGATTGAAGTAACAAGAGATTCACAACAAAATAAGAAGAGTGATAAATTGTGCATAGTAAACTTAGATAAATTATTCTTGTACCATTTGTTGTGCATCTTTTATTCCATCCAACAAGATTTATACTTGCAATAAAAACTATTTATATTTAAACTGTTATACAAAGTATTTATCACTTTTTTAAATAATCATAAGAAAAATCAAGTTAAAGATTTGGTAAATTAGGGAAAATTTCATAAATTAGGGCAAATCAAGTTAAAGAAAAATCAAGTTAAAAATCAAGTTAAAATTTTAATTAAATTAGTGTATAAGATGTATAATTAGGGAAAATTCATAAATATAGAGAGTTTGGGGTGGCAATTTCATAATTTCTATGTTTTATGGTGGCACAAAAAAAAATTTACCAAATCTTTAACTTGATTTTTCTTATGATTATTTAAAAAAGTGATAAATACTTTGTATAACGGTTTAAATATAAATAGTTTTTATTGCAAGTATAAATCTTGTTGGATGGAATAAAAGATGCACAACAAATGGTACAAGAATAATTTATCTAAGTTTACTATGCACAATTTATCACTCTTCTTATTTTGTTGTGAATCTCTTGTTACTTCAATCCAATATCAAATATTTGTTTAAATGAATTATTAAGGCTTTAGCTCAGCATAAAGCATAGTGTGAATGCATCCTTTATAGTGTGAAAGCATCCTGAATGTGATATATTCCATTTCTTATAAAACAATCGACCATTTCCCTTGAACAGAGGGTGGCTTTTTTGTTAAAGTTAGATATATAATTGTTAAAGTTAGAACCGGTCACCAGGGTGCAGGTTTTAGAGGCCAAAACCGGCAACTACGTTGCCGGTTCCAGGAATGGTAACTTTGTTGCCGGTTTGGGCTTCCTGGAACCGGCAATTCTGTTGCCGGTTAGTTGCTCTGAAACCGGCAATTCTGTTGCCGGTATGGACAGATTTAAAATTCTGCCGGACTTTTGTATAGATTGTTAAATAAAAATTGAATTTTGTATATTTATAAAAATTTCGGGAGAATTTCCTAGGTAGATATTAATCTATGTTTCCATTTATTACAATTTTATAATATCTAGGAACCTTCCTTGCATCCATTCTATGCATTCAGATTGTTCTACTTCTAAGATGAATGAACGCGTTTCTTCTATACAAACATCGTAAAATCTAAATTTTAACAAGAAAATCAATGCAAGTACTTGTTTAATAATTCACTATATATCTAATTCTTATTATAGAAGGTGACAATTTTTGTTTTATTCTTTCTGAACATCCATTTCTCTTACTAGTTCTTCAACTTGTTGGAAAAAATGAAATACTCAATAAGACATAACATGGTGGAAAAAAGAGAACAAAAGAAGAAATGAATGATAAAATAAGGAAGAAGGCTCACCTAAACATCCTTTGTATACACATAGCATAAACCATGTGGTAATGCATACTTGAGAAGGAAAACTACCTGTATTACCGTTATAGCTATTTTTAAGATTTTCTTCGGCATCTATTTCCTGGTGTAATTTTATAAAAATTTTTGATTATGTGTACGAAATCATGAGAAATAAATTAATAAATTTGTTTATTCAAGTTAATTGAGACTTAACAAAATTGTGAGCTAACCAAAAAATTTCTTCATATATGGTACGTAGTTTTTACAGGAACAAAAAAAAAGTTCCAATAAAGGACTGTTCCAAACAAAATTATTGGACCTCTAACTAATAGAATATCATGGGTACGTAGTTTTTACAGGAGCCAGTAATATGTATTATTCATGCATGTTTAAATTCTTGGATCTCTAACTAGCAACTAGATAAATTGTTGGGCCTCAATTTTTCGTTCCAAATTTGAGTGTGACAAATAAAATTTATCAAATGGAACTCTCTAATTCTGAACTCTTATAGATTTTTATTATGATACAAATTTTGTTGCCTATTATAGATTTCTATTATAATAACAAAAAAATTGTAAAGCTTACGCCAAAATAGTATCCATAACATTAATAGTACAATCCATATTAACATATACAAATATAAATTTAAGAAACTCAATATATTGAGCTATCCCAAAGGAGGACAAACAAAAAATATATTTTTGTAATTCAGCCTTATTTATAATTGGCATATGTTTTATAAATTGAGTTCGTGGATACCATAATTAACATATGTTACACAATTAGCATGTTTCAATTTCAGAAAAATAGATGTTATATTTGGATCAAGACATATTTTTAGGAAGTAGGGTGCTTTAAATACGTATGAACTTTTGTATTGACTCAGAAAATACTATTGAGCAATTTTCAGAAATTAAATTTCTCTCTACTAGTATTGCAACACAGAAAAGGTACATCATACATTCAAGTTTCCAACATTAATTTTACGCCATGAAAGCTACAACCATTTTTAAAGGCACGGACAGCGACAACAATGATCTACAAGACCACATCTCTCGGCTACCGCTAGATTGTCTCATAACGGTGATGCAATTAACATCCCCAAAAGATGTATGTGGATTTGGAGCTGCATGCACCACATTTCAATCGGTGGCTGATTCAGACTATGTATGGGAAAGTTTCTTGCCTGACGATCTATCATCAATGCTTTACCATGCAGATATTGATGTCCAACAGCTGCCTGTCTTAAAGAAGGAGCTTTATCTCCACCTCTGCCATAATTGGATTCTTCTCGATGGCGGCACGAAGGTGATCTTATTGTTATTTTTTTCATGTCTTATAAATTTCATGAAATGTATTTTCTTCTTTCCAAGCTATTTTTGTGGGTGTCAATACCACCATTTTAATCGTTTATCGGATCCATATTGTACTTGATAAAGCATATATGGGTAAGGATTTTTCCATCAGTTAAGTACGTAAGGATATAAATAAGGCTATTTCATAGAATAATTACCCAAAAAAATTAAATATATGGATGTGTGCTCCATTACGAATATATAAAATGTTGAACACATAATGAACAAAGCATTATGCTATGAATTGATTCCATCAAGCAACATTTATTTAGAAAAATACATTTTTTTATGCATGATGGTCGCCATGCAAAGCTATGTATTAATAATAGTACATATTATTCAAAATGAACTATCGTGAGACGAAACAATAAATGAATAATTATTATGAGCAATTAGGACTACAAGAAACAAAACATTATATTTGTACTTTATATATACCATATTGAGTTATGAATTTTCTAAAATTTTGTTTACTTTGTGTTTACATGTTGGGTGAAACAAAAGAGTTTTAGGTTGGATTTGTTGAGCGGAGCAAAGATAGTACTTCTACAAAAACAATATCCATCAACAAAGGATTTGATAGAAATTCCAAAAGGGATAAAAGGAGCAATACATTGCAAGGATCTCTCCCCAAAGATGAACTATGCTGCTTATCTTATCTTTACAGGATCGCAAAAATCACTGTTTCTAAGAATTACTCAATGGATCCATGAAAGTTCAAGTGGTGTAAATTCAATTAACTCAGTGGAAATCTGGCAGGAAAAAAATCAGACAAGAGAAGACGGATCGAGGGAGATTAAACTGGGAGAATTTAACACTGGCGTTAGAGAAGATCGAACCGTGCATTTCGTCATTTGTCATAAATACGCTATATCTGTGGAAAATGATCTAAAATTTTTAGGCATTGAAGTCAGACCTGTTAAATGATGGACCATATTTGGGAAATCTATTGAAACAGATGGTATTATACTCCTAAAAATCAATTTTGTTATAGATCATTTCAGGATATAAATTTTGCTGATTATTTTTATCTCAATTTCTTGTCATTTCGAATTGATTTCTCGTAATAATAGAAATACTAATTATTAGAATTTGTTCTTTTCCACATATATAATTAGATTTATTCATGAAAGTATCTAGTAGAACTGAAATGGAAGAAAATCCTAAACTTATTTATCCATCTCCCCAGTTCCACATACAAATTTTCTTGTAACGTCAATTAAAATAAAAACTTGAATAATTCCCTTGAGTTCAAATTTTAACTAGGTACACATGTGCTTGATGGCCTCAATATATAACAGGGTTCAATAATTTGGAATCATTTAAAAAATGAGAAAATCAGTGTAACAATAATCAATTTGTGAGGAGCCATTTTTTTTAAATATTGTGTTTTAATCAATTTATTTATTGAAGTTAAGGGGCAATCATCTATTTAAAATTTGTTAATACACATTCATGGAAACAATCTTCGCTAAGCAAACAACGTGATGCAACTTCTTGTTTTCTATTTTCACAATCTAAAGCCTGGCAACATATCAAGTGAAGTTGATAGAATTCAAGCCGGTATTTGTATTATCAGTTGCTTCATGTTCATAATATTATTGTTTCCGCAGAAAAATAATAGTCCTTTTGCCTATGCTGTGTGTTAAACTCTACATTTCCACTAGTACAAAAACACAAAGCATACACTGCATGTTATACACGCTTGCTCAAAATTCCAACTAAATCTGTGTCCAATGTAAGAAAACATTGTTCCAAAACTTCACTCTGAAAATTTATGCAGATTATATACTATTTTATTGTTTACAATGTTGTAAGAAAACATTGTTTACACTGCATTTTCATAAGTCTCACATTCAATGTTGTAATGATCATATGCTTGCAACCATCTGATCTTATCTGCATTATGTTTTTATTAAGTTGGATTGACATTTAATGTGGACTTTGTTGATCGGCCACGTCTACCACGGCCGTGGCTTTCACCTGATTCAATTTGGAAATCTTCAATATTTATAAGAATTGGATCCTTACAACAGTATCTTCTATGGAGAACCTTACAAGAATCGAATTTCTGGACTTAGCGTCAAACATATTGACAGGTACGTACCACATAACCATGTTTTTGTTTTCTTAACATTCCTAGAAGTATTTGTATCTAACAAAGAATCAATTGTTTGGATATCTGCTAGAGTTCTCAAATGGATCATCAATTTTGGCAGAAATTTACCTTGAAGAAAACAATCTTTAATTTAAGGACAGTTATCAATTTCATGATTCATCACACACAAGAATTACCTTGATTCTCTTAATCTCTCAAACAACCAGTACGTTGTCCTTATAGAAGGAGAAAACCATAACGAGACATAATTTTATCCTTCATTTTCGCAACTAGTATATATATCTTAGGCTGGTATATATCTTGCAATTTAATAAATTGGAGGGACTGTCCCCAATAATTTTGTAGTGATTTTTATAGAAATAGATATATTAATAATATGACTGAGTGTACATGGGGAAATAACTAATTTTCAAATTTGAATGGGGAAATATCTAATCGAAGAAGTTATGATGGGTATATATCAAAATTTCACTAGACATTCTTTATGATACAATTTTTTTTGCCTATTATAGATTTTTATTATGATAAAAATTTTTACAAAACTTATATATAAGTAGCATCCACAACAATAGTAGACAAATCCATATTAATATATACCAATATAAATTTAAGAAACACAAATATATTGAGCTATCCAAAAGGAGGACAAACAAAAAATATATCCTTGTAAAATCAGCCTTAAGTGCCATATTTGATAAAACATTATTAAAAAAAAATTGACATATATAATATTTGGCATTCTTAAAACAGCATTTCCAACTATCATCATTCGACAGAATAAAAAGGATTCCATAATTAACATATGTTACGTAATTAGCATGTTTCAATTAAAAAATAATAGATGTTATATTTAGATTAAGATATATTTTAAGAAGTAGTGGGTGCTTTAAATACATGTTTCATATGTATGAACTTCTCTAATTTATTGAATCAGAAAATATAATTGATCAATTTTCATAAATCAGTTTTCTGTTTACTAGCATTTCTCAGAAATTTTATTTCTCTCTACTAGTAATACAACACAGAGAGTACGACCAAAGGCTGCAACATATCCAAAGTTTACAACATTAATTGTATGCCATGAAAGCTATTACCATTATTAATGGCAAGGGCTGTGACAACAAAGAGCTGCAAGACCACATCTCTCGACTACCGCTAGACTGTCTCATGATGGTGCTGCAATTAACCTCTCCAAAGGATGCATGTCGATCTGCAGCTATATGCACCACATTTAAATCAGTGGCTAATTCAGACTATGTATGGCAAAGTTTCCTACCTGCCGATCTTTCATCAATCCTTTCCCATGCAGAGATTGATGTCCAACAATTGCCTGTCCCAAAGAAGGAGCTTTACCTCCATCTCTGCCACAATTGGATCCTTCTTGATGGTGGCACGAAGGTAATCCTAATGGTTTTTTTTTTTTACATTTCTTATAATTTTCCAGGAAAATATGTTCTTCCTCAACTATATGTAGCGCTTTCAATGGCACCCACTACAAGAATTTGGTTTAAAGGTGTGGATATAAAAAAGACTATTTTCGTGCATATAGTTATTACCGACAGAATTATTCCTGTGGATACCGATGGTAATAATCCATTATATCCACACTTTTAATACAATTTTATTGTTGTGACCCTTTTAGCTGTTTATATGACCAATATCATATTCAATTATAGATCATATTGAATTTTGCATTTCCAATGATTTAATTTATTTTGTGTTTGCATGCTTGGTGGGAAAAAGAGTTTAAGGTTGGATTTGCTGAGCGGAACAAAAATAATACGACTACATAAACAATATCTATCCATGAAGGGTCCGATAGAAACTCCAATAGAGATAAAAGGAACAATACTTTTAAAAGATCTCTCTCCCAAAAAGAAATATGCTGCCTATGTTCTCTATACAGGACCGCCATACTTGCGGGTTCTCAGCAATATTTCTCAGTGGGTCTATGACAGTTCAAGTGGATTCTGGGAGACGAAGTTGGGCGAACTTAATACTGGAGTTGAAGAGGATCGAGCTCAACGTTTCTTCATTTATGATAGATACTCTATATCTCTGAGAAATAATCTAATTTTCAATGGCATTGAAGTCAGGCCTGTATGCTAAATCATGGACCCAATTAGGGAAATAATCTATAGTAACATAAGTATTATTCACCTGAAAATTTATTTTGTAATAGGTCATTTATGGAACTAAATTTTTTAGTGAATTATTTATCTCCATTTCTTGTTATTTTCATATGGAAGTAATTGATTTCTCATAATAATATAAAAATACTCATTATTTGAATCTAAGTTACCATATCTACTTACAAGATTCATTAAAAATATATATATAGTAAAGGGACTTCTAACTACTTTTTCTCCATTTTGTGACCGTAAAAGTCAATTAACAAGTAACAACAGGCTTTTAAAGAAAACATAAAATCAATGAAGGAATCGGCTTGACTCGGTTACTCGGGCCAAAAATACTAACTCGGCTGAGACAAACACTGTTCAATTGAGTTTTTTTTTTTTTAAATCACATGAGCGCGAGACTCGAGTGAAACTCGGATCAGAACGGACCAATACCGGATTGACTAGGGCCAAGTCAACCGTGTACAAAAAGAAATATGCATGGTTTGTATTATAAAGCCGTGTATGGTATTCACTAACCATAACCCTAATTATTAGACATTCAGCGCCTTTGTTTCAAGATGTTTAGTTGTTTTTCTGTAGTAGTGATGGGCCGGAATTCAAGGTTTTATTATGTATCTACAATAATAGGTGCTGTTAATGTACTAATGGCATTACACAATCCAATTTCCTTGGAAGTTAACAGATTTGACTTCACTATTTCAATTGGGTTTATTAAGGTCCTTTCTGTAACCCGCAATGAAAAATTTTGGTTATGGACTAACTAATAATAATTAGATGTTAGTCCATTTATGTAGGCTCTTGTTGGGCTACTGGACAATAAACCCAATTCACAGCACACAAATAATACCACTGTAAAGAGTGAAAGATAAATTTCGGCATTTTGGAAAGACCTGATACTAACAAAAGTCCGCTTTGTTTCCCAAACATCTTTTGCATTCCGCTTCTATTGCCTATTTTAGATAGTGATTATAGAAGGCAAATTTTGCTGAGTCAGACCGGAATCGGACGAGTCGGACCAGAATCAGATCAGGCCGAGCCGATTTTTGACAAAAGGGTTTCATTTTTCCTCTTTTTCTTTTTTTAGGTTTGTGATTCGATGTTCCTTGGTAGTCTATTCATCTATCATCAAAGTAAAATTTTGTTGTCCTGCGTTTTCCTTTCGTTCTTGTGTTATACAAAATATAAATTCCAATATATTTCTTTTCTAAAACATATACATGTCCAAGCAATAAACACCACACAACCAGAGCGACAAGCTTTTATTTTGTCACAGTACACTAAAGAAATAACACAAGTAACAATTAACTGATTTGCAAGAAAGTAATCAAATACAATAGTTACAGGCTTAATTAATCTACCTCACCTCGGTACTCCAGTGCTGATTTCGAGCACCGCACTATATTGGGTACTATTAAAACCGGATGCAACTAATGTAGAGGGAAATGTTGTTTCACTGAGGCTCTCCATTTCTTCCTGACCAATTTTCTGGCCAGGTGAACAGTTATGTAATGCCACTAACTTCTTTAATTCCTCCACAACTAGCTTCATTGTCGGCCTATCTTCTCCCTTTGGGTTCAGACACTGCAGAGCGATCTCACACATTCCTTCAAGAACCACCATAACATTCTCATCATTAGTTACTAGTTCCACATCCAATATCTCATGATGCTCATTTTTGCTCGCTTTCCAAAGAAAAGATGTCGCCAATGGCAGCTTCTCCCCATTTTCGTCTATATAAACTGCCTCCTTCCTTGTCAGGAGCTCCAACATTACTACACCAAAACTGTAGACATCACTTTTCTTTGTGATTCTGTGTGTCAATATACACTCAGGGTCAAGATATCCATGTGAAAAATGGACAAGCTCGACAATTTCATTTACGGGCACAACACTTGAAGCACCAAAATCAGACACCTTTGCAGTGTTGTCAGCATCTAGTAGTATATTAGAAGACTTAACATCACCATGAATGATAGAGCGAGAGATATAAGCGTGCAGATGATCTAGAGCCACTGCCGAATCCAGAGCAATCCTTAGTCGAGTATCAAGTGAAATTAAACTCCTCTTTCTATGTAGCAACTCAAAAAGTGTCCCGTTGGCAACAAACTCAGAGACCAACATTGGAATTTTAACCTCAAAACAACAACCCAATAATCTAACTATATTCTTGTGGTTTATTTGTGCAAGAAGAATGATTTCATTTAGAAATTCTTTTCTTTGTGTTTCTTGAACTTCTTTTGCTTTCTTTATGGCTACAACCTGATTATTTTCTAATAATCCCTTGTACACATTCCCTTGGCCTCCCATGCCTAATACATAATCATCACTGTAATTATGCGTTGCATTTTCTATTTCCTCTTCACTGAACACTCGAAGGTGGTTTTTCATCACATGGTAGTATGTGTTATACTCTTTTTTTTTCCTTCATGTGCCTTTTATGTTGTTGATACCAAACCAGAAGGAAACATACGCCCAGTAATATAGCAATACCAAGTATACAAGCTGCATTTATATACATGAAAAATATGAATATATTACTTGGCTGATTAAAATATGTTGCTAGGAGAATAAATTAATCAACATAAAAAAAGCTTAAAAAGGATAGAATAATCAGATAAGACAATTGAAATGCCATTGGTTCCAACAACAGCTGGTCATCTCCCACGAAACGTTATGAATTAATAGGGTAGAGTTATCTCTATATTGTTGAGTGTAATACTTCATTACTATTATATATTATTATTGGAATAATATCATTGTTGTTGTTATTATTATTGTTATTAATTTAATAATTAGATTCGCCATTGTTAATTGTTTTCCTTTTATAATTTTCAGTATCATACATGGGAATTTAATACTGTACAACTACTATACAGTCACGAAAACCTATATATATCATTTCACTATCAAATACTTGTGATTCTTTAATACTACTACAGTACAGTATTGTTCTGGAATTTCATAGAACAACCACCAAAAAACAGAACTTAACTGAAATAGTTAAAAATAAAATTTGGGAAAAACCAAATGATTTATCTTTGCATGATGTGAGAGGTCGCGGGTTTGAATCTCGGATAGGAGATCCCTAGTGGATATTATGATTCCTTGACAATGGATTCCCTTAAGAATCCTAGCTAACAAAGCTATCTCAAATCTTGTAACAAAACATATAGAAAAATAATATGGATAAGTTGTTTTCCTAAATTAGCTGTCTTAATTTCATACAATTAAAAATATCTGATGTCCTTAAATGAATTCCCACCCTTTTATACAATTCTAAAAGATCTTTCTTTCTTAATTTTTGAAGCCAAAAAGAGTACTTACACGTAGCCACACGAGCAAAAAAGGGAAATTTCTCTGTACAACGTTCTTTTCTTCCGTCACCTTTTATTCCGTTTGGGCAGATGCATTCGTAGCTTCCTTCTTTGTTAATGCATGTGCCGTCCTTGCACGCATCCTTAAATTCACATTCGTTGATATCTGTCCAATCACAAAATTAAAGATGAGCATTATACACCCGCGAAAACAAACTAACCCGGGCGCATTTTATAAATTAATATCCTGATGTATAGTCTGCAGAGCCCACTTATGGCTTATCATTTACCATAGCTGGTTGGTTTATCTTGTTGACAAGTTCTTATCTTATACAAGGCAGGCTACTTGCCAGAAGCCGATGGATTCATCACAACTATGATTATTTCCCATGGATTATATATTTCTGGTCATCCACAATAATTTTGTGCACATTTAAACCTCAATTTATTCAACCTATTTTATTATAAACTCTTAAAACACAAACCTAACAAAACGAAAAAGAAAAACAAAATTAATTTCTGTTCATTACCTGTACATCCATCATGGAGGTAGGGATTGCCCTCATATCCTGACAAGCATTTGCAGATGTATCCGTTACCGTTGACCGTGTTGTTGCATCCACTGTGTTTGCTAAGACAGGCAGGTTTAGTGCTGGATTCAACATTGCCAAGGCATGTGCCAGTTTCTCGAATAGCCCAGTCAAGTATAACTGGCACATATTTCTTATTCCTTTTGTAGAATCCGAACCCCTTCAGATCCTCGACAGTGAATTTGTACCAGTCTTCCTGCACCAGCATTGCGTAATTGCATGGATTGAATGACCAGGCATTGTTTGGACCGGTACTCCACTGAACTTCATAGTAGTTGAGACCTTGTGGGATGGATGTCTGGCAACAACCCAACCCATTGCAGGAACCACCATCACCAGTTGTGCTGTTCAGGCTATCACAGAAGGAATAACAGCCTGACTTGTAATTATGACTGTTCTCTTGGTAAGCATAAATTAATGCCATGGAATAGCAGCCAATTACAGTGAACTTGTTGCGTCTGTTGGAGAAGAGAAATGGTTTTAATGATTTGATACCAATCCTTGGAGTGGTTTTATTATTCACGTCGTTCGTCTGGTTTTTATAGCAGTCATAGCCGATGTAATTGAGGACTAATGCTTCAGCAGAAGTTATGTTGATATCTAACACCTCGATATTTCGACCCAAGATTAGTTTCGGGGGAGTAGAGGAGTCGTTGCACGTAAGATTAAATCCATCCCGGTAACAGCCAGGAAGGGTGCCGAATGGGTAGGGAATGGTGATATTCCCGCATTTGTTTGGGCAACCTGGAAGTGAAGTGGGAAATTCTGAGGCGGCTACGGTATTTGATAAGATGATCATTAGGTATTTTATCAGTGCTAGATAGAGAAAGAACTGCGCTTTTATCAGAGGAGAGGCCATAATCTCTCTTGCTCTCACACACACAAAGGGTTGATAACTACAGAATAAAAGGAGATGAAGCTCTTTCGTCTTCAAGGCCATTTATATGCATGGGTTCTAACCAGTTGACCTTTAAGATAAATTCATTGCATCAAGATATATGCAAATGGTAAAACGATACTGAAATTTGAACAAGTTGAATTTTCCAATGAATTTAAAAAGAGACTGTAAGTTCGTTAAAGTTCATGCATCCTTAAATAACTTTAATCATAAAAAAACATTAAAACCTTACGTATAATAGCGAGTGATATTCAAGGTTCATTTATATAATTTATTCACAATAATTTATAGAAGCGAACTCATCTCTTGCACATTCGAGGAATTACAACCATGGCTTCATTAAAATAAACCTATAATTTATTATTTGGTACTATAGCTTAATTAAGAGCCATGGAATCAACGTTTTATATTGTACTTGGTGGCACTTGGTAGTTGGTACCAAGAAACTCCTTGTTGATTTCATAATGAAATAGGTGGGTACCAACGGTTAAATATTTTTGGTTTTAAATCAACTTGTACCAAAGTTCAAATTAATGCACGATGTACGAACATATCATATTTTATCACAACATGTGTTTTTATTGTGAATAATTGTAAGAAATGTGAACTGGAAATTAATGGATCATGTGCACACTCCTAAAAGTTTGCATTTGACTAAGCATCCCGAGGGAGTTAACAGATTTGACTTTACTATTTCAATTGGGTTTAATTAAGGTCCCTTCTGGAACCCTATAAGTGAAAATTTGGTTATTGACTAACAAATTGTAATAACTACATGTTAGTCCATTTATGTAGGCTCTTATTGGGCTATCGGACTACAGACCCAATTCACAGCCCACGCTTAATACCACTGTAGAGAGTCGTAACAGACATAAATTACGGCCTTTTGGGAAGACCAGATGGCTAAAGCCCAATTGCTTTCCTAAACATCTATTGCCTTAGGCTTCTATTGCCGATTTTAGGATGGTGATATAAGGCCTCTTGTTCTTCTCCTGGAAATAAATTTACTAGTTCCAACACATTAATCTTTTGAGAAGCATAATAAGGAGCATCTCTTGTTCTTCTTTTTCTTTTAGATTAATTTTCTCGTAAGTGAGGTATATTCTTTCAATGTGACAAAAGGGTTTCCTTTTTCCATTTTTTGTAGGATTTTGAATTTGTGATATGATGTTCCTTGATATTGCATTCATCTGTCGTCAAAGTAACAATTTGTGTGCAAAAGATTAATAAAATAGAAATTAGGTGAAGGAATCAACAGTTCAACACCAGACCATCTTTAATGAACAAGTGGTGTCATTTTTTAGTGTAATTAATTAGAGGTGAGAGATGAACCAATGTAAACAATAATAAAAGAGAAATGTAAGACCTAACATAAAGAATATCAGATACTTATGTTTATGTCTCAACCCCTTAATAATTATATATTAAACTAAAAAGGAAATATTACTAATTAAGGTCCTCTTAACAAGATCTAAATATTTATGCGCAGTCACATGTAAGTAAATCACAACTTAGAGAGGACCTTCATCATAGCTTCTCGGGGCCGATACATTGCTTCGAGTGGAACGGCTTTTGGAAGAGTGAGACCAGAACCTTCGCTTAAGTCTACGAGTTCATCCCCTGTTCTTTCCCAATTGAAACATTGAATTAATGTTCCTAATATCAACCCGACTTCTCGCATTGCAAGTCCTTCTCCTGGGCACCTTCTCCTGCCCATCCCGAATGGTATCATCCATTTACCCTCAGCCTTCCCGTTCTCGAATCTCTCTGGCTTAAATTTCGTAGGTTCATCCCATATTTCAGGATCTCTGTGGATATGATACACATTCACTAACACCATCGTTTTGCATGGGATGTTGTAGCCTCCAATAGTGAGATCTTCACGTGATTCATGAGGCACAAGAAGAGGCCCACCGGGGTAAAGTCGTAGTACCTCGCTCAGAATGCAGTGAAGGTAGGGAAGCTGGGCCATATCCGACTCCTCTATCAACCGCTCATTCCCGATGTGCTCGTCAATTTCAGCAGCCGCCTTCTTGAGTACTTCTGGATTGTTCAGTAGATTGGCCATCGCCCATTCCACTGTGTTAGCTGATGTATCCGTCCCAGCGATTAAGATGCTCTAAATTTATAAGGAGAAAAATAATTAAACCCAAAATCTCACTTTCAATTAAATAAGTATAGCTACCCTATATAATATTTTTTTTGTTTGTACTTGTTTTCAGCAAAGAGAATAACATACCAGGCTGATGTTTTGAATTACAAGGTCACTGTATCCCTCTGGATCTTCTTTTTGCAATTCTAGTAAATGTGCTATCATTGTTTTCTTTGTTTGAGCACTATTTGTACGGTGCTCTTCAATTAGCTTTTCGCTCATCTCAGTGTGTTGCTTTGACAAGTGTGCTTTTTTCTTAATCACTCCATTTAGATCCAACAACCTAAGAACCGGTATGAAGTCTTCGATATTAGATGCCCCACTCAACGCAAAGTGCTCTTCCACTGCTTCCCTAAACCGTTTTGTCTCCTCCAAATCCTCTATGTTATCTCCATAGAACCTCCTTCCGGCTATCGTTGTCATCAACACATTCAGCGACAGTTCAAATAGACTTGTTTTGAGTTCCAGCTTCTTCACCGGGCGGTCTGAGCCCTTCGATCCAATACAAGAAGTCTTCCAAGATTTGAAGAGTTGGCGAGCCATGTCTTGGACTTCTCTGGCCCGAACATCTGACGATTCATGTAAACGCTGAGCGGAGAGGAGCTCAACTGCAGCAATCCTCCTGATACTACGCCAGAAGGGACCATAGTTGGCCCCACCTATTCCAACGATCTCAGCTTTTCCGTTGTTGTATTTGCCCGAGGGAAATCGAGGTCTGTTCGCTAAGGCCAAGTCATGGGTGGTGAAGCACTCTTCAGCCAATAACTGAGAGGAGATGATGAGAACCGGCCAAGGGCCAAATCGAAGAAAGGTGATGGGGCCGTATTTTTGTGATATACGGATCAGTGCATGGTGGAGAGGCTTTTTGAAAAGATAGAGGTGGCCGATGAACGGCAGTGCCACAGGGCTCGGAGGCAGTTTCCTTTTGTTGGTTGTATAAGAGAGAACAAATTTCACAATGACAAGGAGAGCAATGGAAAGGAGGATGCTTTGTAAAGCAAAGGTTGCCATTGTTAAATTGAGAAGTTGCTTTATTATGATTCTAGAATTTCTGAAAGATTGAATGATGTATTGTGACGGAATAGGATTGTAAATCTGTGGATTATATTGAGGAATGCAATGATTCATCATGTGAGCCTTATAAATAGGATTGAATAGGAACCTTATACCATTGTTGAGTTGAATATTCTATTTTTTGCCTCAGGAATTAATTCCAATTAAACAAAAAAAAGGGACAAATAAAATTCCTTGTGTTTGGTGTGGGAGCCCGAGGGAATTTGTTTTGAGATTTATATGGTATTAAAATAAACGTCTCAGATCTCATTGTACATATTTGAGTTTGGTGTGGGCCATTTCCCCGGATCTGGTGTGGTTCCTTGTGTTTGGTGTGGGCCATTTCCCCGGTCCTGCTGCAGTGTAATTTGTTGACTAATTAATTATTTGATTTTATAAACAAATATAAAAATATTAAACATGAATGAGATATTAAAGACCTGACGGTTTGAACCCTACTCTTGTTGAATATTCAGATTTTAGAAGTCAGGCCCCGTGAAATATTTGTATTGATTTGTAAAAGTAATTAATTAGTCAACATTGGAGGCGCGTCATGACATAAACGACAAATTAATATAGAGTTTCGTGTACACGACAAATTGTCCCCAAAAATTTCTTGGTGCGAGCGCTTCCAATATACAACAGAACAAATTCTGGGATGGATTTAAACAAATATTCCATAGACTGCAGTGCGCCACAATTTTTTATTTTTTGAAATTATAAAAGAAAATTTATATAAAGAATAAGATAGATTGTTGTGATTTTTTTGATGCAATCTGGTGGTTCGGTTTTTTTAGCTGTCACATCAAAACTTAGAACAAGATGTGGAAATTTTGTTTTCATAGAAATTATTAAATTCACACGTACAGAGATGAAAAGAGTGCATTATTTCTAACAAATATAGGAAAATATGATTTATTGAGTCCATTCAAATATTTGGATCGGACTCAATGAGTCTAGTCCACTTCTGACCTGATGAAATGTAGTATCTTTATGGATCGGAACCATTGAGTCTGATCGACTCAATGAATCTGATTTTTCTATATTTGTTGAAAACAAAGTACTCTTTGTATTTTTATACATCTGAATTTAATAATTTCTACAAATAAAATTTTTTCCTAATTGGTAGATCACATGAGAGTTCAATCTCTAAATAATGAAGTGAATTAGTGGTTCGTACTGTTTTAAAGGGTGAAGGAAAGAAGAGTTGCACTGATATTTAATGAGAAGGAAAGGAGAGTTGCACTGATAAAAATTTTCCCTTGCTATGATTCGGAATATGACATCTTGTCACTTAACAAAAAAAATACAATATCACATCTTCTCCACTTTGGTAAAGAAATTAAAAAGGAAAGAGCGAAAGCAAGCACTATCTTTTGATTATTAAATCTATTTCCTCAGTGCTGCCAACTTTTTGGGGAAGACAATTTATGCGTCCATGTTTTCACATGGAGGTAGGAGTAGATCCGATGGGCATCGGACCTACTTTTAGGTTCAATTAGCTCTAACACCGTACGGTTAGCATTAAGATATGTGCGTAAGGAAATTGAAACAGACTTGCACAGGTTTTAATGTACTTTGCACGAATATTGATCCAATCAAATGGTCATTACACCCATCGTACCAAGGTAGGTGTGATGGGCATCGGACATACTCTGAATTCTTTCAGATGATAATCTGCTACATGCTGCTTTTGATTTTGTTTTCCCTTTCTTTTAGAAAAAGTAAAGAATGCCATCTGTTTCATTTATAATTTTAAACAGAGATCATTTCATGATCTTAATGAAGGCTGATGGACATATATTGAATTTGTTGAAATTTTTTTAATTACCACTCAATTAAATCAATATTAAACAAACACTACCCATACCCAACTAATTCACATAATACCACCCACGCAGATCAAGTCTGCGCACCAAATTAGGCTGGTGCGCGGACTGGGAATGTGCACCAAGAATGCGCAAACTGGGAAGGCGCACCAAGAATGCATGAACTGAATATGCGCACCAAATTTTTGTCAGTATAAAGTTGCTCACGCACCAATTTGTTGCTCAAATCTCATTCAGCAAGAAGGCAGAGCTAAAGAAATTAAAAAGAAAGAACACCGAAAGAGAGAACTAACTTTTGATCCAGTATAGAATATCACATCTTCTCCACTTTGGTAAAGAAATTAAAAGGAAAGAACACCGAAAGCAAGTAGAACTATCTTTTGATTATTAAATCAATTACCTCAGTGCTGCCAACTTTTTGGGGAAGAACATTTATGCGTTCATGTTTTCACATGATAATCTGCTGTATACATACATGCTGTCTTTGATTTTTCTTCCCTTTTTATGAGTTGTCATTCTTAGATTTAAGGAGAAGTAAATATTTTTTTAATCCATGAAAATTGTAAGATAGCATTGCCACCTTACCCTAAAAAAAAAAGTATTCATCGTTGTCTTTTGAAAAAAATGGTAATTGGATGCTTACTTTTATGAACAATTAATTAAATAAAATTATAAATAGTGAAGTCATTAATTCCTACCAATGAAAATTACAAAAAACAGTAATTGGGTGCTTACTTTTGGGAACAATAATTACTTTTACGAATAATTAATTGAACAAAAGGACAAAACCTCGAAATAATGCACCACATGGGACCAACGCCTTCACATGGCTTGCTTGTGCCAAAAGTGTTGGATTTAGAGACGTCTAATTACAATAATTAAGTTGGACATGCGTGCATTATGATTATGATATCAAATACTGTCGCAAGATTACATTTATGTAATGAATAAAATATGCCAAATAATGTGATTAATTAAGTCATGGCATTATACGTATTTATATATATATAAGGTTTTGGATACGAATACATATAGAACAATGTTAATCAATATAATTGTTAATGGATCGATTATATTTGATTAAAATAATAGCAGTAATAAATATAGGCTAAATAAGGAAATCAGAATTTATTCTGATTTATTTCGGTTTTTCTAGAGGTTCCTGATTTCCAGATCCTTGAAATCCGAAATCAAGATTTCTTGGTTAACTTGTTTTCCAAGTAATAGCCAATTTTCAGCTGCCCTAGGATTAGGGTTTTGCACTGCTATAAAAGGGCTGAGTCTCCAAGACTTGCAATCATCTCATCACAATTGTCTGCTCCATTGAAGACAAGATACTCTGTCATAATATTTAGGATAGCCAGAGAAAAGGATTGCAAGTTCTTGGAAGGACTCGAGAGCCAACAACTCAAGTCAAGACCAGGAGCGTATCAACCCAAAGCCTTGGAAGCTGTCTGATTGATAGCATACGGAGGCCTTTGAAGATGGAAAGTAAGTTCTGCTGTACATTAAGTTTAATTTCTTACAAAGGAGTAGATCTTGGTTAGGGTTTAAAGTAATTAGGAAAACCCACAAAGTAAAACCAGCAAAAAGCTGATTGCCTTCACTTTGCTTGCTTGTGCCAAAAGAGCTCATTTTCCATCCCTCCAACTCTTAATAGTTCCACAACCAGATTCTCCAACTTTCCCCATTCCATTTTCTCTTCCCTTCTGACGACTAGCTGTAGCTCTCGTTCAAAACAAAAATGGTGATGATACTTAATGCCTTCTTGTCAAAGTTCACCATTCTTCTCGCAGAAATGGTGCAGCAGGAGGTGGGCATTCTGCAGGGCATCCCTGGCCAGATTGAGAAGCTCGACAACACCGTTCATGACATCCAATGTGTCCTTGCTGATGCAGAGAGGAAGCAGAGCAAGAGCAGTGCCATCGATCGGTGGCTTATACAGCTCAAGGATGTCATGTACGATGCCGATGAAGTCATTGACCTCTGTCAAATCAAGGTGAAGGAACGCAGTGCTGCCTCCAGTTCTAGTTCCTCTTCGAATGCTCACTGTGGCTTCCATTTTCTGTCTTGCTTCCGCAACCCAGTATTTGCACATGAAATTGGTATCAAAATCAAGGATATCAATTTGAGGCTAGAGCAGATTGCCAAGAGTAAGGCTAATTTGGGTTTAACCGAAGCACAAGTCTTTCATGGGACTTTCGATCAAGGTAGCCGAGTGGACTCGGTCATCAGTCGCAAGACACATCCCGTGGTTGTTCTAGTTGATATTGTGGGAGAGAAGATTGAAAAAGATACTGAGATGCTAGTGAACTGGCTGACTGAAGAAGGGAGTGATGTGAATGAAAATCCCCGTGTTTATGCTATTGTGGGGATGGGAGGAATTGGGAAGACCACTCTCGCAAAAAAGATCTTCAATGATCCGAAAATTAAGGAAGGATTCGAATTAAAAATCTGGGTTTGTGTCTCACAGGCGGTGAATGAAAAAGATGTGTTGAAGTGTATGATCCGAGAGGCAGGAGGTGGGCACGATGCCCGCAAGGAAATATCGGAGCTGGTGCCTTTACTCGAGAGCCTCGTTCGGGGTAAAAAGTTTCTTTTTGTTTTTGATGATGTTTGGGAAAAGAGTCGGGCAGTTTTGAACGACTGGTTGCGTGCTTCCATGAGTAGTGGAGCTCATGGGAGTATGTTACTTGTCACAACTAGAAATGAAGATGTTGCAAAAAGAATGAAGGCATCAAAATTGCATCGGGTGAAGAAGCTATCTCCTGAGGATGGATGGTCTCTCTTAAAAAAACAGGTAATGGTAATGAATGGCCTAGCCTTATATTTTGTCCTTGCTACTTTGGCTAGATTATGATTTATGTATTGCTTTAAAGCATTGTCTTGGTCATGATTCAGTATTGGGTTCTTAAATAAATATTTTGGTAGTGTTCTAATGAACAAATCAAATCCCATTTAATCCTATCTGAACACTGGTGATCGATTCCGTCATTCTTCATATAAGATTTTTTTTTTTTCATTTGATGAATTGTGCCAACGACGGGTAAAAGGAGAGTAAGCACATGCATGAGTATTTCATTTATCAAAATACGGTACATGACATAAACATGGATCTATCTATACTAGTGTTTCATGTTGCATGGATAAATATTTTTCAGCTTTTTTTGAGATTTTTTTTTTAATGTATACTCTTTCAAAGTGCAGAAATACATATTTAATTTCAATTATATCGTCACCAGTAATGCTATTGACATAAATATTTTCCAAAGCTCTATGATACCTATGGTTGTTTGATTAATAAATATTTTTTCGAACTTCGTTTTACATTGTGATCCCCCCTGTTCGTTGGGCAAGCTCTACTAAAATAGTCCTCGAAGCTTTAATTTCAAATTCATAATTTTTAAACATTAATTCA